>UESW01001956.1:0-28969 GCA_900491605.1 Calamus simplicifolius | reverse complement strand
TTTAGAAAAATTCTTCATCTATTCCTACTGGAATACATGCTTTCCCATGTCATCCAAACATCATTTGGAATAACACTGCAAATTGCACTGGAATAACATGGAATACCAGATTTTCATCCAAACAGAAATCTAGAATAACAAAGGGAATAAGCTATTCCTACGGAATTCGTATCCCTATTCTCGGAATAACTTTTGACATCCAAACGCAGCCATAAGGAATAGCTGGGAATAAGTTAACCAAAGAGATAATCTATGGTTAACCATGGTTAACCATGGGATATCCCCTCAATTTATTTCCTAGAAAATGCAGAATAGCTGGTTATCCCTTCAAATAAGAGTAAAAAAAGTTATCATATGAATTTACCTTTTTGCATTTGATATAATCAATGGGATAGCCAAGAGATATCCCAGGGATAGCCAAGGGACAAACTCTATCCCGTACACTTATCCATGGATAATATTTTTTCTATCAAATACTACCTAAGGCAGTGTTGATAGCCCAAAAGCTATCCCTGGATAAATGTACGTGATAGCATTTATCCAAGGAATAGCTAAGGGAAAGCATTTTTTTAAAATTACAAGTCTGCCATCAAGGGATAACTTTAGTTGTTTCTAGGTTCCCTAGGGAATAAGTTCAGGGGATAACCCATGGTTAACCATGGTTATTTGAGGGATAACCCTGGTTAACCATGGTTATCCCTATGGTTAAATTTTTTTAGACCTATCCCTTCTAGCTATAGCATTTGGGAATAAGGAGGGATATCCTTTCTTATCCCCTATATCAAACACTGCCTAAGGGATAGCTGGGAATAAAGTTAACCAAAAGGATAATCCATTGTTAACCATAGTTAATCATGGGTTATCCCCTCAATTTATTCCCTAGAAAATGTAGGAATAGCTGGTTATCCCTCCAAATAAGAGTAAAAAAAAGTTATCCTGGATTTACCTTTTTGCATTTGATATGATCAATGGGATAGTCAAGAGATATCCCTAGGGATAGCCAGAGGATAAACTCTATCCTGTACACTTATCCATGGATAATAATTTTTCTATCAAACACAACCTTAAAGTTGGCCATCCCACCCTCTAGTAGGGCTCATATGGGGAACAAACGCACCAGATGGTGGGGTGGAAGGAGGGGATGGAATCGATCTTCAAGCAAGAATAACTGTCATAGAATATTGTTCTTCTTATCCATTGTAGAACAGCAACCGGTGGTTTGATATTTGCTTACAAAGCTATAACTCTTGATGCTGATGATTGAAATATAGATGACAGTGATAACAAATGCAATTATCTCCTGATGGGCCAGTTTAACAAGCCTATGAGCGACAATTGTTCTTGAAACGACCTTCTCAATCAAGCACGATATTCTAGTCTTATTCTGTTGACGTAATATTCTATTCTTAACGGCCTTTACTAGTTGTTCTCAACAGCCCTGGGCAGCCGGAGAAAAGGGGGGACTCCAACTTTATCTCGGCCGCATCCAGAGCCCAACAACATTCTAAAAGGGCCTCAACAACCAAGTCATCTTCAACAGCCCTCCACGGCGGCCTCTCCCACAGCGGCTGCTCATCCTGGACGGCCACTCACAACGATCTCCCGGTCCTCCTCGGCGACTCCCAAATTCACAGCGGCCCCTGGCCCCTTTTGTAGCAACTCCACTCGTCCTCAACGGACGAGCCCACCACGGCGGACTCTCCCACAGAGGCTGCTCATCCTCGGCAGCTCCCACGTTCACGGCGGCTCGAGACTCCATAGCAGCCCCAGATCTTCCATGGCGGCTCCTTGCGGCAGCCACGTCCCCCAACAGCCACAGCGGTTTCCCAGCCAATCTCTCTCTCCGCCGAACCCAGCGAGCGCCCAAGATCGTCACCGGTCTCATCTCCCTCTCGCCCTCTCACCACCTTCTCTTCCTCCTACACTCTAGTCCGTCCAAGAGAAGGGAGCGCCAAGCTTACCTTCCTCCCAACTTCCACAAACTTCTTCTCCTCCAGCTCAAGAAGCTCACAGCTAGCGGCAAGCTCACGAAGGAGCATTCAAGTCCTAAACGCAAGCCATGTGGCTGATGTTTAGTCCGAAGCACTCCAACTTCTCCACTTCGTCTCCTACCAGGCGACTCGGTCCAAAGACCACTTCTCAGGCGTCCAGGAGATCTCTTAGCCAGAGTTAGTTCTTTGGGTGCGTCCCGTTGGAGGTTAGCTGGCTGCGGCGGCTTTCGAAGGAATACGAGGTAACTCCCGACTCCACGGCCTCATAGCCATCATCCAGAGCCATGGGAGGTGGGAACGATGAACCAGAGCCCGAATGGAGGAGGAGCTCCGTGAGGTCTCGGCTGCTCCCGAGCTCCCAACGGCACTGGTTCTCTGCTCTTGGGCTCCCGGCGCCCGAAGGTTCCCCATCTTCTCCCCCGTTGGTGTCCCAGGCCGGCGTCAGGCTGCCGCTTCCTAGCCCCACATCACCGGGCCCAGCTTCTCCCACGATTCCGGGTGGAGCTTTGGTTGCCGCTTCCCAAACTCCAACACCACCCTCACGTTACATTGCATGGCCTCAATGTGCCCATGCAGGGGAGACTAGCATCAGAACATCCGTCTCCTCCCAAGCTCCCGTCGGCCTCGAGAGGCCGACGTCCCCCTCGGCTCTACTCCCTTGCCTCAGCGAGCCCAACTCCACGGCCTCAGCAGCCATCATCCAGACTCCGGAGTAGGTTGTCTGCGTCCCCTGCTTCGGCCAACTCCAATGCTTTCAACTGTCTCGAACAGCCCCCAACTTCACTGCTTCCAGATGTCCCATGCAGACTCATGGCACGGCCCCGACTTCGTCGGCCTCGGGCTCCCCCCTCGGTCTCTCGAACGGCCTCAACACTCGTGCCCTCCACTGCGGCCTCTCCCTCGGCCTCAGATCCATTCCCGTCTCCTGCAGACACGTGAGCTCTGCTCGGCCTTGGCTTTTCCCCTCGGTCTAACAACAGAGATTCGACAGTTATCGAAGGGTAAGAGGGACCCTCAATCAGGTATTTAAGGACCCGACCCCTAATGAGGGTGGGGACGAATCTGAACTCTCTCAAGCACTATTTTGATACGAAACTTCTGTGCTACAAGTCACTAACTTAAGCGTCAGAGGATTTCCGTCGGAATCACCGATTCTTAACTTTTTTGCAGGCTTTCAGAGAAAGAAGATGACTTCTTCGTGTTCCTGAAGGCCCATGGATACCTCAGTTTACACAATGCCCATGGAGACCTCAGTTTACTCAACGCTCATCACAAGTAATTTGGCAGCAACATCTCCTTTTGAATTGCTTTCTTTCTTCTTTTAATTTCAAGATAAAATATCCTTACGTACACAACAAGAAGTTTAATAAATTCTCTTCCAAATCAATTTACTGCGCTTTTCTACGCTGCAGTCATATGTATATGATAACAATAAATATTTCGCACATGATGCAAGATAAAACAATGAGGAAAGCCCTCCTATATTATGCTTCAGAATGTACAGGGTAGATGTCAGGCACTCAAGCATCTTACACTGAGATGCATGCTGAACTACAATATCTTAAATCCTAAAGTTATTTTAATTAGAATTGATATGACTGATCCCAACGTCGTCGGAAAAGGTAACGGCGGTCACTGTCACTTCCCCCACCCCCGGCACCCCCTCGGGGTCGGGGGTGGGGGCCATCATTTCTTCACCCCGGGGCCCCTACTGGCCCCGGGGCGCATTGTCATTTACCCCACCCCCGGCACCCCCTCGGGGTCGGGGGTGGGGGCCATCATTTCTTCCCCCGGGACCCCTACTGGCCCCGGGGCGCATTGTCATTTACCCACCCCCGGCACCCCCTCGGGGTCGGGGGTGGGGGCCATCATTTCTTCACCCCGGGGCCCCTACTGGCCCCGGGGCGCATTGTCATTTACCCACCCCCGGCACCCCCTCGGGGTCGGGGGTGGGGGCCATCATTTCTTCACCCCGGGGCCCCTACTGGCCCCGGGGCGCATTGTCATTTACCCACCCCGGCACCCCCTACTGGCCCCGAGGCGCATTGTCATTACCCACCCCCGGCACCCCCTCGGGGTCGGGGGTGGGGCCATCATTTCCCCCCGGGGCCCTTACCGGCCCCGGGGCGCATCGTCATTTCCCACCCCCGGCACCCCCTCGGGGTCGGGGGTGGGGCCATCATTTAACCCTCAGGATGCACGGTGCTCACACATGGTTTTCAGCACCTGGCTGTGCCTTACCGTACCAACCGTACTCCTGTGATCGTGCCTCGGTACGGAGGGCCATGCCTCATAACGGGCATGTTGCATGCCCTGTGCATGACCATGCCTTACCGCAGCATATCACCCAATACTTCCGTGATTGTGCCCCGGTACGGAGGGCCATGCCTCATAACGATGTTTGGCGTGTTGCATGCCCCTGTGCATGACCATGCCTTACCGCAGCATATCACCCAATACTTCCGTGATTGTGCCCCGGTACGGAGGGCCATGCCTCATAACGATGTTTGGCACGTTGCATGCCTCTGTGCGCCACCATGCCTTACTAGGGAGTACGACTCGCTGCCTCTAGCGATGGAGCCCAGTCACATCTATCGGGGACGATACGACAGAGACCTTCCAAGGCTGCAAGTCACTGTATTCGGACAGGTATAAAAGACACATATTCACGCTGTAAGTGGGATCCGAACTCTGGTTTTTCTGAGCTTTCTTCCTCCCAGCAAAACCCTAACTGCCTCAGCTTCTCTTCGCGGGGGTGGTTCTTTGTCTGAACCCAAGCCACTGACTTGATCGTCGGAGGGTCCCCACCGGTGCCACCGGTCCCCGGGACTTTTCTTGCAGGACTTCCCGGAGCGAGACGTCCGTTTTCCCCGACGTTCGAAGGAAGGTGACTTGGCGTCATCAGATTGGCGCGCCAGGAAGGGGGGGTGTAAGAAAGACTTCGAACCAGCGGCTTTCTTTCGTCTTCAAGACCTTAAAGCCATGGTGACAACTCGAACGAAGGGAGTTTCAGCCGGTCGCGCTGGGGGGCAGCGCTGCGGGGCTGGTCCACCCGCGGAGGCCCCCCCGGCTCTCGTATCTTGTTTCCCAGAGCCTCCGAACCTCCAGGAGGCAGGGCCTTCTGCTCCGCAGAATGACGCCCCTGCATCTGCTCCACAGCCACTTCAAGAAGATCGATTCGCTGCCCTGGCCACCCAGGTCCAGTCGCTGGCAGCGGCGGTCAAAGGCATGCAGCAGCAGCAACAAGCAGCCTTGCGACAGCCGGAGCCGAGCCCGTCTGTCCCAGGGGCGGTGCAGCCCAGCCAGCATTCCTCCCGCCGGAGATCGCCCGTTCCTGCAGATCATCACCGCCGATCCCCGGCCAAGCCGCATCACCGCGAGGCGTCCAAAAGGCCCCGGTCTCCTTCTCGCCACGCCAGCATCTCTCCTAAGCGGCGGCACGGAAAGGAGGCGGAGCGCACGCGCCGACATCGCCGCCCCCGCTCTTCTTCTGAATCTTCGGGGGAGGGCTCCGTTGATGGCCGGATGCCTCGTCGAGCTGAGCGTCGACTCGAGGAGTGCAATCAGAAGTTGGAAGAACTTAGCCGTCGAATCACCCACCTGCCGGAGACTGACTACGACAGTCGGCCTCCCCTGTCCCGCCGCATCATGGAGGAGCCAATCTCTACCCGGTTCCGCCTTCCTCAGCTGGACCCTTACGACGGGACTACGGACCCCCTGGACCATTTGGAAAGCTACAAGGTGCTCATGCAAGTTCAGGGGGCCACTGACTCCCTTATGTGTGTGGCCTTCCCGCCACTCTGAAAAAAGCTGCCCGGGCCTGGTATTCTCGCCTGCCGCCACGGAGCATCGACTCCTTTCGCCAGTTGGAGAGGGCTTTCCTGGCCCACTTTGACGCCTGCCGGAAGATCCCGAGGGTGGCGGACAGTCTATTTGCCGTCCAGCAGAAGAATGGCGAGTCCCTGCGGGACTACGTCGCCCGGTTTAAGGAGGCCGCCCTGGAGGTATATAACTTGGAGGACTCGGTGGCTACCTTGGCTCTGAAGCGGGGGCTCCGCCCTTCCCGTTTCGCGTACTCTCTTGACAAGAAGCCGCCGGGTTCCTACTCCGAACTCCTGATCCGCGCCCAGAAGTACATCCGGGCAGATGAAGCTGACTTTTCCCGGCGTGAGGCTGGCGGGAGTGTACCCCGGAAGCCAACCCAGCCAGAACCTGCGGAAGCCCGCCCCAGGAGGCCCGAGCCTCCTCGCCGACCAGACAACCGCCCTCGACCTCCTGCACCGAGAGACGGGCCTTACACTCCGTTGCTTGCTCCCATATCCCAGATCCTGCTCGAGATCGAAGGGGAGCCTACCTGCAGCGTCCTCCTCCCATCAACCCGAAGATCCCCCGGAACAAGAACCTCTACTGCCGCTACCACCGGGACCATGGCCACAACACCGACGACTGCCGGCAGCTGAAGAAAGCTATTGAAGACCTCATTCAGCAGGGCCACCTGAGGAAGTTCGTCCAAAGGAACAACCCAGGAGCTCCTGGCCCATCAGCGCCTGCACCGCCGATGATTGATAACGCCCCGACGGAGAAGACGGTAGCGATGATTTCCTGGGGGGCAGGGGCCCGTCGAAGAGACCAAGGGGGAGGGAGGAGCGGAGGCTGTAATTCCTTTTTTCGAAGAGGATCTAGAGGGGGTTGTAAATAAAGATGATGATAGCGTCGTCGTATCCATGACGATCGCTAAGCACCCTGTAAAACGAATCCTGGTCGACAGTGGAAGTTCAGTAGATGTTTTAAACTACGATGCCTTTGTTCGCATGAACCTGTCGCATGATTACTTCGGCCTGTCGTCACGCCTTTGATGGGATTCACGGGGGATTCTGTGAGGGTCGAGGGGGAAATTACTCTTCCTGACAGCTGGAACGGCTCCGTGCCAGAGCACTGTCCTTATAAAGTTCTTGGTAGTCCGTGTGCCCCTGGCGTACAATGCGATTCTTGGGAGGCCCGGGCTCAACCTCTTGGATGCCGTCATTTCCACCAAGCGACTCCTGGTGAGGTTCCCAACCACCAGCGGGATCGGCGAGATGCGAGGAGAGCAGGGACCTGCCGGCGCTATGCTATCACTTGGCCCCCAGTCCCCAGGGGCAGCACTTGCACCACCATCGGCATCGACACCGGAGACCCTTGACCCACGGGACTTGGAGAGGAGGGGGGAACCGGCCGAGCGGCTGCTTACCTTCCCCCTCGGGGAGGACCCCGCGCAGACGGTTCGAGTTGGAGCCTCGCTTCCTGACGAAGCCCGTGACCGGCTCCTACCTTTCTGCGGGCCAACGCCGACGTCTTCGCGTGGTCAGCATCCGACATGCCCGGATCCCGGAGGAGGTGATTACACACCAGCTCAACATCCGACCAGAGTGCCGGCCCATCAGGCAGAAGAAAAGGAGTTTTGCTCCGGACCGGCAGAAGGCTGTTGACGAGGAGGTGCGGAAGCTGTTGGCGGCTGGCCACATCCGTGAGGTGCGCTACCCCGACTGGTTGGCGAACGTCGTGATGGTTCGGAAGGCCAGTGGAAGCTGGAGGATGTGCGTGGACTTCACCGACCTCAATAAGGCGTGCCCCAAGGACAGCTTCCCGCTCCCCCGAATCGACCAGCTGGTGGACGCCACCTCCGGGCACGGGACGCTCAGTTTCATGGATGCGTTCTCGGGGTACAATCAAATCAAGATGAGCCAGCGGATGAAGAGGCAACCTCCTTTGTCACAGAGAAGGGGATCTACTGTTACAGGTGATGCCCTTTGGACTGAAAAACGCCGGGGCCACTTATCAAAGATTAATGAACAAGGTGTTTGAGGATCAGCTGGGGCGCAATATGGAGGTATATGTGGATGACATGCTGACCAAAAGCACCAGCGCAGAAGACCATGTGGCCGACCTCGGGGAGACTTTCAGCAATCTGCGCGGTACCGGATGAAGCTCAACCCCCACAAATGCGCCTTTGGAGTGGCGGCTGGCAAGTTCCTGGGTTTCATGGTGACCCAGCGCGGGATCGAAGCCAACCCCGACAAGATCAGAGCCATCCTGGAGATGCGGCCCCCGGCCAGCAAGAAGGAGGTGCAGCGCCTAACGGGGAGGGTGGCGGCCTTGAGTCGTTTCATGTCAAGGTCGGCGGAGAGGTGCCTGCCCTTTTTCAAGGCGCTGCGCAAGATTAACGGCTTCGAGTGGACGAAAGAATGTCAGAGCTCCTTTGAAGAATTGAAGCAGTTTCTCTCCACTCCGCCGCTGCTGTCCAAGCCTGAAAATGGGGAGGAGCTCTTCCTATATCTGGCCGCTTCCCCGGAGGCCGTCAGCTCGGTACTGGTGCGCATGGATACCGACGGAGCCCAGAAGCCAATCTACTACACCAGCAAAGTACTCCATGACGCGGAGACCAGGTATTCAAAACTGAGAAGATCATCTTCGCTCTGGTGGTCTCTACTCAGCGCCTCGGCCTTATTTTCAAGCTCATCCCATCGTGGTGCTTACGGATCAGCCCCTGCGAGCTATCCTGTCTCGCCCCGACACCTTCCGGCAGGCTGGCTAAATGGGCCATCAAGCTAGGCGAGTTCGATCTGTCCATCCGACCGAGATCAGCCATGAAGTCTCAGGTGTTGGCGGATTTCCTAGTCGAATGCTCCTGGACCGAGAAGGACGTGGAGGAGGCGCAACCGGAGGAGTTTGTGGACTCCCCCTCATCTGGGGAGGTGGAGGATTGGATCCTACATGTGGACGGAGCGGCAAACTCCAAGGAAGCGGAGCCGGACTCATTCTTGCAAGCCCGGAGGGAGACGTGGTGGAGTACGCCCTCAGATTCCAGTTCCCAGCGACCAATAATCAGGCGGAGTACGAAGCCCTGTTGGCGGGGTTGAGACTAGCTAAGGAGCTGGGCGCGGGGCGCTTGAGGGCCTTTACGACTCTCAACTCATTTCTGGGCAAATTACTGGTGAATACGAGGCTAGGGACCCGATCATGTCCCGCTACTGAGCAAGGTGCATCCCAGGCGTCTCATTTTTCTTACTTTCCGTGTCAGCTATATCCCCAGGGCAGAGAATGCCAGGGCTGACTCCCTGTCCCGCTTGGCCACTTCGGTCGACGGGACGTTAGGGAGGACATACGTGGAGCATCTACCAGCCCAAGCATTGAGGCCGCGGATGAAGTGTTGCCAGTGGAGCCGGAGCCCTCCTGGATGGATGCCTACATCCGATACTTGACCGACGGTACCCTCCCGGGGACCCGTGGAGGCCAAACAGCTTAAGCGAAGGGCCCCGAGATTCTTGATGATGGACGGGAAGCTTTATCGAAGATCCTTCTCATATCCGGTCCTTAGGTGTGTGGGGCCATCGGAGTCGGATTATATCCTTAGGGAGATCCATGAAGGCATATGCGGGAGTCATCTGGGGGGCAGAGCCCTGGCTTACAAGGCTCTGCGCCAAGGGTACTTCTGGCTGACGATGAAGGAGGACGCGGCCGAGCTTGTCAAGAAGTGTGATAGCTGCCAACGTCATGCCAATATCCAGCGACAGCCGACGTCTAACCTGACCCCCGTGGTGGCGCCTTGGCCCTTTGCCCAGTGGGGCATGGATATCTTGGGTCCATTTCCCCCGGCTTCCGGGCAGCGAAAGTTCCTCTTGGTGGCGGTGGACCACTTCACCAAGTGGGTCGAAGCTGAGGCTTTGGCCAAGATTACCGAGAGCAAAGTAAGATCTTTCTTCTGGAAGTCAATCATATGTCGGTTTGGCCTGCCACGCACGCTGGTCACCGATAATGGCCGTCAGTTTGATAATGCGCCTTTTCGGGAGTTCTGCTCCGAGCTGGGTATTTTCAAAGATTTACTTCCGTCGGACATCCTCAAACCAACGGGGCAGCTGAAGTGATCAACCGAATCATTCTCCAAGGACTGAAGTCTCGGCTGGACGGTTGCAAGGGACGTTGGGTAGAGGAGCTCCCCAACGTGCTATGGGCCTATCATACGACGCCCGAGCCCCCACTGGGGAAACGCCATTCAGCCTAGTCTTTGGCTCAGAAGCTGTTATCCCAGTGGAGATCGGAGCACCCAGCCCTCGGGTGGAGGCTTACAGTGAAGAAGGTAATCCTGACCAACTGAGAGCCAACCTCGACCTGGTGGAGGAAGTGCGGGACAGGCGCGGCTTCGAATGGCAACCTACCGGCAACGGGCCGCGAATACTACAACGCACGTGTGCGCCCCGGACGTTCCTACCAGGAGATCTAGTCCTCCGGCGGGCCGAGGTCTCAAAGCCAACCGAAGGAGGCAAGCTAGCCCCTAACTGGGAAGGACCTTACCGGATCACCGAGACGCTGCACCACGGAGCTTATAAAATTGAAGGACTTGATGGGACGCCACTTCCTAGGACGTGGAATGCGGATAACCTCCGCCGGTATTATCAGTAATGTATCCATTTTTCATGTTAAGCATCGTCTCCGTGTTTGTTTGGGTATTCACCCCTTATTCAATGCTAACAAGATTCAATTCTAGTTATCTGAATCTTCTCAAAGCCCTGCACCAGCCAGGCATAAAGCCCAGTGTACCACTGGCAGAGCGGTGTACCACCGGCTCTCAGCAACAAAAGCCCGGCACTTCGTCGGCACTCAAAGCCCTGCACCAGCCAGGCATAAAGCCCAGTGTACCACTGGCAGAGCGGTGTACCACCGGCTCTCAGCAACAAAAGCCCGGCACTTCGTCGGCACTCAAAGCCCTGCACCAGCCAGGCATAAAGCCCAGTGTACCACTGGCAGAGCGGTGTACCACCGGCTCTCAGCAACAAAAGCCCGGCACTTCGTCGGCACTCAAAGCCCTGCACCAGCCAGGCATAAAGCCCAGTGTACCACTGGCAGAGCGGTGTACCACCGGCTCTCAGCAACAAAAGCCCGGCACTTCGTCGGCACTCAAAGCCCTGCACCAGCCAGGCATAAAGCCCAGTGTACCACTGGCAGAGCGGTGTACCACCGGCTCTCAGCAACAAAAGCCCGGCACTTCGTCGGCACTCAAAGCCCTGCACCAGCCAGGCATAAAGCCCAGTGTACCACTGGCAGAGCGGTGTACCACCGGCTCTCAGCAACAAAAGCCCGGCACTTCGTCGGCACTCAAAGCCCTGCACCAGCCAGGCATAAAGCCCAGTGTACCACTGGCAGAGCGGTGTACCACCGGCTCTCAGCAACAAAAGCCCGGCACTTCGTCGGCACTCAAAGCCCTGCACCAGCCAGGCATAAAGCCCAGTGTACCACTGGCAGAGCGGTGTACCACCGGCTCTCAGCAACAAAAGCCCGGCACTTCGTCGGCACTCAAAGCCCTGCACCAGCCAGGCATAAAGCCCAGTGTACCACTGGCAGAGCGGTGTACCACCGGCTCTCAGCAACAAAAGCCCGGCACTTCGTCGGCACTCAAAGCCCTGCACCAGCCAGGCATAAAGCCCAGTGTACCACTGGCAGAGCGGTGTACCACCGGCTCTCAGCAACAAAAGCCCGGCACTTCGTCGGCACTCAAAGCCCTGCACCAGCCAGGCATAAAGCCCAGTGTACCACTGGCAGAGCGGTGTACCACCGGCTCTCAGCAACAAAAGCCCGGCACTTCGTCGGCACTCAAAGCCCTGCACCAGCCAGGCATAAAGCCCAGTGTACCACTGGCAGAGCGGTGTACCACCGGCTCTCAGCAACAAAAGCCGGCACTTCGTCGGCACTCAAAGCCCTGCACCAGCCAGGCATAAAGCCCAGTGTACCACTGGCAGAGCGGTGTACCACCGGCTCTCAGCAACAAAAGCCCGGCACTTCGTCGGCACTCAAAGCCCTGCACCAGCCAGGCATAAGCCCAGTGTACCACTGGCAGAGCGGTGTACCACCGGCTCTCAGCAACAAAAGCCCGGCACTTCGTCGGCACTCAAAGCCCTGCACCAGCCAGGCATAAAGCCCAGTGTACCATGGCAGAGCGGTGTACCACCGCTCTCAGCAACAAAAGCCCGGCACTTCGTCGGCACTCAAAGCCCTGCACCAGCCAGGCATAAAGCCCAGTGTACCACTGGCAGAGCGGTGTACCACCGGCTCTCAGCAACAAAAGCCCGGCACTTCGTCGGCACTCAAAGCCCTGCACCAGCCAGGCATAAAGCCCAGTGTACCACTGGCAGAGCGGTGTACCACCGGCTCTCAGCAACAAAAGCCCGGCACTTCGTCGGCACTCAAAGCCCTGCACCAGCCAGGCATAAGCCCAGTGTACCACTGGCAGAGCGGTGTACCACCGGCTCTCAGCAACAAAAGCCCGGCACTTCGTCGGCACTCAAAGCCCTGCACCAGCCAGGCATAAGCCCAGTGTACCACTGGCAGAGCGGTGTACCACCGGCTCTCAGCAACAAAAGCCCGGCACTTCGTCGGCACTCAAAGCCCTGCACCAGCCAGGCATAAAGCCCAGTGTACCACTGGCAGAGCGGTGTACCACCGGCTCTCAACAACAAAAGCCCGGCACTTCGTCGGCACTCAAAGCCCTGCACCAGCCAGGCATAAAGCCCAGTGTACCACTGGCAGAGTGGTGTACCACCGGCTCTCAGCAACAAAAGCCCGGCACCTCGTCGGCACTCAAGGCCCTGTGCCGATCGGGCGTAAAACCCGGCTAACCGCTGGCAGAGCGGTGCACCAACGATCCTTTACAGCCAAAGCCCGACACCCTGCCGGTCAAAACAAAGCTAAGCCCACGGGCATCAAGCTGTGCGCCATACCAACACCAGGTCCAATACTTGACCAGGCGTCATGCCTACGGCTCCGAGGGAGCCTACCGGCCTAATCCCCAACTAGCGGCACCCCGCTCCCAAAATTCGACCCTACCTAGCTCTAATTTGCGGGTCCATGTAACTAAGGCGGAGTGGCGCAGGTGGGATGGTGTCCCCGAAATCGTCGGGACGAATGAAGTCGCGGGGCCACATATCAATCGATGAAGTTAACAACAATACGAAGATCATCGTCAAAAGCATTTTCATTAATTAGGAACTACAAAATTCCGACGTAGTCGGACTTACAAAAGAAAGAAATAAAGTAACAAAATCACAGACGCAGACTCATGGCTCTGCCGGTGCGGGCTCATCATCGAAGAAGTCTGGTCTGACAATTCGATCTCCAGGGCTCGGGGGAAATTCAAGTCCCTAGCCACCCTCTCCTTAGCATGCTGAAACCCGTCAAGGTATGCGCCGGCCGAAGCTTCGGCCAGGTCATCCGCGAAACGCTCGGATGCCTTGAATTCTTCAATAAGTCCAGCAGCCCGAGCTCTCTCCGCGGTAAGGGCCTCCGCCGTGGTTTTTTGGCCTCCCGAGCACGGCTTACCTCCTCCCAAGCATGACTTGTCTCCTCTTGAGCGCGGCTCAACTCTTCCTCACGGCGGCAGGTCTCTTCCCTTGCCACCCTAGCTTCCTCCGCCGCCACACCCGCTCGGTTCTCAGCCTCCTGGAGCGCTAAGGTCAACTCAGAGATGCGCATGTCCCTGGCCATGACCGCGCCCTCAGCCTCCATCATCTGGGAGAGCGCCGCGCGGGCACAATTGGCCTCCATTTCCGCCCGGCTCGTGGCGGCCCTCACCTCGTTTGCACAGGCGTCCTTGGCTGCTTCCAACGCCCTTTCTGCCTCTTCCGCGCGGCGCTGGGCTTCCTCAACCTCCTTCTGCGTCTCCCGCAGAATCTTCTTCCCCCCGTGGATTACCTCCCTGGCGGCCTTCAGGGAGTGCGCGATCTGCACGCAAGCCCCGGTCAACAGAATATATATACATGTAGGAACAGAAAAGGGGAAGGAACGAGAAAATTGCTTACCTTGACCATTGCGGCGTAAGAATCCCGGAAGAACGCGCCCGCCCCCATGTGGCTGAGATCCTCGATGATCCTGGGATCGAAGACCGGACCCAGGGCCCGCTCGGCCCAATGGCCGTCGTCCAAAGAGTCTCGAGGCAGCCCGGGTGCGCCCTCACCTCCCTCCGCCGTTCCTGATGGTCCCGGCTCTACGTGCGGACCACTTCCGAGTGGCCCCTCGGGGGATGGGCTCGCGGGGCCAGATGGTCCCTCGCCCCAGTCCCTGGCGGCAACTGATGGGGTGGCTCTCTCGGGGACCGGAACTCCCCAGTTGGCACAGTCGCCCCCGCTTCTGGTTCCTCGACGGTGGCTCTCTCGGGGACCGGGAACTCCCCAGTTGGCACCGTCGCCTCCACTTCTGGTTCTTCGGCGGTGGCTCCCGCAGTTGCCCCCACCTCTGGTGGAGTGTCGGCCGTAAGGTCGACCTCCATTACAGCTGGGGCAGGTGGCGGAGCCGGGGGCGGAGGGACTAGGGCCGGGAGGGAGGCCCGACCGCCTGGCGTTTCGGGGCCGGGGCCCGCTGGTCCCTGGGCGGCCCTTCCCGGGCCCTTTTCTTAGCGGCCTTTGCTATCTTCGCGGTTGGAATCTTCATCGCTGCATAACATAAAGTCAAGTTTTCAGAGCTAAAAAAAAAAAAAAAAAAAAGAAAAAAGAGAGAAGAAGAGCAGGATTTCTAGCTAAGTGCGAAAAGGACTTACCCCGATGGGAGACGAGGCCCGCCAACTCGAAGTTTTCCTCCTCCAGCAATAGGGTGTACCGGGGGATCTCGGCGGTCAGCAATGCCCCCATCGCCTCCCAGTCCCCGGGCTGGACGGCCGCGACATTCCCTCGGAGTCGGGGTCCCCCCACCGGGGCCGGACTTGATCAATATTAGCAAAAAAGAAACGGGGTTTCTACCCCTTAATCGACGAAGGCAAAAGAAGCTTAAGGACCCTGTTGGGTCGGGGTTGAAACACCCACCATCCCTTCTGGGCCCGAAGAGAATAGAAGTTGCGGAATAAACTGACCCTAGGAGTAATACCTAGGCGATGGCAAAGGATGACAAAAGTGCTAATTACCCGACAAGAGTTCGGGACTAGCTGGGAAGGGGTCAAAGAATAAAAGTCAAGGAGAGTAATGAAAAAAAGATGGAAAGGAGGACGGAGGCCTACCTGCAGGCAGATCTCATAGAAGGCTACGCGACCGGGTCGGGAGGAGATAACCCGGTCGTCGGGGGTCGGTAGAAATAGGTTGATCTCCTGAGGGATCCGATAACGGGCTCGGATCCTTTCCAGATCCGACCGTGTCATCGAGGAGGCTACCCCCCCTGGGGATTCCTCCGCTCTTGAGGAGGTCCCGACCCCCGGCCGGTGGCCCCTCAGCGGAGCTCCACCGGCGGCTCCACCGGCGGCCCGTCGCCGGGCCAAAGGAACGTGGTCCTCTGAATCAGAGGACCACTCGATCGGAGGAGAAGGAGAAGGAGTCGGGAGCCTCACAGAGGGAGAACGGTCCTCAGAACCGTCCTCCGAGGTCCAAGAAGGTAGACTCATGAATAAAGAAAATTAATACGAAAGAGGCTGACCTGGGAGAGCAAGGAAAGCTGGACGCGAGCTCGCGGGTTGCGGAGCACTGGAAGAACAGGCGAAGAAGAAGACGATGATGGGGTGATGCGGCGTCAGTTCATCCCCCCTGGCTTTGTTGGATTTTCAAAACGTCCCGCCATGTCCCGTCGGCCATGCGGCCCTTCGCCATACGCTGACTTGCCTCGAGGAGTGCCCCGGCGCGTGGCGCAGTACGCCCCCAGCCGATGGTGGGGCCCCCATGGGTGTCGCCGTAATGAGAAGAAATCATTACACGCCTTTTCGCGCGGGCTTCGAAGAGCTGATCCTCACTTTCGAGGGCGATCGTGGCTGGCATGGTACGGAGGGCCGTCTCTTTGCATCCCCCGTACCGTCCGCATAAAAGACAAGGCTTGGGATCAGCCACGTGGAGAACGCCCCTTGGGCCTCAGCAGCGGGACCCGCTTCGCCCCAGGGGCGAGGGGGCATCTGATATGACTGATCCCAACGTCGTCGGAAAAGGTAACGGCGGTCACTGTCACTTCCCCCACCCCCGGCACCCCCTCGGGGTCGGGGGTGGGGGCCATCATTTCTTCACCCCGGGGCCCCTACTGGCCCCGGGGCGCATTGTCATTTACCCACCCCCGGCACCCCCTCGGGGTCGGAGGTGGGGGCCATCATTTCTTCACCCCGGGGCCCCTACTGGCCCCGGGGCGCATTGTCATTTACCCACCCCCGGCACCCCCTCGGGGTCGGGGGTGGGGGCCATCATTTCTTCACCCCGGGGCCCCTACTGGCCCCGGGGCGCATTGTCATTTACCCACCCCCAGCACCCCCTCGGGGTCGGGGGTGGGGGCCATCATTTCTTCACCCCGGGGCCCCTACTGGCCCCGGGGCGCATTGTCATTTACCCACCCCCGGCACCCCTCGGGGTCGGGGGTGGGGGCCATCATTTCTTCACCCCGGGGCCCCTACTGGCCCCGGGGCGCATTGTCATTTACCCACCCCCGGCACCCCCTCGGGGTCGGGGGTGGGGGCCATCATTTCTTCACCCCGGGGCCCTTACCGGCCCCGGGGCGCATCGTCATTTACCCACCCCCGGCACCCCCTCGGGGTCGGGGGTGGGGCCATCATTTAACCCTCAGGATGCACGGTGCTCACACATGGTTTTCAGCACCTGGCTGTGCCTTGCCGTGGTACCAACCGGTACTCCTGTGATCGTGCCCCGGTACGGAGGGCCATGCCTCATAACGATGTTTGGCGTGTTGCATGCCCCTGTGCATGACCATGCCTTACCGCAGCATATCACCCAATACTTCCGTGATTGTGCCCCGGTACGGAGGGCCATGCCTCATAACGATGTTTGGCGTGTTGCATGCCCCTGTGCATGACCATGCCTTACTGCAGCATATCACCCAATACTTCCGTGATTGTGCCCCGGTACGGAGGGCCATGCCTCATAACGATGTTTGGCGCGTTGCATGCCTCTGTGCGCCACCATGCCTTACTAGGGAGTACGACTCGCTGCCTCTAGCGATGGAGCCCAGTCACATCTATCGGGGACGATACGACAGAGACCTTCCAAGGCTGCAAGTCACTGTATTCGGACAGGTATAAAAGACACATATTCACGCTGTAAGTGGGATCCGAACTCTGGTTTTTCTGAGCTTTCTTCCTCCCAGCAAAAACCCTAACTGCCTCGGCTTCTCTTCGCGGGGGTGGTTCTTTGTCTGAACCCAAGCCACTAACTTGATCGTCGGAGGGTCCCCACCGGTGCCACCGGTCCCCGGGAACTTTTCTTGCAGGATTTTCCGGAGCGAGACGTCCGTTTTCCCCGATGTTCGAAGGAGGTGACTTGGCGTCATCAAGAATGAAACTTAAGGATGGTTCTCTATATTCATGTCATCCAGTTTTTCACTTACTAACAGGTACCTAAGCCTTTATACTTTGAAGTGTAGCGCCTAAGTTTTATCCTTTTAAGTATTATTTTAAATGCTATAAAAGCATTAATAATGTCTGAGAACAAGCACTAACCACCAACAGAGTTAAATCAACGGAATTATAGACAACGAAGCAAAATCAATTAATCTAAATAGTTGAAGTTCCTCTAAAACTGTTTTTCTCTGATTAGAATTGAGTAAGTTCCGGCGAACATGTCTAAGGCCTGATTCTATATCCAACTGTATCGTACCATACAGCCATACCAATTATAATCTGACCAGAATTTCTATCAAAAAAAAATTCAGAAATTTCTTGAACTCTCTCTCCCAGCCAATGGAGAATGTCGACAGCCACTTATATCTAATTTCTGTTTATACAATTATTATTAATTTCTATCAACCTCACGTTTAAAATCCTCACCTCGTGGATAAGTTGTCTCCAATTCTAACGAACCGAGAACTCTGAATAAACTTTTTTTAAAAATAACTCATAGGATAGGACTTGGCCATCCAAGCATTTCCACTAAACAGTTGCTATGCTTCTTTTTTTTTTTTTGGTGATAGGAGAGGAAAACTATATCAAATTGGAGAGGAAAGCCTTATCGCATTGGAGAGGGAAGAGCCACAGGGCCAAAGCAAGGCACTAAAGCCACCAGCATTTTTACTCAAAAATCTAATAATATTATAGGTGGATATGTTGGCAGATGGTGGCTACCTAATGAATCAGACTGAGGCTAGAGTTTCACTCTATATCCTTAAGACAATTTCGTCCCGCAATGGTGCTTACGGTCAGTATGACGATTGTCTCCCAGGATACAACAGTCTCCTTTTGATGAAAGCAGCACTACAATTCATCAAAACTTTCGAACCAAGAATGCTACTCTCTTTTCAATGCACTATTGCTATACTATCCTTAGGAAAGTATGCAAATGCCTAAGAGAGAAGAAGACTAGAATTGATTAAGTGCAAAGTGCGCCTACAAAGCGCCCATTGCGCCCTTCGCGCGTGCGCGAGGGTGATGCTACGCATCACCCTCAAGCTCTCCACTTGTGGTGAGCCTAAGGAACTTAAGCTTCAAGGAAGTGGTTTCCATATAAGTGAACCTTCCTTTCTTGATTTTTTTGATATGGGACTAAATGTTCCCGTAATTTCTCATTCACACACATAAGGCGGTAATGAGCTTTCAAGGCCCATTAGGATATTTAGAGTCTATTTTGGCCCATTACCCAACAAATACCACACAAGAGCCTAATATTTTCCTTGAAATCCAGGAGATATGATATAGCTAATGCTCAAATCCCAGCGTTCCACTTAATGATTTGTTTTATCTTTTCTTTCAATAGATTTTATGTAACTTAATTATTTTATTTTATTTTTTCTTTTTAATTTTTTGACTTCATCTACAATCACATGCTACCAGCAAGGTTTCATGTTCCAAGTACTAATTATATTTTGACCTTTAAGAATGTCATCGTCCAAAACAAAACAAGCAAAGGATTTCATATAATAAGAGTTTATTATATGCATGTCCTCCAACTTAAATTTATACTTTGCATATGTACCACTGCAGCAGCACTTGTACCCTGCGACCTGCAAGTTAGTTTCTTCTGAAAAATTTCTCAAGTGAAAGGAAAAAAGCCTACAAGTTTCCCAACTCAATTTGCACAAATGATCATTAAAATGCAATAGATGCCGATTTAAAATCTCATGCAATGGCAATTTTGTGGGCAAGATTATGTTAACCCAACATCACCACTCTAATGTTGACAATAAAGTTATAGCTAATAAAGAAAAAAGGGATAATTTAATGTACATGCAATTATTAGTAGATATTTAACTCACATATGTCAAATCAATCATGGTGAGGATAAAGTTAAGCTGTTATGTACGAGGGCAGTATCACGATATTGATCAAAGAGAATGAAGAAGGTAAAGAATTTCATTGTTCCTATTTAAGGATGAGGTCCAAAGTCTGCTGGCTAATCTGTAATGATTTGGTATGACTCAATGAACAAGATCGTCCTCTGGTATAACTCAAAAACTCCAGCAGAACGATCCTATGGTGATGCAATTAGTTAAAGTTTAGATGCATCACCGAGCCATTCAAAGGACTGACTGCGTCGCTGGTCCGATCGCATTCAGTTCTTTTTCATTTTAGTTCATTTTCATATATTGTTTTGTTGCCTCATTTTCCAATGACATATACAACTCTAACTCAAATAAGTTCACCTTGCAAACCTCATTGTCCACACAAAATAAGAACAAAACAGCTCTACACGTTTGCTCAAAATCAATAACAAGATCATACATATTGCCCTGGATTCTAGATGCCTGAGCGGAAAAACACTTTTTTGAAGAAGGGAAATAAACTCTACATTTGATTTTGCTTATTTCCTGACTAAATATTGATAGTTACATATAGGTGGTAAAACTCTTTTGCTACCCAAGCCCACTGGGATGTATGAAGACAGAGTCGACACAAAGACCACCTTTTGTATGTGTACAATCAATTTGTGTCATTGAGAACTTTAGTTTGGTTGGCATGTCGGAGTTCTCTACAACAAAATCTCCTACATGGTGAAGGATCCAGCTCCCAGGCTGATCTAAAAAACACTGGGATAGAGCATGCTGGCCACCTGAAGTTGACAGCTGAAACCGCACGGGCTTTACGTCCCACCCATGGACATGCTCAGAACAGCATACTCGACGGCCAAGTCGCTTGGAGACTCGGCCTAGATGGATCCGAAAGAAAAGGCTGTACGTGCCAGCGGGGAAGCAGAAATCAATCTCCCCATTCACCTCAAACCACCAGATTTGCTGAAGATATGCAACCGCTTGGAATCTGCAAGGAAAACGTTCAAGCACCTGTTAATCCACATATAATAATAATCTGATAACAAAAGCTGGAACCGTAATTAACCTCAGAATGAAACGTCGGACTACAACTTCTAAACCACCTTCTTTTCCTCATCAACTTCACTGATATCAGAAGTTATTCCCTTGGTCAATTGTATTGCAAAAATACTGATTCGATATCAAAGGATATTCAATTATGTTTCATTGGCCGATGATAAAAAACTAAGTGAATGTATATTACAAAACTTTCTGTGAGGTAAGTTTATGCAACGGTACAAAACACAAAATATGATAGAAGGCAAGGTGCAGATTAGAACTTCTAATGAATATTCAGGTAATAGAACATTTCTACCAAGATGTTATGATTTGGTATAGTATGTGACTTTCCTCCTACCGGATGAACTGACAATCTGAGGCATAGCCTACGCTATATGGTTACGTAAAGGGAGCTGACATTACACTGAGAACAGACAGGAATAAACCAAGCCATGTCAAACAATGACAGGTGAATGCCAAGCACATCAGATGGTATATGACAGCAATAATTCCGAAGCCCAAGGAATATAGGCTAAAGCCTCCAAAAATATTTTTTGATAATAAATTTTGCAAAGCTATTCTTTCTTTCATCAACATGTATAACAATTCTGTTTCTGTAACAGGAAAATATATTGCGCTTCCTTTCCTAATAATCCAATCACTAGCTTCAAAATTTAGGTTACCACAATATAGACACGAGTGGTTGTCCTAGCTGTTAGAGAAAGACAACCGGTGGCATCCTACATTTGCAGGTCAAAGTGAGGGAAAGGAAGAGGAAAATTACAAAATCTCATTTAAAATGTCAAGGTATAATGTGACAATAATTTTTCTTACCTCATCATCCACAGGCCACATATAGACGAAAATAATGAACAGAGATTATTCCAGTTAACAATTAGACATACAACTTAGTTTGAAATTCAACCTTTTGGCTAAATCCAAAGCTTAACAAATACCTAAAAAAGTACATATTTCAATAATTCAACCACAATTTATTTCAATGTAAGAAGTTTAGTGTTACTCGAGCCCTAATCAGTAGGCCTCTTCCTACATTAAAGGATGAACTTCTATGATTCATCGTGTATTGACCCTTTTCATGACATAAACCTTTGAGAGTTTGTAGAAATTCCAGCATATGGTAGCTATGAGAAAGAGAGGGCTTAAACAAATGCTTGCAAAGCCAGTTTGTGGCAGCCAAACCTACTCATGCATGATGTAAAAGACCCAAAAAAATCAAATATAAACCATATAGTCAACTGAAAAAGGATAAAATCTGCTGGTTGGGGCCATCCAGAGCAAAATTTATCGGCTCAAACTGTATAAAGATATTCATCAAGACCAAGAACAAATTGCTCATGTCCACTATTTAACACACTGAACACATTTGGGCTACATGGTGGCACATCGAAGCGTCGCAGACCATCAGAATAATTAAGCAGTCAGATGTAGAACTCAATGCAAAAAGAACATGAGCAAAAAATGTTACAATTTC
Organism: Calamus simplicifolius; assembly: GCA_900491605.1. Classification (NCBI taxonomy): domain Eukaryota; kingdom Viridiplantae; phylum Streptophyta; class Magnoliopsida; order Arecales; family Arecaceae; genus Calamus; species Calamus simplicifolius. Next base: position 7,252 of record UESW01001956.1, on the reverse strand, counting down.
CAATCCAATATAATGTCAGGTGTTGAATACTAGTTGACTGCATACATTTGTGTAGAATGGAAATGATATTGATTTGCATCTGATATTTCATCATCAGCAAGTTATTTTCTAATTCACAAATCATTACATGGCCCCTCATTAGATATTTATCTCACATCTTATCACCGTTACACCAGCAGGTTAACATTTATGTCAAAGGTATTTTATATCTTACAACAAAGAAAAATTAATGTCCAAAAGAAGAACCAATGCCTGCTTCATAGAGCAGACTAAGCTGAATGAGGTAATGCTATTAGGTACTGTATTCGCAGGTGACTTCATCATAAAAAAACGTGGAATTTGACAATGATATTGTGTGGCTTAAACAAAAGTTGAAGCTTGGGAATTAAAAGAAAACTGGTTCAAAGGAGAAATATGAACAATTTCCTGCAACAAGCACGCTTAAAGAAGGTATGTCCAAGCCTATTGACATTTTTCCCCATCAAACCTGTGCAACTGGGAAATTAGACCCATCTACCCGATAGAAATGCTATCACACAAAAATCATCTATAGATCCAGAGAATGGACCTCAGGTGAGCAAGCAGATATACACAATGGAAAAGAAATTTTGGCTCCGCAACAACTTTAGGACTCAAGTGAGGAAGCAGATACACATAATAGAAAAGAAATTTTGTCTCAGCAACAACTTTAGGACTCAAGTGAGGAAGCAGATATACATAATGGAAAAGAAATTTTGGCTCAGCAACAACTTTAGGACTTGCTGGCAAGAAAAGGAAAAGACAGAAACAAGCGTTTTAACAATCAAAACATAAAGATTAGTTGAAGAGATCCATAAAAGTTTCAAGACTTAAGCCTCTAAAAATCAGAAGTCCAAAGGCAAGCACATAGCGATGACAGCTCCAACATAACAATTCCCCTGACGTATTTTTACAACTAATCTACTAAACTATTAACAGCCTTAGCAAGATGAGAAAGAAGTTTTTTTTTTTAAAAAAAAAAATCCCATTAAACCGGATCTGCCATTTATGGCAAAGGACAAGGCTTGAAAGAGCACGAAAATAATGCACAGTATGGAATACCATACTGTGGGCCTGTCATAGCCATCCAGCTGTACCCTATAAAGCCTGGTCACGCACAGGGTGAAAAAGACAGATAAAACAACTGGAAACAGATAACATAAGGAGTGTAGGATCTTACGCAACAAATCGAGAAGTTAATATCAGGACAAATTATGTCAGAAGCATCTAAGAGCACAAGGATGCAAGATTTGCTGAGTTGAGCAACAAGCACGCCCACAAATTATGAACATTCTCAAGTTTTCCAGAAACTTAATGGGAAAGGTGCACAAGGATAAGGTAACGAGAAAAATAGTTTACATGTGGCAAAACAACATTTATAGAAGTTAATAGATCTCCGCAATTGTGGGAACTTAAGCTCCACCAAGGGCCACATCAAGAAAATAGATGCAGCTACGATATTACTTGGAGTACTGAACGAGGTAAAAATAGCTTAAACTCCAATCTGGGGTATAAAAGAACAATCAAGCACCCAACTCGTAAGGAAACACTACTACCTACTAGCTTTCGCAGATCACATTATTAGAAGAGAAAAATATCTCATTGATTCATACATAAATAAAATCAGAAAAGATTAATACCTGGATTCCTCCGTGGGAACGTAATTCCAGTATCTCCGGTCATCGATCCCTGTAATCAACAGGGCCTTTGAAGAAATAGACATGCAAAGACCACCTCTGCACTTCTCCAGCCAGAATTCCTACGGCCCACAACATAAGAACCCTAGAGTTAGATTCAACCGGGAAAAAAAGTGAAAAAGAAAAAAAAACAATCAACCGGGAAAAAAAGTGAAAAAGAAAAAAAAAAATCTTCCAATAGCTATCTGACCTCCAATCAGAAAAATAAACCATCAATCCCTTCCCTGTTCCTCTCTGAAACAAAAAGATTTCATCTTTGCCCTCGAAACCAAGAAGTCAGACACACAAAGCCCCGATATATTTCAAGAACCCTAATTCATGCAAATTCGCATGCAATTCAAAAAAAAAAAAAAGGGAAAAAGAAAACAACACACACCTTGGTTCCCCCGTCGAAAGGATTCGGCTGACAGAGCCGGGCGTATATCTCCTTCTTGCTAAGATGCATCTTTTTGGTCTCGTTATTCCCCACAAACCCCATCAGATACCGGTAGTTCTTCGGAAGCTTCGTCTCCCACACGAAGTCCGACGATGCCGCCCCCCGGAAGGACCGGGCGAGCCGCGCCAGCCGGCAGATCTCCGGCGGGTCAAGGTGCAGCAGCACCTCCGCCACGCAGCTCTCCGGCAAGTCACCCAGCCCCGTGTCGTGCCCTCCCCCCTCCTCCTCCGACCACATGACGCTCGACATCCCCGCCCCCATCCCACCCCCAAACAAAACCCTCACCCCTTAATCCCGCCAATTCCCTGCTCCTAAACCCAAACTCGCTCTCCCAGACCCAATTCAATCGAAAATTCTTCAAAAAAAAAAAAAATGTTCCAGTGTAGAAACCGACTAGGAGGAAGCCACCATTCGCTGCTCCGATTCACAAATCGATCTCCGTCTCGATTTGCGAGCTCTTCTTCCCCTATTTAACTCGGAACAGGGGCGAAGAAAGAAACGCGCTACGCTTCCCTATTAAACTCGGAACAGGGCGAAGAAAGAAACGCGCTACGCGGTAACCGTAAACGAAGGGTCTAGATATAGACGACAAAGAATTGGGACCGTACAAAATAAACGGGCGGCAAAGAAGGAAGTTCCGACGTTCCGGATATGCCCCTAGGTGCTGGTTCCAATGAAACCACGGCGGTGGCCAGACCGTTGGAACTTTCTGGACGACCCGGAATGCCCCCGGTTCCCACCTGCGGTCGCCTGGACGGATGTCGCGCACTGGATCTAATCATTATCCATTTTTTTAAAGATCAAACCCTAGAAGAAGGTTATTATTGGTGTAATAATTAATTAAAGAGATAACCTTTTTATTCTTAATGGCTGTCTTTGATGCAGGAATAAAGCTTGAAATAGTTCCTTATTCTATCTTATTTCTTTAAATATAACAATAAAAAAAGTACGAGCCTCACTAAAATTTCTATTCGGTCAACAAGCTTATATCCAATTTTTATTCTATATTATTCTATAAAATAGCTCCTATTTTCACTGTAGCTATTCCAAGAGTACCGATGAAATTAAATAAAATAAATTAAAAAATTTATTTATAATATATTTAAAATTAAATAAATTTATTAATAAAAAATAATAAATTAAGTATATCATTTTTTAATTTTTAATATAAAATAATTTATTAAGTATATTCTTATTATTTTATTAATAATAATTAATTTATTATCTTATTTATTAATAAATAATAATTTATTTAAGTCATTTTAAAAATAAAAATTGATAAACCTTTTTTATTGGAAGGGGTATCCTTGAAATTTCTGAAAATTCTTATCTATTCCTACTAAATACATGCTTATTTTTATGTCATCCAAATATCATTTGGAATAACACTGCATTAATTGAATAATATGGAATACCATATTTTTATCTAGATAAAAATCTAGAATAACAAGGGAATAAGCTATTTCTAGGGAATTCTTACTCCTATTTTGGAATAACTTTTTGCATTCAAATAAGAATTCTTGAACGGTATCACCTCTATGTTCTTTTTTTTAAAAAAAAAATTGAGTGAAAGGGATTTTGGAATTTTAGTAGCCTGTATCTTTTATCTAGAATATTGCATCCATTTACAAATGCCTGTGCTTTCTTTTTTATCATAAATGATGATAATATATGTTAAAGATAAATTTATCTTTTGAGAAATAAAATGGGAAGCATGCATACTCTTATTTGTTACGATCCGGATCACATGGTGCATGCTGTTTAAGGCCATAAAAACGTGCATACCATGTGAGTATATTTTATTATTATTTATAATCAAAAAAATATAAAAGTACATATGGTCAACATCATTCCTTGCAAATTGCAATTAATTAATAATTTAGATCATTAGCATACTAGATGTTGCATCATTAGATCATATTTTCATGATGGAATGATGTTGGACTTTATGACACATCAACATCATTATCATCATTTGGCTACTTCATTCCTATTAATACTTAAATTCTATATAACCTTTATTATTCAAACCTTCATGGTTATAACCTTTTAACTTGCTAGTACAAAACCCTAAAGTTATTATTTAACTCTGATCTTATGCATTTATACTCTAAGGTAAAGTTTAAGAGAGCATCTACTTCTTGGCAATACAAATATTTGCCACTTATACTAGCTTTAATATAATTTTTTTTTAAAAATCAGGAAACTCCTTTGCATAATAACATAAGATGAACAAATAGATTTTATTTTTTAATAAATTCTACATAAATATAACTTCAAGAGTATTGCATATCAAGTGAACCCAACAAATTATCAAATCAAAATATATATATTTACATTTAAGTTTGGATGGCTTTTTTTTTTTTTTTTTCTAAGAGAGAACATCCTTAGTGATTTAACTAAATCTCTAAGGTTAAACTCTACTATATAAAAATAAATAGGTGCATATTTGAGTGTCAAAAAGAATAATAATTTTTTACAGTGATTAGATAAATAATGAAAGCATAAACCGCTTCAAATAATTTATCATTTATATTAGTTTTAACATGATTTAAAAAAATTAAGGACCTTTTTATAGCATTGAAATGCAAGCCAACAAAGAAGTTTTAGTTTTTAATATTTTTTACATAAATATTTAAGTATCGTGTATCTTTTACATCAATCCTTGTAAGTGAATTCATTAAATTAACAGGCTAAGAGATGTTACATTTCCAATTTAGATTTATAGAAGAAAACAATCTTGGTGATATAACTATGCCCATGAAGTCGAGCTCTACTGTACAAAGTAAATAGATAAATGTTTATATTTAAGTGCCAAGGAGAACAGTAAACCATCTATAGCAATTTGATAAATAGCGAAAACATAAACTACTTCAAATAATTATTTTACTTGATTTTTTTCATACTTTTTATTTCATTATAGTTTGCAGCAATGCAGTTGGCAGGATCTGTAATATTCACTCATAGCCATATGGCATCTCAGTTTAAATGATTACACATCAGGCTTATCAAGAAACTAATAAATTAGAGTGTTGTTATAAGCTAACTTCAGGTTAATAACTTTTTTTCTCATATTATTTGAATTAAACATTTATTAAAATTCAATCCGATTCACCTCAACCCTGGTACAGTCTAAGTAAAGTATTATTATATTTAACTTAGTAGTTACCAAATTGAGGGCATTTATGGAAGACCACCATCCAATAAATCTTATCCCATTGGCGTCGGCAAGAAGAATCAAACTCCGGATAAAACGGCAGAATGTCAAAGACTGAGGCAAATAATAAAATATACATAGATACTCGCTTTTTAATAGCTTATAAGGGCCTATTTTGGATTGGGATGAATAGAGGACAGGGAAAGAAAATGAAGGAAGCTATGTTGTTCAGAAGAAAGATAGAAAGAAAAAGGAAAAAAACAGGAATGAAAGTAATTAGTTTTTTTTACGAGGATAAATTTGTTGATTTTTAAATTGAAAATAAGTTAAGATAAAAAAATATTTAAGTTATATTTTTTTAAAAAATAAAATATTTTTTTATTTTTTATTTTTTATCTGTTCATTTCCTATTCTAAAGGATATAATTGTCACATAACTCTTTTTCTTCTTTTCTTTCCTATTCAAACAAGATAAATGATATTACATTTCTTTTTCCTTTCATCCATTTCAAATAAAAAAAAGAAAAATAATCTTTTTTTTTCTTTCATCCCTTTACTTCATTTTACTCTTTCTCTTTTTTTCCTTCAAAGATTCATACATAGCCTAAGTCTGTGTTTGGATAGAGAAAAAAGAAAAAAAAAAGAGAAAATATAATTTATCTTGTTTGGACGGAAAGAAAAATAGGGAAGAAAGAAAACTAGATGAAAATAAGAAAAAAAAGTATGGGCTCCATCTAAAAGTTTCTCTAAAAGTAATTAGAAGAAAACTTTCATTTTTTTTTATTCCGATATTGATCCTTAAAAAAGAATTGATAATTTTTTAATCATTTGTGATAAGAATATTATTATCGTTATAAATTATTAACTTTTTTTTCACTCTATTTTTCTTTCATTCATTCAAATATTTTTTTTACTTTTTTTTCTTCATTTTTTCTCTCTTCATCTCTTCAAATTTTTTTTTCTTTCTATTTTTTTTTATCAAAATATAGTATAAATAAATGGCATGAGAACCTTAAAACTTTTAACCTTATTTAGATGAAGAGAAAAATTGCGAGAAAAAAAAAAGTATATATATATATATATATATAAAAGCCGGGGGGAGGGTAGGGAGCCTGGTCCCATCGTACCGCCACCCATCGCTGTTTTCCTCTACGGCATCCCAATCCCAGCTAATATCTTTCCACGTAAAACAGCGGTCGTAAAGACTGGCATTGTCTCATCGCTCGGGACCACTCGATCGCCGCTCGCTCACGACCGCAGGCGACCTAGATTAAATTCCAAGCCTAGGCCGACCGCCGTGGACCCAAGGCGGCATCTTAGGTCCCGACTTATCCGTACTTCCACGTGGTGCACTCTCAGCCGTGGGAAAAAGGGATGCACTTGTTTAAACTAATCCATCCATCAAGTTGTCTTAGTTTAAGCACTAATTATGAATCATGAGCTAATGGCCTGAATGACAAGGGGTCAGTAGTCAGTATGCATATGATTGTTAATTACTATTGCATCAAATTAGATATTAAATATTAAAATTTTGCTTGCATGGCAATCAAGTTGCTCGTTTATAATAGCATGGTAAGATTGGATCAATAAATAATTTTGCCGCCTAACTAAATTAGTATATTATTATTTTTTTGCTTTGTGCTCTTTGCATGTATTCAAGATATATATAAAAAAAAAAAGCTTGAAAGGCTATTATTATTGTTGTTGTTTTTATTTATTTTTTTGAACACAGCTTTTCTTGGATCCACGTTAGAATAGTAATCATAGAAAAGGAAAAAGGATCCTAATTAATTTACTGATAAAGAAATTAAAAAAAAAACGTTTTTTTTTTTTGACAAAGATGTATCAAATTTTAAGTTGGATTGGCTTTCTAAAATTTCCACATCATTGGCTTACAAGTCTTGTCAAATATTGAAAATCCTTTGCTCCAAGCGTACGTCATTAC
>UESW01001955.1:294169-316411 GCA_900491605.1 Calamus simplicifolius | reverse complement strand
CCGTGATCCCGATCGGCTACGACCGATCTCGGACCGTGTCGATCGGTCCGATCGGAAACGATCCAACGGTTGTGATCGATCCAAGCCCTAATCCCGATCGGCCATGACCGATCTTGGATCGTTGCGATCGGTCCGAGATCATTGATGATCCGACAGTTGCGATCGATCCAAGCCCTGATCCCGATCGGCCACGACCGATCTCGGACCGTGGCGATCGGTCCGATCGGCGATGATCCGATGGTTGCAATCGATCCAAGCCCTGATCCCGATCGTCCACGATCGATCTCGGACATGGCGATCAGACCGATCAGCGTCGATCCAATGGTTGCCATCGATCCCAGCCCTGATCCCGATCGGTCATGATCGATCTTGGACCACGGCGATCAATCCCATCGATGACGATCCGACGGTTGCGATCGATCCAAGCCCTGATTCTGATCGACCACGATCGATCTCGGACCGATCGCTATTTAACATAATTAATTTTTTAAAAACATTGCGATGCAAAGGGTTGCGTCGTAATTTTTTAATATGATAATTATATTATATAAAAATTAATTTTATTTAAAATAATTGCGACGCAACAAGTGTGTCGCTAAATTAAAATATAATTTTTCCTAATTTTTTGGTTTATTGCGTCGCTAATACGTCATTATTTAACATAATTAATTTTTTTAAAAATATTGCGATGCACTGAATTGCATCGCAATATTTTTTTCTCATATATATTTTATAAAATTTATTTTATTTAAAATAATTGCAATGCAATTATTGTGTCGCTAAAATAAAAATTATTTTTCTAATTTTCTGTTTATTGCATCGCTAATGCGTCGCTATTTATATAATTAAATTTTTTAAAACATTGCAACGCACTGTGTTGCGTCGCAATTATTTTTTTCTCATTTATACTTTATAAAAATTAATTTTATTTAAAATAATTGTGACGCATTATTGGTCGCTAAATTAAAATAATTTTTCTAATTTTCTGATTTATTGCGTCGCTAATGCATCGCTATTTAATATATTTAATTTTTTTAAAAACATTGCGACGCACTGAATTGCGTTGCAATTTTTTTCTAATATTTATATTTTATAAAAATTAATTTTATTTAAATTATTTGCAACGCAATTGGTGCATCGCTAAATTAAAATAATTTTTTTAATTTTCTGGTTTATTACGTCGCTATTTATCATATTTAATTTTTTTAAAAACATTGCGACGCACTGAGTGGTGTCGCAATATTTTTTTCCCATATTATATTTTATAAAAATTAATTTAAAAATATTGCGACGCATTATTTGCATCGCTAAATAAAAAATTAATTTTTTTTAAATTTTCTAGTTTATTGAGTCGCTAATGCATCGCTAATTGCGTCGCAATTATTTATTGTCACGGAGGCATCGCAAAGTGGTAGCAATTTAGCAACGCATAATTGCGTCGCTAAATTTGCATCGCTATTTCAGTATTTTCTTGTAGTTCATGTTTTTCAGAAAAGTTTTCAATTAAAATTTTATTAAAAAGTCATGTTTTGTTTTATTCAGAATTTTTTTAAAGGCCGTCTGATAGAATTTTACCAAAAGATTTTAAGTGGGATTCCCTTCCCTCGGCTCTGAGCCTAATCATTTCCAAGGAATTCGAAGAGCCTTAATGTTTTTCAGTGATTCGAAAAGCTCACCGGTTCTCATAAATTCGATGAGTCTCACTTTCTCCGACGCGAAGAGTCATGTATTCGTTTCACTTCTCATTAAATGTCTTGTTATGTTGATAGTAATCACATTTACTCTTAAAAGTTTTTACGTTCGTTTTTTATGAAATGTTTTGTTATGACGATAATAATTACATTTCATGCCTAGCATATAGAAATGTGTCTACCTAATTATTATATGTCATGCTGCATTATTATGCACTTTGCAATAAATTTAATAAGATTAAATTTGTAAATTAATTGAACAATTGGATTTGCAAAATTAATGTGCCAAATGTGATGTTTTAAATTTAAATGTTATATTTAAGTTATCACATTTAGCTTATTTTATAATTTTAAAGTGTTTAACATTATAAAATCTTAGTAATTTAAATTGTTTAAATTAACTAAGAGTTTATGAAACAAAAGTTGTTTTATAAATAAAATATACTTTTGCAAAATAATGATTGGAAGGGGTAATATGACAATATAAACCCTTGGTCTCCTTAGTACAACACCGTGAGTTATTAGTAGCGCCTCGTGACACTTTGACTTCGTCTTCTATGGTGTCTACTAATGGCAATACCAAGGTTGTCTTCCATGCGATAGGACTTTTAAGATGTATTTTAGAATTGACATACCCTACAACGGTAATTTCTAAGTTAAGTCTCAAAAGATGGGTCACATTCATGAAGAAGTAATTAAGTTAGTTAATTACTTTCTTGACCAAAATTAAGGAAATTAATGAGTATTAGAAATATGAGATATTTTGAGAGATACTTATTAACTGAGAAGTTCTCATTTTAATTAGCAACTATTTGACCTACCCTACGCAGCACTTAGTTGTGGAGATTAAAATTCCTTAGGCCTTTAAAGTAAACATGTTTTTGTGTATTTTAACATGTGCTTTTATGCATCTTATTTACTTTCCTTAAATTGTGTAATGATATTTATGTAATTATTTATTGGAATTTTTCTTATCTTTCAGCAAATATGTCAAACCCAATTTTCTCACTTCTCGCCTCTCAAGTATTAACTGGTGAAAATTTTGTTAAGTGGAAAAGCAACATGATTATCCTCCTCATTAATGAAAACTACCACTATGTCCTTAAGGAGGATTGTCCTCCAGTGCCTCCGTCAGTGCCTCCAAGGTTATTACTGATGAGTACAATCGTTGGGTTGTTGCAACAACAAAGCCCGCTGCTACTTGTTAGCAGCAATGAATGAGGTGCTTAGGACTAAGCACGAGGCCTTTGAAACTGCAAAAGAGATTATGGAATCTCTACAGCAGATGTTTGGACGCCCATCTGATCAGGCTCGCTACGAAGCTGTAAAAGCTATTATGAATGAAAAAATGGAGAATGGTTCTTCTGTTCGTGAGCACATCCTCAAAATGTCAATCATTTCAATGAGGCTGAGATCAATGAGCTAAAATTGATGAAAAGACTCAGGTTGGCATGATTCTGAAGACACTATCTCCCACTTTTCTCCAATTCAGGACTAATTACATTATGAATCATAAAAAATGTAATCTGACTCAGCTCCTGAATGAGCTGCAAATATATGAGACTCTTATAATGATAAGGGTGGTAAGGCAATTGTTGCTGAAGCCAACGCAGCTGAGGCAAAGCCTTCTTCTTCGAAGAAAAAGAAGAAGAATTATGTGGGAAAGAAAAAGGATAACAAGAAGAAGATCCAGAAGAAGAAAGGAAAGGCTGCTGCTCAGCCTAAACCTAAAGGAAAGTGTTTCCACTGTCATCAAGATTGCCATTGGAAAAGGAACTGTAAAAAGTACCTTGATGAGCTGAAACAGAAAAAGAAACAAGTAAATTAGATTTACTAGTCATGGAGACATGCTTAGTTGAGAATGATTTCTCAAGCTGGATCATCGATTCAGGAGCATCTAACCATGTATATGTTTCTTTGCAGATGCTTGAGTATGCCGGGATCTTCAAGTGGAAGATTTTGCAATGAGAGTAGGCAGTGGAGAAAAGGTGTTAGCGACAACAGTAGGGATAGTTCGACTATCGTTTGCTGATAATAAATATTTGCTTTTGGATAATGTTTATTATATTCGGGTTTCAAACGGAATTTGATTTTGGTGTCAAAGTTGCATGAACAATTTATTTTTGTTTCTTTTAGTGTTGACTCTGTTTCAATTTATAAGAATGGAATAAATATTTATTCTGGATATGTTGAAAATGGTTTATACTTTGTTAAACCAAATTCCAACAACTTGCTTCAAACCGAAATGTTTACAATCGCTGAACCAACTCCTAAAAGAAGGAAAGTTGCGAATAATAATAATGACACATATTTATGGCATTTGAGGCTTGGTCATATTAATATAGACATAATAGAACGACTAGTGAAGGATGGCCCTTTAAGAGAGCTAAGGGTTGGCACTCTACCGTTTGTGAATCCTGTCTAGAAAGCAAAATGATCAAAAGACCTTTTTTAGCAAAAGGTGAAAGAGCAAAAGCACCTTTAAAGATCATACATACTGATATATATGGACCTTTGAATGTCAAAGCTAGAGGGGGCTATGAATATTTCATCACATTCATTGATGATTATTCTAGATATGGATATGCATATCTGATGCAAAGAAAATCTGAGGCCTTTGAAAGTTCAAAGAATTCCATGCTGAAGTAGAAAAACAACTCAGTAAATCAATCAAAACTCTTCGATCTGATCGAGGAGGAGAGTACTTGGATTATGATTTTCAGGACCACTTGATTGAGAATGGAATATTATCACAGCTCACGGCACCTGCGACACCACAGCAAAATGGTGTAGCTGAAAGAAGGAATCACACTTTGCTTGATATGATAAGATCAATGTTAAGCTATTCTTCTTTGCCTAAATCATTTTGGGGATATGCATTACAAAAGCTGTATACATTCTAAACTTAGTTCCATCTAAGTCAATCCCTAAGACTCCATTAGAGTTATGGAATGGTCGCAAGCCTAGTTTGCGACACATCCGCATTTGGGGATGTCCAGCCCATGTGCTGAAGGGAAAGACTGGGAAGTTGGAACCTCGTTCAGAAATATGCATGTTTGTTGGGTACCCTAATGGAACGAGAGGAGGACTGTTTTATAATGCTCAAGATGACAAAGTTTTGTGTCGACAAATGCAACGTTTCTCGAGTACAATTATATGACAGAATTCAAACCTAGAAGTAAAGTAGTTCTGGAAGAGTTGCTAGCTGATGAGATCAGCTCCACACCAACAAAAGTTGTTGAACGACAAAAAGTTAAGACCACTACTCAAGATCAAATACCACGCCACCATGACGTAGTGGGAGAAAAATTAGATTACCCATCCGCTATGGTCAAGATGGAGAAGCACAAGTTGCAGTCACCGATGGCCGTGATGATGATCCATTGACATACAAGATGGCAATGAGGATGTTGATCAAGGGAAATGGCAGGAAGCCATGAAACTTGAAATGGAATCAATGTATTCTAATTCAGTCTGGAAGCTTGTAGATCTACCAGAAGGCGTAAAGCCTATTGGATGCAAATGGATTATAAGAGAAAAAAAGGAGCCGATGGAAAAGTAGAGACTTTCAAGGCTAGGTTAGTGGCAAAGGTTTTACCCAAAAGAAAGGAGTAGACTATGAGGACTTTTTCTCCAGTAGCCATGCTAAAATTCATTCGGATTTTCTGTCCATTGCTGCTCATTATGATTATGAGATATGGCAAATGGATGTCAAGACGATGTTTTTAAACGGCCATCTTGAAGAGACTATTCATATGGTCCAACCAGAGGGTTTTGTTAAAGGCCAAGAGCAGAAAGTCTGCAAATTGCAAAGGTCCATTTATGGACTTAAGCAAGCTTCTAGATCTTGGAACATCAGATTTAAGGAAGCCATAAAATGTTATGGTTTTGAACAACATTTAGGTGAACCTTGTGTCTATAAGTAAAAGGAAGTAAATAAAGTGGTCTTCTTAGTTCTTTATGTGGATGGCATTTTACTCATTGGGAATGATGTAGGATCTCTGTCCAAAATAAAGAACTGGCTAGCCAGCCAATTCCAAATGAAGGATTTGGAAAAGCTAGCTACATTCTTGGCATCCAAATTATACGATCGCAAGAATAGGCTTTTGGCGTTGTCTCAGGCATCGTATATTAACAAGGTGCTTGTCAGATTTGCGATGCAAAACTCTAAGAAAGGTAATTTACCTATTTGACATGGAGTTCATCTTTCTAAAGAGCAGTGTCCTAAAAACCGCAAGAGGAGGAAGATATGAGACGGATTTCCTATGCTTCGGCAGTTGGTAGTTTGATGTATGCAATGTTGTATACAAGGCCCGATATCTGCTTTGCAGTGGGAGTGGTTAGCCGATACCAGTCAAACCCATGATTGGATCACTGGGTTGCAGTCAAGCATATTCTGAAATATTTAAGGCATACGAGAAACTATATGCTGGTATATTCCAGTAGGGATTTGATTCCTGTTGGATATACAGATTCTGATTTTCAATCAGATAGAGACTCTAGGAAGTCTACTTCTGGAGCGGTGTTCACTTTGGAAGGAGGAGCCATTATATAGAGAAGCATCAAGCAAACCTGCATTGCTGACTCAACCATGGAGGCTGAATATGTAGCAGCTTGTGAAGCAGCTAAGGAGGTAGTCTGGCTTCGGGAATTCTTGAAAGATCTAGAAGTTGTTCTAGATATGCATGAACCTGTTAGACTCTACTGTGACAACAGTGGAGCAGTAGCCAATGCTAAGGAACCCAGAAACCACCGTAAAGGAAAGCATATAGAGAGAAAATTTTATCTTGTGAGAGAGATTGTCAGTAGAGGAGACGTTTCAGTTGAGAAGATCGCATATGCGAATAATATAGCTGATCCGTTTACTAAGACATTACCAGCTCGAGGTTTTGAGCTACATCTTGATGGGATGGGTCTTAGAGACATGTCTCATTTGCTTTAGGGCAAGTGAGAGATTGTTGGGATATGTGCCCATAAACAAATGATATTTATTATTTTGCTAAATATTTGAGAAATTTTTTAATATTATACTTGCATGCATGTTATGATGCTTTATAAATATAAAAATCCTGGATTATTTAAATGTGACTTTAAATATTGTATATAAGTGTTATATACAGAGGATAATATTTAAAGAAAAATAATCTAAATTTGTAATTATAAATTAAAGTTGCAATTGGGATCTTTAATTTAAAATTACTAGTGCGGTTCATTACATTCTGAATGAAACGATCTTATCCAGATTATTGATAATGAGATTATCAGAATGAAAGCACTTTATATAATTTGATTATATAGGACTGAAACACGATTAATTATGAATCTCTAATAAATTTCGTTGTTAAAATAGAGCATTCAAAATTAATCAATGATGGTCATATGTGAATCGATCTTAATTCTGAGTAATTAATAGACTCCTACTTATTGTATTATATTTTTTGACTTACCAGGTAATGACATAGAAACATAGTGTCAAATTCTTGGTATATTAGAAATATAATAACATAGGTAGCAAAAAATATTAATATACAAGATGAAATCCATTCCTTCATAAAGAAGTCAGATGGACGGTTCCCATAAGTGTTGATTCGGGACTTGAATAATAAGAGCGCTCAATTTGTGATTGGATCATAAATATATTATTCATTATAGAATTAATGGTACTTATAGATAAAGATATGATTAAAGAGGTTAACAGAAAATGCCTAGCTTTAATTATGAACTGGAGGATTGATTTATATATAGTGACTATATCAATGGACGATTCAATTCCTTATGAATATAATTAATTTTATAATTTTAAGAGTGCAATTCCAAATTTTTAGTGGAGTAATTTGGAATTAATAATTTTGATATTTTAATTAAGATGTTAATTGAATGTCGAAATTATTGGAGCTTAGAATTATAATGTCAATAGTTCCTCTGGAAGGCTCCATTAAATTATGTGAACTTTATGATATATTGGGTTGAGTTATTAATTTGGAATTGAGAATTCTAAATTATTTTTTATTTAGAAATTATTTGAATTAATTTCTATTATTCGGTGTGTTAGGGAACACATCATAGGCATATTCCACGAGAAGAGTCTACGTGAAAATTTATTTAGTTGTTGGAGAAATATATGATCGTGAGAGAGCCTTTCTCTCTCCCGTTCCATGATAAATATGTCAAACCAACAATTGGTTGTTGGACAGTAATTCCAAGAGTTGAAACTTATCTTTAAGTTTTTATTTATTTATTATTTATTAAAGGGGTTGATAGTTGTTATTCTCTGTGAATATAAGATTCACGAGAGACATAGAAGAACATCGGAACAAGAATGATCAACCACATTGAGTTCCTCCTTCAACTTCACTTTATCTCATGAGTTGAGAATACAAAGTGAATTAAATTGAGTTGTGTAATCTCAACCCATATCAAAAGGAACGCCCACTCGTTCGTATTCATCATAATCTGGAGAACGTTTGGAAAGATCCGTGGTGATCAAAGGATTTGGTGATTCCAAGGTATCATTCATGAAGAACAAAAGGTTGATTTCTCAATCTCCTTTTTATTCTTATTATTAAATTAATACGGGTATAGATCGTGCTAACTAAAATTTTAAGATATGTGATTTGATCCATATCTAAAGATATGTGATTTGATTCGTATCTTGTTTCCGTTAAGATAAGTGATTTGATCCTTATCACGCTTTCGCAAACATCTCAAAATTGTTCTGAGATAACCTTCAGGAGGAAACAACGACGGTGGAGCCAGCGGCGATGGAGCCTCCAGCTTCCAGCGAACTACCCCCAGCCAAAGCTGATAGGAATTGAGGGAGGGGCCATCAGGGACAAGCCCACCCCCTGAACAAATACCAACAAACAGCCCTCCGCGTGCCGAGCCGGAGCACGTCGTAAACGCCGAGGGGAACAGGGCCGGGCCGCTCCCTCACGGTTTTTCTTTAATAAACGACGAGCGCCGGGCTAAACAACTCATATCCTATGCCATTCAGCCTGATATTCAAGAGGAGCTCCGAACCCTGAGGGCAACTAGGTTCTTTCGGGTGATTTTCTCTGCTCTCGTTCGAGTAAGTACTTTTTTCTTCTGGCCCTTAGTTTAATGCACTTAAGCAATTTGCATAACTGACACTCTAAGTGCAGGTGGCCAACTCCATCGTGCTCACTCGGGAGGCCCTCAGCGAGGGGGAGGCTGTCACCTGCCAGATCCAACAGGATGCCGAGGACGTCCAGGCCCAAGCCGAGGCTACGGAGAAGGCTTTGGAATCGGTGAGGGCCGAGTGCGCCGGCAAAATAAAGGAGGCTGAAAGCAAAGCCGAGGCTGAGGCTAGCCAACAGCAAGCGGCGCTTGACCAGCTCACAGAGGCCGAGAGCAAGATTGAGGCCCGCAACCTCCACATAGCCGACCTGAACTCGGCCATCCAGGTGGCCGAGGATTGAGCGAAGCGGGCCGAGGAAGAAATGATCACCAAGGAGGCCGAGAGGGCGGCGATGGCAGCCTCTCTGGTTGCGGAGAGGGAGGCCCGAGCTGCTGAAGTGGAGGCTGCCGCCGAGGCCAGAGCTGTCGCGGCCGTGGAGGAGTTCAAGGCATCAGAGCACTTCACCCACAAGCTAGTTGAAGCCAATGCCGACTTCTATGTCCAAGGGTTCAAAGACGCCAAGGAGAAAGTTGCCCGAGTTTTGAACCTCCCCCAGGTCATGGACATCGAGCCGGACCAGGAGCCCGACGAAGCCTCGGATGGCGAGCCCGCGGCCGAACCTTAATTTTGTAGTTCATTTTTGTTTTTGTACTAAGTCCAACTTGATCGGCATTTTGTAAACACTGACATCAATGAAGTAAAATTTTTCCATCAATGAAAATTGTTTTTGACCAACTGCACTATTATTTTTTGGACCTTTGGGTCGCTGACGTGGGACGCACCGAGGGGCAATTTCTCCCCACTCGCGAACGACTTAGTCATGTAGGACCGAACCTCCGGTAACGCCGAGGTCAAAATAGGGGCCGCGTCTGCCTTAAGGATTCGGACCTCTGGGGGCTGATGGAACATCAGCCTCGGAGTTGAGTGCCGATGAAAACTCGGGCTTCTAGGGGCTGACAGGACGCTAGCCTCGGATCGCCAAGGATGACTTGGGCTTTATGTTGAGAGCCGATGGTACATCGGGTCTTCGTTGTTTTTGTGCCAAGTCTGGCCTCGGGCTTTTTGAATCCGATGGTACATCGGGTCTTCGTTGCCAATGGTACATTGGGCTTTTTGTGCCGAGTCTGGCCTCGGGCTTTTTGAATACGATGGTACATCGGGTCTTCATTGCCAATGGTACATTGGGCTTTTTGTCCGAGTCTGGCCTCGGGCTTTTTGAATCCAATGGTACATCGGGTCTTCGTTGCCAATGGTACATTGGGCTTTTTGTGCCGAGTCTAGCCTCGGGCTTTTTGAATCCAATGGTACATCGGGTCTTCGTTGCCAATGGTACATTGGGCTTTTTGTGCCGAGTCTGGCCTCGAGCTTTTTGAATCCGATGGTACATCGGGTCTTCGTTGCCAATGGTACATTGGGCTTTTGTGCCGAGTCTGGCCTCGGGCTTTTTGAATCCGATGGTACATCTTGTCTTCATTGCCAATGGTACATTGGGCTTTTTGTGCCGAGTCTGGCCTTGAGCTTTTTGAATTCGATGGTACATCTGGTCTTCGTTGCCAATGGTACATTGGGCTTTTTGTTGAGAGTCTGAGATGCTTGAACTCAAATTTATTAATGGCGGGTCAAGAGCCCGAAATATTGCAAACAGGGAATTTAACGCAAAGAAAGGGTACACAATTGATAATACCGACGGAGGTTGTCAGCATTCCACGTCTACGGGAGGGGCTTTCCGCCCAGCTCTTCTACTTTGTACGCTCCGTGGTGGAGCGCCTCGATGATCTGATATGGCCCTTCCCAGTTCGATGCTAGCTTGCCTCCTTCCGTTGGCTTTGAAACTTCAGCTCGCCAAAGGACCAGGTCCCCTAGCAAGAAGGTTTTGGGGCGGATGCGAGCGTTGTAGTACCTAGCCGTCCGCTATCAGTAGGCTGCCATTCGGAGTTGTGCTCGGTCCCGTACCTCTTTCACTAGGTCAAGGTTGGCCCTCAACTGCTTCGGGTTGTCTTCCTCGCTGTAGGTCTTCAATCTAGGGCTTGGGGCTCCGATCTCCACAGGGATGACCACTTTGGATCCAAAGACGAGGCTGAAGGGGGTCTCTCCGGTGGGGACCCGGGGTATTGTGTGGTAGGCCCATAGCACGTTGGGAAGCTCCTCCACCCAACGTCTTTTGTAGTCATCAAGCCGGGCTCTTAGTCCTTGGAGGATAATGCGATTGGTTACCTCGACTGCACCGTTGGTCTGAGGATGCCCTACGGAGGTGAATCGCTGATGGATATAGAGCTCGGTGCAAAATCCTTGGAAGGGTGCGTTGTCAAACTGCCGGCCATTTTCGGTGACCAAGGTATGCGGGAGCCCGAACCGGCATATTATAGATTTCCAAAAGAAGGACCTCACCTTACTCTCAGTGATCTTAGCGAGTGCTTCAGCCTCGATCCATTTGGTGAAGTGGTCGATAGCCGCTAGCAGGAACTTACGCTGGCCAGAGGCAGGGGGAATGGCCCCAAAATATCCATCCCCCACTGGGTGAAGGGCCAAGGCGCTACCAGGGGGGTCAGCTGAGATGTCGGTTGCCGCTGGATATTGGCATGGCACTGGCAGCTATCACACATCTTGACAAGTTCGACCGCATCTTCCCTCATGGTCAGCCAATAATACCTCTGTCACAGGGCCTTGTACGCTAGGGCTCTGCCCCCCAGATGACTCCCGCATATGCCTTCATGAATTTCTTGCAAGATATAGTCAGCTTCAGTAGGCCCGACGCACTTAAGGACCGGGTATGAGAATGACCTTTGATAGAGCTTTCCATCCATCATCAGGAACCTCGGGGCCCATCGCTTGAGCAGTCTGGCCTCAGCCGGGTCTTCAGGGAGGGTGCCGTCGGTAAGATA
This sequence comes from Calamus simplicifolius, assembly GCA_900491605.1. Lineage (NCBI taxonomy): Eukaryota > Viridiplantae > Streptophyta > Magnoliopsida > Arecales > Arecaceae > Calamus > Calamus simplicifolius. The sequence goes on along the minus strand of UESW01001955.1, from coordinate 304,700 downwards.
TCGGACATAAGTGTCCATTCAGGAAGGCTCCTGCTCGACCAGTATTGCCTCCTCCACTGCTGCCTCGATGCTCGGGACTTGCAGATGCTCTACGTACGTCCTTCCCAAGGTCCCGTTGGTCGAAGTGGCCAAGCGGGACAGCGCATCAGCCCTGGCATTTTTCGCTCAGGGAATGTAGCCAACGCGGAAATATGCAAACCGAGAGGCTTAAGACTGCACCTTGTTCAGGTAGCGGGACATAGCAGGGTCCCTAGCCTCGTACTCCCCAGTGACCTGCCCGAAGACAAGCTGAGAGTCCGTGAAGGCCCTCAGACGCTCCGCACCAAGCTCCTTGGCTAGCTTCATCCCTGCCAGCAGGGCTTCATACTCTGCCTGGTTGTTAGTGGCCAAAAAGAGGAATTGAAAGCGTACTCCACCATCTCCCCCTTGGAGCTCGCGAGGATAAGTCTGGCCCCACTCCCCTGAGAGTTTATCACTCCATCCACGTGAAGAATCCAGTCTTCTTTCTCCACCCCCTCGGCCGTGGGGCACTTCATGCCTGCCTCCGGGTGCAACTCTGCTGGATGCTCCTCGGCCCAAGTGCCCTCGATCAAGAAGTCAGCTAACACTTGGGACTTCATTGCAGGCCTTGGCCGGATGGACAAATCAAACTCCCCCAACTTGATGGCCCATTTGGCCAGCTGACCAGAAGTGTCAGGACGGGACAGGATAGTCTGAAGTGGTTGGTCCGTGAGCACCACGATGGGGTGAGCTTTAAAGTAGGGTCGGAAGCGCTAGGCAGAGACCACCAAGGCGAAGATGATCTTCTCAATTTTGGAGTATCTGGTCTCAGCATCGTGGAGTACCTTGCTGGTGTAGTAGACTGGCCTCCATGCGGACGAGCACGGAGCTGACAGCTTCAGGGGAGGCTGCAAGATACAGAAAGAGTTCCTCTCCGCTCCTCGGCTTGGACAACAGTGGAGGAGTAGATAGAAATTTCTTCAGCTCCTCGAAAGCTTCCTGACACTCCTTCGTCCAGTCGAAGCTGTTGACCTTGCGCATCACCTTAAAAAAGGCAGACACCGCTCTGCCGACCTTGACATGAAATGGCTCAAGGATGCCACTCTCCCGATCAGACGCTACACCTTCCTCTTGTTAGCTGGGGGCCTCATATCCAAGATGGCTCGGATCTTGTCTGGATTGGCTTCAATTCCTCGCTGCGTCACCATGAAGCCCAGAAACTTGCCTGCTGTGACTCCGAAGGTGCACTTGCGGGGGTTCAGCCTCATTCGATACCGGTGCAGGTTGGCGAAGGTCTCCGCAAGATCGGCAACATGGTCCGTGGTGTGGGTGCTCTTGGTCAGCATGTCATCCACGTACACCTCCATGTTGCGCCCGATCTGGTCCTCAAAAACCTTGTTCATCAACCTCTGGTAAGTTGCTCCAGCATTCTTCAACCCAAACGATATCACCTTATAGCAATATATCCCCTTCTCCGTGACAAAGGAGGTCGCCTCTTCATTAGCCGGGTTCATCCTGATCTGGTTGTACCCTGAGAATGCATCCATGAAACTGAGGGTCTCATGGCTGGATGTAGCATCTACCAGCTGGTCGATCCGAGACAGCGGGAAGCTATCCTTGGGGCATGCTTTATTGAGGTTGGTGAAGTCTACACACATCCTCCAGCTCCCACTGGCCTTGCGGACCATAACGACATTCGCCAGCCAGTCAAGGTAATGCACCTCGCGAATGTGTCCAGCCGCCATCAACTTGCGCACTTCTTCATCTATAGCCTTATGTCTGTCTGAAGCAAAGCTCCTCTTCTTCTGCCGAACTGATCGGCAATCCGGCTTAATATTGAGCTGGTATGTAATCACCTCCTTCGGAATGCCCGGCATGTCGGATGCTAACCAAGCAAAGATATTAGCATTGGCTCGCAGGAAAGCAAGACGTTGGCTACAAGCCTCCTCCGGAAGCAAGGCCCCAACTTGGATAGTCCGCTCCGGGTCTTCTCCCAGAGGAAAGGCTAACAGGCGCTCGATCGGTTCTCCCCTTCTTGCCGAGTCTTGGGGGTCTAGTGCTTCTGGTGCAGGCGCAAGACTACCCCTGAGGACTAGGGGCCATGTGGCAGCACAGTGGCGGTGGGTTCCACTCCCCGCGCATCTCTCCAACCCCTTCGCTGGTTGGAAATCTCACTAGGAGCCTTTTGGTGGAGATTACAACATCTAGGAGATTGAGCCCGAGCCTTTCGAGTATGGCGTTGTAGGCGAGAGGCACCTGGACCACCAGAAAGCTCATAAAGACTATGCTCTGACACGGGGCCATACCAGCCGTGACAGGAAGAGTGATCTCCCCCTCGACCCTCACGGAGTCTCTTGTGAATCCCATCAGGGGCATGGTAACAGGCCGAAGCAGGTCGAGTGATAGGTTCATGCAAACAAAAGCATCATAATTCAGAACATCCATCGAGCTTCCACTATCAACCATAATTCTTTTTACAGGATTCTTAGCTATCGTCATGGACACAACAACGCTATCATCATTTTTATTAACTACCCCTTCTATGTCCCTTTTAGAAAAAGGGATTACAGAGTCTAACTCCCCCTCCCCCCTTGGCCTCTTGGGCAGGCCTCCTGCCCCCCAGGAAATCATCGCCACCATCTTTTCAGTCGGAGCATTATCAATCATCGGTGGCGGAGGGGCCGATGGACCAGGAGCTACCGGATTGTTCCTCTGAACGAACTTGCTCAGGTGGCCACGCTGGATAAGGTCCTCTATTTCCTTCTTCAACGAGCGATAGTCATCGGTGTCGTGGCCATGATCCCGGTGGTAGCAGCAGTAGAGGTTCTTGTTGCGGAGAATCTTTGGGTTCATTGCAGGAGGGCGCTAAAGATAGGGCTCGCCCTCGATCTCGAGCAGGATGTGCGATACCAGGGCGAGCAGAGGAGTATAGGGCCCGTCTCTCGGTGCAGTAGCTCGGGGATAGTTGTTCGGTCGGCGAGGAGGCTCAGGCCTTCTAGGTCGAGCTTCAACAGGCTCTGGATGAGCCGGCTTCTTGGTGGTGCTCCCGCTGGCCTCACGCCGGGAGGAGTCAGCTTCGTTGGCACAGATGTACTTCTGGGCCCGGCTCAAAAGCTCTGCGTAGGATCCGGGCGGCTTCTTGTCGAGGGAGTATGCGAAGCGAGAGGGACAGAGCCCTCGCTTCAAGGCCTGGGTGGCCACCGAATCCTCGAGGTTGTAGACTTCCAGGGCAGCCTCCTTAAATCGAGCGATGTAGTCCCGCAGGGACTCGCCACTCTTTTGCTGGACTGAGAATAGGCTGTCTGCCACCCTTGGAATCTTTCGGTAGGCATCAAAATGGGCCAGGAAGGCCCTCTCCAGCTAGCAGAAGGAGTCGATACTTTGCGGCGGCAGGCGGGAGTACCAAGCTCGAGCAGCTTTCTTCAGAGTTGCAGGGAAGGCGATACATAGAAGTGAGTCGGTTGCCCCCTGGACCTGCATGAGAACCTTATAACTTTCCAAATGGTCCAAGGGGTCCATGGTCCCGTCACGGGTCTAGCTGGGGAAGACGGAACCGGGTTGAGATCAGTTCCTTCATAATCCGACGAGACAATGGTGGCCGGCTGTCGTAGTCCACCTCTGGTGGGTTGGTGATCCAGCGGCTGAGCTCCTTCAACCGCTGATTATACTCATCGAGCCGTCGCTCAGCTCGGCGGGCTATTCTACCATCAAAGGACCTCTCCCTCGAGGAATCCGAGGAGGGGGAAGAGCGGTGGCGATGCTGACGAAGGCGCTTCACTTCCCTCCCACGTCATTGCTTGGGAGATGCACTAGCACGGCGAGAGGGTGACCGGGGCCTCTTGGAGGCTTTGCGGCGGTGAGGCTTGGGCAAATGTGGTGGTGGCGAGCTTCTCGAGCAGGAGACCTCCTCTGAAAGGAATGCTGGCTGGGCTAGATGGCTCCTGGCACTGACGGGAGAGGCCTGGTTGCTGCGCAGCCACCGCTTGGTAATGCAGGCCTTGGACCGCCGTTGCCAAAGTTTGGACTTGCGCGGCTAGGGCAGCAAGCCAGTCTTCCTGAAGCTGCTGTGGTGGTGGTGCAGGAACGTCGGCTAGGGGAGCTGAGGGGCCAACCGCCAGTGGATCAGCCCCTTGACGCTGCCCTCCAGCGCGACTGGCGGAGACCTCTCATGCACGGGTCGTCATCATCGCTTGAGAGCTCGGGGAAAAAGAAACTATCGCAAATAGGTTCGAAGCTTTTCTCTTCTTTCCCCTACCTGGCGCGCCAATCTGTTGACACCGAGTCACCTTCCTTAAACGTCAGGGTAACAGAGGTCCTCCTCACCGGACTCCTGCAAGAAAAGTTCCCGGAGACCGGATGCTCCGGTGGGGACCCTCTGACGCTCAAGTCAGTCACTCGAGAACAGACAAGAAATTGGCTAGCAGAAGAAAGCTAGGGAGTTAGGGTTCAGAATCCTTCACTTCTTGTAAGTGCGGGCTTTTATACCTGTTCAAAGATCTCCTCCTTTTTTCGTTTCCAGAAGATTTTCGATCTCCAGATATTCCTGTCCGATAACGGACAAAAAGGGAGGGGCTGATAGCGTCAAGCCGTATCATTACTGTGTGTCAGAGGCATCCTATTTGATCTGCCACCTGCTAATACGGTATCATGCGTGTCGGGTGGCTATGGTTGTACCAGACGCGTGCCGTTATGAGGCATGGCTGCATGCAGCTACATGTAAGCAATGGATCATACCTCGTAACGGGATATGGCCATACGCGGTTGCAGGCGAGTGATGGACTACGTACCGCAATGGGGTATGGCCATGCATTGTTACGGATGCGTGGTGGGCCATACATCTTAATGGGGCATGGCGATGCACTATAGCAGGCGAGTGACGGGCGACGTGGGCATGCCAGGTGGCTCGTAGCTATAAGCTGGCCTCGGAGGTCGGCCTCGAAGGTGGGCTTCTGAGGTTGGCATCGGAGGTGAGCCTCGGGGGTTGGCCTCAGAGGTTGGCTTCGGAGGTTGGCATCGGAGGTTAGCCTCGGAGGTTGGCCTCGGAGGTGAGCCTCGGAGGTGAGCCCCGGGGGTTGGCCTGAATAATATATGTGCATGAATAATATATTAGAGTTTAGATTACTTTCAACTGATCATGGATATACAATCACAGCATAGAATTTGGGTAATCTTTTAGAATAATATAAGGTAATCTAAATAAACATCACTCATTTATAAAAATATAAGGTCATCAGTTAATGTGCATTACTAAATATTTAATGGTTTGTAAGGCATAAAGTCTAGTATTATACTTGTAAAAAAATCATTTTATTTATCTATATTTGTCCCATTTCCTAATATATAAATTATGTCGTATGGCATGCATATAATCCATATAATATAATAATTCATATCATGAACAAACGGTAGAAGAAGCTGTGAATATTATTCCTGTTGAAAGTTTAATTACATGCATGTGCTTAAATTTTTGCATTCATCGATAAAATTAGTTTTGTGCATATACGAATGTACTGAGCTAGTTATATGTATATATTATTTTGTTAAGAATTTATTATGTAAATCAGCTAAGCATGCTATAAAGGTTATTATTTACTCAGTCAACCATCAGAAGCCCTAAAAGAACCCAAGTTATATTAGTTTACCCCAAACAAGTTAGTTTACATGAATTTCAAGTAAAGATGAATAGCAAATCCCCAAATCATCTTGAACAAGGATTAACTTGATATAGAAGAAGAAATTTTAACATTATTAGGCATGAAACAAAGATTATACTATCATAGGAAATCTCATGACTGAACTCAGATCTTAGCTTGAAAACTAACACAAAATAACAAAAAAATCCTAAAATCTTCTTCAAAATACGGGGACTCAACAGAATAAGAGTAAAAATTCTCAAAATTTTACCTTGATAGCTTTTGATTTGGAAAAAATTCAGCAAACAATAAGTCTTAAGTGCGTAGATCCGAGGCGTGTAGAGAAAGATAGAAAAGGGAGAAAAGACAGAGATTTAAGGGGAAAGAGGGGTGTGGATGCTTGGAATTGAAGGTGGGAGGAAAGGGAGAGGAAAGAGAAGAATGAAATGATAAAAAAAAAAAAAAAGCTCAATGAATTTAAGCGGCATCAAAAATAGTTCAGATAGTTGATCGGCCTAGGTAGTTGACTGAACTATAGGTGCCAAGCACTAAATGGTTGTGCTAGTTGATCAGGATGCTTAAATTGCATAGTTTATTTCCATTCTAAATCGTTTAAGTGAATATAATATTTACTTAAGATCTTTTAGAGGAACAAGAATACCTCATTTGAACTCAATAAGAATATCAAAAAGATTAATTCCTTAAGAATAAAAAAGTTAATTCTCCTTTTTAAGAAAAAAATCAAAAAATTATAGGAAATAAGTCTAGCCAATAGCAAATTAAAGTATATTCACTTAGGATAAAAATCTTAAAAAAATAATTTAAATTAAAAATAATAAGAAAGTAAGGTTATGAAAAAAATTATCTTGAAATATTGTTGGTAAGGCCTCAATTAACACTTTCTCAACCTTATAGTATTTCCAGACCGAGATAAAATCAATGTAACAATTACCTCCATATAGACCTATATTGACTTGATTCAAAGTTCACCTTGTATGATATAATTAAATTCATTGTAATATTTTAAGATTAAAACTATCTTTATAGAATTTAGATTATGATCCGTCATTAAATTGAGGTCATAGTATTACATTAATTAGAATGAACCAAGCTGATTCATCTAACCTTTTGGAACCAATCAAAATCCAATTTTGGTCCAATTTTGGCTGAATTAACTCATCTAAACCAAATCATAAACCAGCCCTAAATTACTAAATTAGGCCCTAAAACATAACTAATTGATTGAAAGAGAACCTAAACTAAACCTAATTAGCTAAACTAGACGCAAATTTAACCCTAAGTAGATGGACTTTAACTCTAATTAAAGGGTTTAAACCCTAATTAGTGTATATTATCCAAATTGAATCTTAATTAAAAGGGGAAATTGACCTAAGAAGACTTTAATTAGTTTAATTAAACTCTAATTAAAATGGTATTAGCCTAATTAGACCTCAATTAAGATAAGCTAAGCCTAGACCTAACTCTAAGTGATTAAAATTTGGCCCAATTATTTTAATTGGAGTTGGAATTATTAACAACACTATCTATAAAAAGTTAAAAGCATCATAAAATTTATCAATCTCTGGCTCGAACATAGTCTTAGAACTTTATCCTGAAGTGTAATTCAATAGGAGCTTTTTAGGCCCAAGTATTACTTTTCACAAAGGTTTCCCATAAAACATCATGTGCATATAAATTTTTAAATAAAAAGGGTTTTTAATAAATTTTATCTTTCATGATTATATATTATAGAATATTTTTTATAGATAGAATTAAAATATATGAAGAAAATTAATTTCATAGGAGAAGATTGCTCATCTAGTTTTTTTTAATTTTTTTAATTTTTTTTTTACTTTTATTTGAGATCTCAAATAACGCTATCAAACAATAATTTTAAATAATATTCTTATTTTAAAATTATGAAAATATCGTTTTAAACAAGGTCAAATGTGCCAAATTACGAAGTCAGAAACGTTCCTATATTGTAGAATTATGGCTTTGCTCTAATTTGATCACTTATATTTGTTTTTAAATAATAATCCATTCTACCATTAGACTGGAACTCTCCAAGTTCATTGTCTCACATTGCCTCTTTTGAAATTCACATGCCACCTGTAATTGCCTTATCATACCGCATTTGCAGTCTGGAGCACAAAAGTCCTACCAATATGCAGCTGTTGGTATATATATTGGTATACATAGATTTTTTTTCTTTTCCAGTCCACCACTCGGAAGGGCCTCCGCTAGTAATAATGCTTGTTTAGAAAATAATTTTGAGGCTAGTATTGGCTCAAAACTATTTTAAAAATAATGTCCCTTATGCCATGTCTCGTGCCCGTATAGAAATCGTATATTGTCAATAAACGATTTATCACGAAATAAGGCCTTTCACATTAAAAAAAAAAAAAAGATTAGCACAGATTGGAATTATTTATTTAATAGATGATTTCAGTCCTATTTAATTTTAGAATTTTCTTTTTTGAAAAATATTGATGTGGCTGAAATGGTCTCTTTAAGAAGCAATTTCAGCCGCCAAATTTGTGTTAAAGGTTAAACTTTGTTGCATGATAAATTGCATGTTGGACCATAATATTTTTGCTTGTGACGAAAAATTATTTCTATAAGAGAAGTTAGTTATTTCATAAAATATGATAGATATTATTTCTAAAAATAATTTATGACCAATTTTTTTAAAAGCATCCCTACTTTTTCTCTCACATCCACCGCACTTGTTAATAACTATTTACTTTTGTTTCCGTGAAATTATATTTCATAATTTTAATCACATAGCATTTTTATTTTGATTTAATCCGTACACTAATTACTATCCAGATGTAATCTTAAAAGAAAAGTTATCATTGCATAAATAAACCGCCTGAAAAATCTAAACGTAAACAGTATCCTCCGGTGTGAAAGAAAAGTCGATGATTGCTGTGCCACATATCCTCGTTCCAGCCTAATCACCTCCTTAAGAGCCATGCTATGCCCTTCTTAGTATTTATCCTCCTCTTCTCAGTTTTTTTGTTGAAAGGGCCTAGCCTGCTTTGGATGCTAGAAAAGATTTGTTGTATCACTTTTTAGTACAATAAGCATACATTAATCATACAGTTAATTGTCTGTGCATATCAGTGTGTATGCAATATGCGACAAGATTTATTGGACCACCGCATGCGCACCAACATATGCAGACGATCAATTCGTACAACCGATGCGCACTTAATGTGTCATAGGTAGTGCAGCAAGTTTTTTTCTTGAATGCTTTAGTCAGACTTGAAAGTTAGTAATGAGCTATATTTGCACTTGATGATGACAAAGGCTGGACGAGAAGCAGACTTGTCTATGTCTATCCGAACCATTTAGTAGCCCTAGATTTCTTTCTCAAACAAAATTTATTTAGTTTTTTATTTTACAATGCGGTATCATCTTAAATTTTGATATAACGTGCATTAATACCCATTCAGCTGTTTTTTTTTAAATTTATGTACATACAATGTGTGTCGTAATTTTATAACAATGATGACGTAAATTTACAACTGGGGTATCGTAATTTTTTTTGGCTTTCTGAACGGGTGTCGTAATTTTATAAGTATGGTGCCGTAATTTTACAATTGAGATATCGTAATTTTTTTATGGGGATGTCGTAAAGCTGTTTTAACATTTCTGAATGTGTGTCGTAATTTTACTACTACTGTATCGTAATTTTATAACTAAGGTGTCTTAATATTTTTTTAAAATGCAAGCTTTCCTATCAGAGATAGTGATGGGGCACGAAAAAAATTGGTGGAATGAGGGGATGGTGATATGTTCTAAGTGATTACCACCCTTAATGAACATTTGAGCCCAAGCTATGGCTGAATTCATGTATGGGAGAAATGAAGAACATCGAATCGGAAGCAGAAATCTAAACACCCTTGTGCAAGCTTCTTTCAAAAAAATAAAAAGATTAGGATCTAAAGGTATGGAAACCTTCAAACTAAGTTAAGCCACCTTTAAAACTTCATATCTAAAGGACCAAGAGGTTTTTTTTTTTTTTTCAACAATGAAGTAAGATCTTAAAGTGGAAGGGATCCACTCAACACTCAAAGAATTGAGGGTTGGTTGACAAGATCTACACTCCTTACTTAAGAACTCACCTTGGCACTTAATCCTTGACGTGGAGTCATCATCCTCAACTCTAACATCCTCAAGAGAACCTGCAAGTGATCAGAAGTAAGACCGTGGAGGCAAAGGAATTGAAGGAAATTAAAAAAAATTGAACAAGGAAAGAAGGATTTGAAAAATTTTGCTGAGAATTGGGTAGCACTTATCCTTCTTCCTGAAACTATTATGGAACCTTAGTAGAATGGTTTAGAGTAGCAAATTGGGCCTCTCACCCTCTCCCTCAAGGAGTGACCTAGATCTAAGACTAGGGAAACACGAGCCTCAACTCAAACTAAGAACATCTCACCCTCTTCATACTCAAAGATGAACAAGGCACTTGGCAAAAGAAATCAAATAAACTTGATTTTATTTCTCAAACTTCATATCTACAAGAGGGAAAGCTTGGCCTATTTATAGGCCAAAGGACTTCCAAAAATTTCAGCCCAAAAAACTAAAAGATCATAACAATCTAAGGATTAGTTATGATATAGCTAACTAATTACAATCAATCCCTAACAAATTTGGTTGCACTAGCTTCCATGTGGCACCTCCTTAGTTTGCCATGTGTCATCATCGAATACCTCCCTCCATGTGTCCTCCAAGATTTGACTTCTAAGTTGCCATGTGTCATCATCAGATACCTCCATGTGTCCTCCAAGATTTAACTTCCAAATAGAAGACTTGATGTCTTGATAGCAGTGTTGACTCAAGGCAGAAAGTGTTGATACTTTGAGACTTGGCAGAAGTTGAAATTTTGC
>UESW01001955.1:0-288829 GCA_900491605.1 Calamus simplicifolius | reverse complement strand
AGGAAAGGAAGGATTTGAAAATTTGCTGAGACTTGGGTAGCACTTGTCCTTCTTCCTGAAACTATTATGGAACCTTGGTAGAATGGTTTAGAGTAGCAAATTGGGCCTCTCACCCTCTCCCTCAAGGAGTGACCTAGATCTAAGACTAGGGAAACACGAGCCTCAACTCAAACTAAGAGCATCTCACCCTCTTCATACTCAAAGATGAACAAGGCACTTGGCAAATGAAATCAAATAAACTTGATTTTATTTCTCAAACTTCATATCTACAAGAGGGAAAGCTTGGCCTATTTATAGGCCAAAGGACTTCCAGAAATTTTAGCCCAAAAAACTAAAAGATCATAACAATCTAAGGATTAGTTATGATATAGCTAACTAATTACAATCAATCCCTAACAAATTTGGTTGCACCAGCTTCCATGTGGCACCTCCTTAGTTTGCCATGTGTCATCATCAGATACCTCCATGTGTCCTCCAAGATTTGACTTTCAAAGAGAAGACTTGATGTCTTGATAGCAGTGTTGACTCAAGGTAGGAAGTGTTGATACTTTGAGACTTGGCAGATGTTGAAATTTTGCAGCATGAGTTGCCACTTGAGAAATTGAAACTCTTGGCTCGAGTAAGTGGAACCTGCGGAAAGTAGATTAACTACAAAACCAAAGAGTGTTAGTCTGCAACCTTTTCTTCTTGCTGATGTCCCCATCAATTCTTCCTGGGTGAAAAAAACTCGGCCCTGAGTATGGATCATTTTGGCTTTGGTAATATTCAAGCAGATCTAGATCGATCCTTTGCAGTTCTTCTTGAGTGATCCATGAGTCTTCAGAATCAGGTCTACCTTGCCAATGGACCAAGTAGCGTTGATAGTCTTTATTTCGGGTAGTGACAATCTTGTCATCTAATATCCGTTCAATTCTTTCTCGCTTTGTGGCTGGTGGACATTCTAGGATTGGTTCACTCTCAAAGGATGGATCAGGTCCTAAAAACTCACTAGGATTCATTGTTGGTTCCTTGTATTCTATCAGATCTGAAATATTAAAGGTGGAACTAATACTAAAGTCATAAGGTAGGTCCAGTATATAAGCATTAGGTCCAATTCTTTTTATTATTTTGAAAGGACATGCACTACGGGCATGTAGTTTCTTCATAGTTCCCTTTGGAAACTGTTCAGGTCTGAGCCTTATCATGACAAAGTCTCCTACATGAAATTCTTTTGCTCTTCTATGGGAATTAGCCATATGCTTGTAACTCTCATTGCTTATATGGATTTTCTCGCTAATTTCTTTGTGTAAATCCCTAATGTGTTGTGCATATGACTCAGCAGACTCTGATGTTCGTACATGCATGGCAATGGAATGAGGTCTATTGGCTTTCTTGGTTTGTACCCATGGATAATCTCAAAAGGACTTTTTCCAGTGGATCTGTTAACTGAACTATTATAGGCAAACTCTATACGTGGCAGTAAAAGGTCCCAATTTCAGTATGTTTTTCACTAAACATCTCAACATATTTCCAAGACTTCTATTTACAACTTCTGTTTGACCATCAGTTTGGGGGTGATAAGTGGTAGAAAAGTTTAACTTGGTTCCTAGCAGGTGCCATAGGGTTTTCCAAAAGTAACTGGTGAACTTAACATCCCTATCAGACACGATGGTTTTAGGTAACCCGTGTAATCTAACCACTTCATCTAGAAATAACTTGGCCACTTTTGATGCATCGAAGGTCTGGGAACAAGGCAGAAAATGTGCCATTTTAGGAAATCTATCGACTACCACAAAGATGGAATCGTGTCTCCTTAAGGTCTTTGGTAGTCCCAACACAAAGTCCATACTGATGTCTTGCCAAGGTCGATCAGGGACGGGTAAAGGGGTGTATAGTCCAGTGTTTTGTTTTTGCATTTTAGCAACAACACATGTCCTACACTGGGCTACGACTTGGGCAACATTTATTTTAAGCTGGGCCAAAAGAATTGTTCCTCCAAAGCTAGAATAGTTTTATTCCTTCCGAAATAGCCCGCTAAACCTCCGGCATGGATTTCCCAAATCAAGAATTTCCTAATTGAGGTTCGGGGAATACACAACTTATCTCCTTTAAAAAGGAACCCATCATGAAGAGTAAAGTCTTTGTATTCTCTAGAAGGCCTTAGAATGACAGATTCAAAAATCTCACTAAAGTCAGAGCCGACTCTGCGATGGATGGACTTTACTATTTTGAGCATTCCGACTTAGAGCCGACCCGGCCAGATTAAAGCCGACTCTAATATGATAGAGGTGAATTTCAGAAATATAGAGATGACTCCAACAGCTATCTTTTTTCAAATAAATCTCAATGGCTCTTTTCTCTTTCATGCTAAACTTATCCATAAATACAATTAATGGCTAGTTTCATCAAATATGGATTAAGAAGAGATTATAAAAGGAAGCTTCCGACCGTTTGAAAAGGGCAAAAAAATAGAGAGGAAAAATTGAAAATCAAAGGGAAAGAATTCAGATTTGATATTCCAAGTGTTCGAAAAAGAGTTTAGAGAAATCCAAAGCATTTAAAAGGCAACTTTGAAGGATTTCCATCAAATCAAAAGAGAATCAAAGAGTCCTAATTTTTCAACAGCCTCTACATCATTGAATCTTCCAAAGCTTCAATCCTATCTTAAGGAAGATCATTCAAGAGAAGAAGAGAAAAAGAAGAAAAGCTTAACTTTAGAAATCTTCTAAATTAGGCTCTTCTATCTCTATCTCATTTGTATTGTCTATTTGCTCATTTGAAGAGCTTTCTATCTATTGTATCTTTACTACTATTCCATTTGTTTGGTGATTCAATCAGGTGATTGAATCAGGAAGGCAGATTAGCCTCGAACAAGCTAGGTTAGCTTGTGATAGGTTGTGTGCTAGTGAGCCTATGAAAACCGGCTAGGTTCATTATGATCCCATTGTTAAAACAACAAGTTTGGGTTCAGAGCTTGTAAAACAACTCGGCTGTAATCAGGAGATTATAGTGTGGACCCAAGAGTTGCTTGGGAGTGGATCTAGGTGTAGCTAACACCGAACCACTATAAATCTCTGTATTTATCGTGCTTGTCTCTTCTTCTCTCTACTCTGTCTATATTATGCTTTGCATTCTTAGCATCACACTTATTGCATACTTTCTTGTGCACTATCAATTATAAAATCATTTTTAAGCATCCAAATTTTTTAAGAACTCAATTCACCTTCCCTTCCTTTGGATTGCCATCTGGGCCAACAATAACCTAGCCTATCGAACTAATCTAAGTTTTACAAATTTATATTTTCTCTCCTCGGTCATCTCATACTACTCAAAATATTGATCAATTTCACCTTTCCAATCAACAAACACCTTAGGATCTAAACTTTCATCAAAATTAGGTGCTTCTAATATGATATTCCTAAGAATTCTCTCATCTGGGATAACAATATCAGGATTGGGTCTCCTATGGTAGTACTCTGGATCACGGTTTGGGGCTCTTCAAGGGTCTAACTTTGGCTCGGTCCTGGTCTCATGACTCTCCTCTAGGGATCTCACTCGGTCATTCAACAGGGTCAACTGTTCAGTAATGGTCCTAAACATGGCTCCAAAATCATTATCCATGGGTGGGTCTGATAGTGACTGATTCTGACTCGATTGGTATGGGGCTTTTGATCTGGTGGTCATACATGACTCAAGAAAGCACACAAATAACTCAAGACTAGCTCATACTATAGTTTACTAGACCTAGCAGTCCAAGTAAAGTAGTCGATTAAGTCACAACCACGATAACAAGTATGTTGCCAACTGGCAAGGTAGGAGATGAGTATGGGAGGCCCCCTGCTTTCACAGGGACCTAATTAAGAAACCACAACACCACTTGGTCGTTTGACTCTTGATCCCCAGTCTTAGACACCAGCTTCTAGACATAAATATTGACTTGGGTGCAACTAGTTTTCCCAAGTTAAGTTGAACTGAACTCGTGGGTGTCCCTAATGCTCAATTAAGTGCTACTCGATTTTAAAATTAAGGCTTAGGTTCACAATGCAGGTTGGTGGTTTTCTGGACCATGGAAGGATGATGAAATCCCCACCTTATCTTATATGCTCGATGCCCTTAAATAACTTAAAGAAGATGAATACTCAAGACACGAATTAGCGTGTCGAATCCTCAACCAGAAAGAGTCACGTCCGGCCTTGGCTTATTACTCTCATGGGTCAGATATATTTGCATATAACCACTCAGAAGGCATGACACTTTAGGGTTCAGGAATGCAACAATAAAAATTTATTTTATTTTTTTATTTTTTATTATGTGTGCATAATTTCAGCAGGGTTTGATCTCAGCACCAGCAGGTTGAAAAAAATCTCAGAAAATAAAAAAAGGAATTTAATCATGAAATTTTATATGAACATAGCAGAGACATGATAAATTATCAAAAAATAATTTAAGTTTAAATAATCACGTTCCGATAGGTATCACAATAGAGAAAGTTTGCATGTCGTGTGCAAAAAAGAAATCTAGTGTGCGATACAAAACATGTCAAACCAAGCTCTAATACCAAGATTGATGTATCACAAGGGCAAGGGTAATTATGCAGTCAATGAATTGATAAAAATTAATTTTTTAAAGTATTTTAGAAGATGGCTAATTCATTCAAAAATAAGAAAAAGAGTAAGAGAGCAGATTATATGACGTAGAAAGCAACAATTCAGAAACATAACTTTTGGAAAAATGAAGAAGCATACCAGGATAGTCTGAAATTAAGAAACTCCAGAGAAGACATGCTCATGAACTTTCACAGAATCAAAATTACAGAGTAAGAAAAAGATCGATTTACCCGACGATAATGCGCTCCTAGTGTTAGTAGAAGATCTCTCACTAGCAGGCATGATTTTTGGATGAAAAAACTATCTTCCATGTGAGGTTCTTTAATCTTGATTCAGGGGAAAAGAAGGCATCCTCGCTTTGGAGATGATCAAGAGAGGGGCAGCGGCTTTAGAGATGAATAAAGAGAGGGGCAGCAACTTTCGATATGAATCAAGAGAGAGGGCGGCGGCTTTGAAGATGGATCAAGAGAGAGGGTGGCGGCTTTGGAGATGGATCAAGGGAGAGGGCGGTGACTTGGGAGATGATCAAGGGAGAGGGCGATGGCTAGGGTTTCAAGTATGGATGCCTAGAATTTAGAAAAAGAGAGTTGGTGATCGGTTATGAGATGGTGATATGAGGATTAGGATTTGTTAGAGGAGATGGACTAGACTAGGGTTTGATAGCAAGAATACTTCGACCTCACGCCTAACTTCCTCATGGAGGATCAATTGCTCAAGGCAACAAAAATAAAACATGGATGAAAG
This sequence comes from Calamus simplicifolius, assembly GCA_900491605.1. NCBI lineage: Eukaryota > Viridiplantae > Streptophyta > Magnoliopsida > Arecales > Arecaceae > Calamus > Calamus simplicifolius. The sequence goes on along the minus strand of UESW01001955.1, from coordinate 283,499 downwards.
TTTTCAAAATATTTCATTCATTCATAACCCTTTTCATCATTTCAAGAGAAGGAATTTATAGACCTTTCATGTTATTACAAGGTAAGTTCAACAATTAGAGTATTAAATGATAGGAATTACAAAATATGATAGAATATTTATCATTGTAGAGTAAAGATTCTTCTTTCCTTCATCTGGTTCGATCAAAATGGCAGCAGCAAGATGTGGTCCAATTGTGAAGGCGAGGGACCACAAGCAAAGAAGGAAGCTTTGGGGTGACATCCTTCTTTTTTTTTTTTTTTTTTATCAACAAGGTCTATATGGAATGCAAGATCCTTTTTAGAAAGGTTGAGATACTGATCTTCATTCCCATTAAAGCATAGTAGGGGACCACCAAATTTCTTCCTCATGGGGTGTCCAAGATTGCCAAAATTATTGGTGGTGATATGGAGGACAAGATTGATTCCGCGTCATCAATCCTAATATAGACGGATCCAATCCATGCAGAGCTCCAAGGGTAGGGTATGAATAAGGTTAAAGAAGATTAGATGGTTGTCCAATACTATCTAATCTGGGGCCTTTTCTGAATATCTTCAGCAGGGTCTTAACAAGAGTAATACACTTTCCTTGAATTATTATAGGACTCAAATAAAATGAAAATGCATGACCTGGATATTGGACTAAATAAAACTTGACTGACTCAGTAACAAACTTGACTCGATCAACTAGGAAAAATACTGGACTTCTAGGGTTCAGAGATCCAAATGGAATCCTGCAACCTTTTTCTCACTCTTGCTCCTGCACCAATCATATTTCAAACATAGCATGCAATAAAATAATAAAAAAAGTATACAATTGTTATCAAAAACATATTTTTACATGACACTCAATTAATAATTACACAAAATTATAAGGAAAAATATCTTTTGATGCCCCGAATTTCATTAACTTTCACATAGCCCTCCTTTGCTTTCAAAATCTACAATTGGACCCTTCATGTTGGTCTTATGATATAATGCAATGCAGTTGTCCATCAACCTCTTTATACTAATAATATCAAAATCCAAAAGACTAAATATCCCTTGATATGAATGAAACTATAAAAAGAAATCTTTTTGTTAATTTCTATAATTCTATTTTATTTCCCTTTTTGTTTCAATTCTGAAGTTTCTTCATCCTTCCTCTTTAGCTTTAAGAAATCGAATGATACCATAGGTCTAGGGTTTTGATCATGGCCATGCCCCTCTTTTAGGGTTTTGCATGTTCAGTAAACCCCAAAAAAATGATGATTTTCTACCAAAAGGACATCGATCTTGAGTTTTGGTGGGGCTTGGAGGAGCTAGCCAATGACTATCTTGATGACTACATGATTGACCTCTCTTCTTATGATAGAGATGAAAAAGAAAAATGCCCCCATTGACTTCAGCCCTAACCAACTCACCTACTATCACAACACTTATATTTGGAGAGAGATGACCCTATCAAGTCTTTTACCATGCTCATCAGTACTCTTGGATTCTCTATCAATAGGTCTCCTCCTAAACTGAGCAGATGATAATCACCATTGAGCATTGAAATTACAAGAAAAAACCCATGGACCTTATGTGACTTAGCCCTACTTTAATACTCAATTTGTCATTCCTTCAAAAATTTAGAATGGTGCAATCTTAGGTTGAGCATCTATGGCCACTTATGCCTCCATCATCTAATAATGGTGTGGTTTGAAGTAGAAGGCTATTGTACATAAATATTCTATTGGGCAAACTTCTATATTAGTTGTCATGGTTCCACTCCTTGTCTACCTTAGTGTCATCATATTCTCTATTGTGGTAGGCTATTATGGTAGGCTAGTGACACAACTACCTTCATGCTTGCTTTCAAATTGATGTAGATAGCTATTGGTGGACCTTTGATATGCTTATTATAAAATGTGGAGAGGTGGCTAGGGCAGCCATCATCATGTTATCTATAATGTAGTAGAAAACTAACAATCATATTTTTGTTAAGCTGCAGAGATGATATAGGGTTTTCTTTTACTCTCTTTTGTTAGTGTGCTATGTATACCAGCTTGCTCCATTGCCTCAACATCTTGGCTCTTGATATTATGATGTAGTGGTAACATTGCAAGTACCTCAGACCATCAAGATACTGTTGGTGATATTTTCTCATTTCATTATTTACTTTTTTATTTGATGGATGCAATATTAGGGTTTGGATTGTTGATTTAATTCATTTGATATGGATGTTGGTGATGATGATGATAATGGTGTGGATGATTGATTTGATATGATAGAAAATTTTTGAAGCAAAGAATTTAATAATATATATTTCTGATGATAATAAGATATAATTAATAATGTTTCAGTTCATAATGACTAAAATAGGTGTACAAGTTCACTTAATTTGGAATGGTGAATTCAACAAAAGCTCAAGTCTTACTTAAGGATGGAAGTTGGGGTTGAATATTAAAAAATTCAAAGAATAACGAACATGTTGAAATCAAAAGGCAAAGGCTTAATATATAATTTTTATTTTTTCTAAGAATATACTGCAAAACTTAATAGGAAAGTAAGAATAAAAGGTTTAAAACTCATTAAAAATACATTAAACTAGGTTTTAGATCAAAATTAATGAAAAATAATTATAAAAATTTAAATTTGAAAGTGAGCAATTGGTTGAATTTAGAATGGTTAATTGGAGAGATCATGCTAGAAAACTACCTAAAAGGTAGCTCTATGTTTGCCCTTATAGTCGATCGTTGTAGGCCAGAATGGTCGATTGAACTAAACTTAGTGGTTGATCAGTCTTAGCCTAGGCAGTTGATTACATGATCGGTCTTAGCATTTAGATCTAGAGTAAATGCTAAGCTAGAGATTTAGAGAGTGGCCTTAGAATCTGATATGGCTGATCCAACGCCGTCAGAATAAACGGTAACGGTGGCTGACGGAGGCCCTCTCGACCTCCTGAGCCCCTCTCGGTATCCTATGAACAGTATCTCAACCCTCGAGACCCCCTCGATCTCGGGCTACATGAACAGTATCCGACTTCGAGTTTTAGTCTTAGCCTCGAGCCACAGCTCCAGGCCCTATGAACAGTATCTCAACCCCCGAGACCCCCTCGTCTTGGGCTACATGAACAGTGCTCGGCTTCGAGTTCCAGTCTCAGCCTCGAGCCATAGCTCCCGGGCCCTATGAACAGTATCTCAACCCCCGAGACCCCTCGGTCTCGGGCTACATGAACAGTGCTCGGCTTCGAGTTCCAGTCTCAGCCTCGAGCCATAGCTCCCGGGCCCTATGAACAGTATCTCAACCTCCGAGACCCCCTCGGTCTTGGGCCACATGAACAGTGCCCAACTTTGAGTTCCAGTCTCAGCCTCGAGCCATAGCTCCCGGGCCCTATGAACAGTATCTCAACCCCGAGACCCCCTCGGTCTCGGGCTACATGAACATGCCCGGCTTCGAGTTCCAGTCTCAGCCTCAAGCCACAACTCCCGGGCCCTATGAACAGTATCTCAACCCCCGAGACTCCCTCAATCTCGGACTGCATGAACAGTGCCCGATACATGGTCTGGCCCTTGAGCCCAGCAGCCTATAGCCTCGGGCCACCTGGCATGCCCGCATGGTCCGCCACACATCCGTAGCAGTGTGTGGCCATACCTCATAACGGCGTATGGTCCATCGTGTGTCTGTCACTGTGCATGACCATACCCCGTTACAGCGTACGATCCATCACTCGCCTACAACTATGCGCGGTCACATCCGGCAGCGGCATGCACCAGGTATAACCACGGATGCCAGACACCTGTGAGGCCGTACTGATAGGTGACGCAGGACACCTCCGATATGCATGATAGTACGATCTATCACTGTCAGCCTCATCTTTTTGTCCGTTATTGAATGAGGTGCCTTGAAATCAGCAATCTTCTGGAATAGAAAGGTGTATCTTCGAACAGGTATAAAAGCGCACACTCTCACTGTAAGCAAGGATCCAAGAACTCTGGTTTTTCTAGCTTCTTCTTACTAGTTAAACCCTAAATATCTAGCTTCCTTTGGCTAGTCAGTTCTCGTCTGTTTCCAAGTGACTAACTTGAACGTCGGAGGGTCCCCACCGGAGCATCTGGTCTCTGGGGACTTTTCTTGCAGGAGCCCAGCGAGGAGGAGGACGTCTGTTTCCCCGACGTTTGAAGAAAGTGACTCGGCGTCAACAGATTAGCGCGCCAGGTAGGGGGGAAGAGAAAGATATCAAACCAGCAATCTGCAACCTCTCTCTCCTCAAGCTCTTGAGCCATGGTAACAACCCGTGCAAAAGGGGTCTCTGTCAGTTACGCTGGGGGGCAGCGTCAAGGAGCAGATCCATTGGCGGTTGGCCCCTTAGCTCCCCTAGCCGGTGTCCCTGCACCGCTGCGTCTCCAAGTGGCTGGACCTTTCGCTCCCCCGATCGATGTCTCTATGCCTCCTCCACAGCAGCTTCAAGAAGATCGCTTACCACCCTAGCCACACAGGTTCAGTCCTTGGCAGTGGTGGTTCAAGGTCTGCAGTACCAGCAGGTGGCCCCACTGTAGCCGAAGACATTCCCATCAGTTCCGAGGGTGGTGCAACCTAGCCAGCATTCCTCTCGGAGGAGATTGCCGGTCCTAGAGGCTCGCCACCACCGTGCCTCGCCCAAGTCTCACCACCGGGGAGCTTCCAAGAGACCCCGATCGCCTTCTCGTCACGCCAGCGTTTCTCCCAAGTGGTAGCACGGGAAGGAGGCAGAGCACCCTCGCCAACATCGCCGTCACTCTTCCCCATCCACAGAATCCTTGGGGAAGGGGTCTTTCGATGGTAGGATAGCCCATCGAGTCGAGCATCGACTCGATGAGTATAACCAACGATTGGAGGAACTCAGCCGCCGGATCACCCACCTGCTAGAGGCGGATTATGATAGCCGACCTCCGCTATCCCGTCATATCATGGAAGAGCCCATCTCCACCCGGTTCTGCCTCCCTCAGCTGGATCCATATGATGGGACCACAGATCCCCTGGACCACCTAGAAAGTTACAAGGTTCTCATGCAGGTCCAGAGGGCAACCGATTCGCTCATGTGCATCGCCTTCCCTGTCATCCTGAAGAAGGCTCCTCAAGCCCTCGGGTGGAATCATATAGTGAGGAAGACAACTCGGACCGGCTATGAGCCAACCTCGACCTGGTGGAGGAGGTGCGAGACTGAGCGCGGTTCCGGATGGTGGTCTACCAACAATGAGCTGCCAAATATTACAACGCCCACGTGCATCCCAAGACCTTTTTGCCGGAAGACCTGATCCTTCGACGAGCCGAGGTCTCGAAGCCGACAAAAGGAGGCAAGCTAGCTCCGAACTGGGAGGGGCCCTACCGGATCACCAAGCACTCCGTCATAGAGCATACAAGATTGAAGAGCTAGATGGAAGGCCGCTCCTCCGGACGTGGAACGCTGATAACCTCGTCGGTACTATCAGTAGTGCATTTCCTTCTTACATTAAATACCATGCTTGCATTCTCTTGGGTTTTCACCCCTCATTTCGCATCAATAAACTTGAGTTCCAGCATCTCAGTTTTTTAGCAAAAAGCCCTGGGCCAGCCAGGCACAAAGCCCAATGTACCACTGGCAGAGCGATGTACCATCGGCTCTCAACGGCTAAAGCCCGATCCCGGTCGGCATGAAAAGCCTTGGGCCAGCCAGGCACAAAGCCTAGTGTACCACTAGCAGAGCGATGTACCATCAGCTCTCAACAGCTAAAGCCCGACCCCGGTCGGCACAAAAAGCCCTGGGCTAGCCAGGCACAAAGCCCAGTGTACCACTGGTAGAGCAATGTACCATCGGCTCTCAACAACTAAAGCCCGATCCTGGTCGGCACAAAAAGCCCTGGGCTAGCCAGGAACAAAGCTCAGTGTACCACTGGCAGAGCAATGTACTATCAGCTCACAACAACTAAAGCCCGACCCCGATCGGCACAAAAAACCCTGGGCTAGCCAGGCACAAAGCCCAGTGTACCACTAGCAGAGCGATGTACCATCGGTCCTCAACAACTAAAGCCCGATCCTGGTTGGCACAAAAAGCCCTGGGCTAGCCAGGCACAAAGCCCAGTGTACCACTAGCAGAGCGATGTACCATCGGTCCTCAACAACTAAAGCCCGATCCTGGTTGGCACAAAAAGCCCTGGGCGAGCCAGGCACAAAGCCCAGTGTACCATTGGCAGAGCGATGTACCATCGGCTCTCAACAACTAAAGCCCGACCCCGATCGGCACAAAAAGCCCTGGGCTAGCCAGGCACAAAGCCTAGTGTACCACTGGCAGAGCGATGTACCATTGGCTCTCAACAACTAAAGCCCGACCTCGGTCGGCACAAAAAGCCCTGGGCCAGCCAGGCACAAAGCCCAGTGTACCATTAGCAGAGCGATGTACCATCGGCTCTCAACAACTAAAGCCCGACCTCGATCGACACAAAAAGCCCTGGGCTAGCCAGGCACAAAGCCCAGTGTACCACTGGTAGAGCAATATACCATCGGCTCTCAACAACTAAAGCCCAACCCCAGTCAGCACGAAAAGCCCTGGGCCAGCCAGGCACAAAGCCCAGTGTACCATTGGCAGAGCGATGTTCCATCGGCTCTCAACAACTAAAGGCCAACCCCGATCGGCACAAAAAGCCCTAGGCCAGCCAGGCACAAAGCCCACTGTACCACTGGCAAAGCGATGTACCATCGGCTCTCAACAACTAAAGCTCAACCCGGTCGACAAGAAATCCTTGGGCCAGTCAGGCACAAAGCCCAGTGTACCACTGGCAGAGCGATGTACCATCGGCTCTCAACAACTAAAGTCTGACCCTAGTCGGCATGAAAAGCCCTGGGCCAGCTAGGCACAAAGCCCAGTGTACCACTGGCAGAGCAATGTACCATCAGCTCTCAACAACTAAAGCCCGATCCCGGTCGGCACAAAAAGCCCTGGGCTAGCCAGGCACAAAGCCCAGTGTACCACTGGTAGAGCGATGTACCATTGGCTCTCAATAACTAAAGCTCGACCCTAATCGACACAAAAAGCCCTGGGCCAACCAGGCACAAAGCCCATGTACTACTGGTAGAGCAATGTACCATCGGCTCTCAACAACTAAAGCCTGACCCCGGTCGGCATGAAAAGCCCTGGGCCAGCCAGGCACAAAGCCCAGTGTACCACTGGCAGAGCGATGTACCATCGGCTCTCAACAACTAAAGCCCGACCTCGGTCGGTACAAAAAGCCTGGGCCAGCCAGGCACAAAGCCCAGTGTACCACTGGCAGAGCGATATACCATCAGCTCTCAATAGCTAAAGCCCAACCCCGGTCGGCCCACAAAGCCCTGGGCCAGCTAGGCACAAAGCCCAGTGTACCACTGGCAGAGCGATGTACCATCGGCTCCTAATAACTAAAGCCCGACCTCGGTCGGCATGAAAAGCCCTGGGCCAGCCAGGCACAAAGCCCAGTGTACCACTGGCAGAGCGATGTACCATTGGCTCTCAACAAATAAAGCCCAACCCCGATCGGCCCAAAAAGCCCTAGGCCAGCCAGGCACAAAGCCCAGTATACCATTAACAATGCATCATGCAATTGGCTCCTAGAAGCCCGAGTATATCTTGGCCTTCCGAGTCCGATGCTCCATTGGTCACCGGGAGTCCATACTCCTCGACTCTAGGATTCGGTCCTACATGGCTAAGTCAAGGTTATTCGAGAATGAGTCAAAGGTTACTCCTCGGTACCGACGAAGCCCCTAAGGGTCCCACGTCAGCAGCCAAAGGACTTGGGGTAGAAACTGCAATTGGGAAAAGACAATTTTCATTGAAGAAAAATTGTGCTTCATTATTTCGAAGTGTTTACAAAATGCCGACCAAGTCGGACTTGCAAAAAAAAAATAGGTGAAAGTAAAATACAACTTGAAGCTCACGATTCGGCTGGCGTGGGCTCATCGTCAAATGAGCCAACCTCGGAGAGATGCTTCGGCTCGACCTCAAGGGCCTGTGGAAAGTCCAGGTCTCGGGCAACCTTTTCCTTTCCATACTGAAACCCCTGGAGATACGCTTCCGCCGAAGCTTCGGCCAGCTCGTCCATGAAGCGCTCAGACGCCGTAAACGCCTCTATAGTCCTGGCAGCCCTGGCCTCAACAGCTGCCTCCACCTCGGTAGCTCGAGCTTCCTTCTTGCAGCTAGAGATGTCGCCGCTGCCCTCTCAGCCTCCAGGGCACGACCCGTTTCCTCCTCGGCCTTCTTCACCCTCTCCTCGACCCTCTTCACCCTCTCATCGGCCTCTTTCACCCTCTCCTCAGCCTCGCCTACCCGATTCTTGGCCGTCTGAATGGTCGTAGACAACTCTGAAATATGCAGGTCCCTGGCCGCGACGGCGCTTTCGGCCTCCATCAGCTGGCTGAGGGCCGCTCATAAATGGTTGGTCTCAACTTATGTCGGCTCTCAGCCGCCTTTATCTCATCAGCCCGAGCAGTCCTGGCCGATTCCAAGGCCCTCTCGGTCGCCTCCGCTCGAGCACGAGCCTCTTCGGCCTCTTTCTGGGCCTCCCGCATGAGGGTCTTTCCCCATGGATGACCTCCCTTGTAGCAGCCAAAGAGTTCGCAATCTGCATGCAGGCCTCATGTCAAAAAGAGAAAGGAAGAAGAAAAGGAAATCTAAAGGCAAGGAGCTGTGAGACTACTTACTTTGACCAGGGCCGCGTAGGACTCTCGGAAGAACGTGGCCGCCTTCAAATGGCTAAGTTTTTTCCTGGACCTCGGGCACAAGGATTGGTGAGATGAGCCGCTCCGCCCAGCGCCATCATCCAAAATGGAGTCCCGATGCAGCCTCGGCCTGGCTCCATTTCCTCCAACAGCCTCGGTGGTTTCGGACTTGGCGCACGGAGGACGCTTGCCGGTGTCTGCTCCGGGGGCGACTTGCTGCCCCCGACGGTCCCTCACCCCAGCTCCTTGTTACCTCGGCGGGGACTGGTCCGGGGAAATGGGGGGCTCCTCCGCTATCGTAGCTCCTTCGTGGTCGGTTCCTCCGCTATCATCGGCTCCTTCATGGCCGGCTCCTCTGTTGTTGCCTCCTCGGCCACCGCCCTTTCTGGCGGGGGTATCGGCCGTTAGATCGATCTCTGGGATGGCCGAAGGCTCTTGCAGTGCGGGTAGCTCGGGCACCCGCACCGTCGGGCATTTCGGAGCCGATGCTTGCTGCCCCTCACTCGGCCCCTCCTGGGCCCTCCTCTTGGCAGCGGCCTTCATGAGTCTGCGGGTTGGGACCTTCATGGCTGTGCAACATCGGTCGGGGTCAGTCAAAAAAAAAAAATGAGAATGAAACAGGAAGACTTTGACTAAGTGTGAGGGAGACTTACCACGGTGGGAGATGAGACCCGCCGACTGGAGGTTTTCCTCTGTTAGAAGCAGGTTGTACCGAGGGATGTCGGTAGTCAACAGCTGCCCTAACGCTTCTTTGTCTCCAGAATGGACAGTGGAATTCATGTTACCTTGAAGGTCGGGGTCCCTCCATCGGACTTAACTTGGTCCAGATTGGCAAAGAAAAATTGGGATTTCTACCCCTTGATGGAGGTAGAAAGAAGAAGCTTAAGGACTCGGCCGGGTTGGGGCTAAAACAACCACCAACCCTTCTGAGCCCAGAGGATGTAGAAAGAGCGAAAGAGAGAGACTCGAGGGGTAATGTGGAGATGATGGCAGAGGATGACGAAGGCGCTAACGACCCTAAGGGAGTTCGGGACCAACTGAGAAGGGGTTAGGGAGTAATAGTCAAGGAGGTTTATGAAAAAAGGAGGAAAGGGTGAGCGGAGGCCCACTCTCAGAGAAATTTCATAAATGGCCATTCGGCCTGGTCGAGATGAGATCACTCTATCGTCGGGGGTCAGGAGATAGACCCGACATCTCGGGGGATTTGGTAACGAGCCCGGATGTTCGCCAAATCCTGGCCTGTCACCGTGGAGGTGACCCCTTCCGGGGATTCTGCCCCCACCCTTGAGGAGGTGCCGGCCTCCGCCTGGCGTCTCCTCGATGGGGCCCTGCTAGCCGCCGCCGGGCACCTCCCTGCGGGAGCCTCCCCAGTGACCCATCGTCAGGCCAGAGGGACGCGGTCCTCCGAATCAGAAGACCACTCAAGAGGAGGTGAAGGAGAAGGGGAGAAGAAGGAGAAGCATGAAGCCTCTCGGGAGAAGGATGACCCTCTGAATCATCCTCCGAGGTCCAGGACTAGGAACTCATTGTTGAAAGAAAGAATAGAGAGGTCTAGAAGAGATGAAGAGCTGACATGGGAAGAAAATGGCGTGTGCGGGCTCTCAGGTTGTAGGGAAGGCCAGGAGACAGAAAATTAGAGAATCAGAGGAAGAAGACAACAATGGCAGGAGCAGTGTGGCCAGATTCAACCCCCCCACGAGTTTTATTCAGTTTCGAATTATCCCGCCTTGTCTCGTCAACCATGTGGACTCCCACCGTAGGCTGGGCTGCCTCGATGATCGCTCGGTGCGTGATACGATCTGCCTCCAACCAACGATGGGATGCCGCTGACGTCATCATTATGATGGGCAATGATGGCGCGACTTTCCTCATGGACTTCGAAGGATCAACCTTGCCTCGAGGATGATCGCCGCAGATTGGGTGGACGGTAGTGGCCGCCCTTTCACATCCCCCATGATGCCCGCATAAAGTCATTGTAGCGAACATGGACACATGTCCGGGGATGGCTCATAAAGGACGAGGATCAGCCACTTGGGAGGTGACACCCCTTTCTCCTTGCTGGAGTGGGCCCACTCCGTCTCAGAGGTGAGGAAGCATATGATATGGCTGATCCAACGCCATTAGATAAACGAAACGGCGGCTGACGGAGGCCCTCTGGCCTCCTGAGCCCCTCGATATCCTATGAACAGTATCTCAACCCCCGAGACCCCCTCGGTCTTGGGCTACATGAACAGTGCCCGACTTCGAGTTCCAGTCTTAGCCTCGAGCCACAGCTCCCGGGCCCTATGAACAGTATCTCAACCCCCGAGACCCCCTCGGTCTCGGGCTACATGAACAGTGTCCGGCTTCGAGTTTCAGTCTTAGCCTCGAGCCACAGCTCCCATGCCCTATGAACAGTATCTCAACCCCCGAGACCCCCTCGGTCTTGGGCTACATGAACAGTGCTCGGCTTCGAGTTCCAGTCTTAGCCTCGAGCCACAGCTCCCGGCCCTATAAACAGTATCTCAACCCCCGAGACCCCCTCGGTCTCGGGCTACATGAACAGTGCCCGGCTTCGAGTTCCAGTCTTAGCCTCGAGCCATAGCTCCCGGGCCCTATGAACAGTATCTCAACCCCCGAGACCCCCTCGATCTCGGGCCACATGAACAGTGCCCGACTTTGAGTTCCAGTCTCAGCCTCGAGCCACAGCTCCCGGGCCCTATGAACAATATCTCAACCCCGAGACCCCCTCGGTCTCGGGCTACATGAACAGTGCCCGGCTTCGAGTTCCAGTCTCAGCCTCGAGCCACAACTCCCGGGCCCTATGAACAGTATCTCAACCCCCGAGACTCTCTCAGTCTCGGACTGCATGAACAGTGCCCGATACATGGTCTGGCCCTTGAGCCCAGCAGCCTATAGCCTCGGGCCACCTGGCATGCCCGCGTGGTCCGCCACACATCCGTAGCAGTGTGTGGCCATACCTCATAACGGCGTATGGTCCATCGCGTGTATGTCACTGTGCATGACCATACCCCGTTACAGCGTACGATCCACCACCGCCTACAACTGTGCGCGGTCACATCCGGTAGCGGCGCACACCAGGTATAACCATGGATGCCAAACACCTGTGAGGCCTTATTGACAGGTGACGCAGGACACCTCCGACATGCATGGTGACAGTACGATCTGTCACTGTCAGCCTCATCTTTTTGTCCGTTATTGAATGAGGCACCTTGAAATCAACAATCTTCCGGAACGGAATGGTGTATCTTCGAATAGGTATAAAAGCGCACACTCTCACTGTAAGCAAGGATCCAAGAACTCTGGTTTTTTTAGCTTTTTCTTACTAGTTAAACCTTAACTTTCTAGCTTCCTTCTGCTAGTTAGTTCTCGTATGTTCCCGAGTGACTAACTTGAACATCGAAGGGTCCCCACCGGAGCATCCGGTCTCCGAAGACTTTTCTTGCAGGATCCCAATGAGGAGGAGGACGTCCGTTTTCCCAGCGTTTGAAGAAAGTGACTCGGCGTAAACAGAATCTAAAGCTAGGTTTTAAGATTAGTAGAACTAAAACTAAATACATGAAATATAATTTAGTGGAAGTAGAAATACAAATAAAAAAACCATGAAGATTGCAAACCAAGAAATATCAAAAAGTAAAAAAATTAGGTTTTTAGGATCAATTATCCTGCAAGAAGGTGAAATAGGTAAAAATGTGAATCATAGAGTTAAAGCAGGATGTATTAAGTGAAGGAGTACTTGGAAGTATTGTATGATAGACCCATCCCATTAAAATTAAAAAAAAAATCGCTATTAGGCCAGCTATGCTATATGGAATAGAGTGTTGGGCAATATTAAAATAATATATCAATAAATTAAGTGTAAGAAAAATGCGTATGTTAAGATGGATATGTTGGATTACGGAATAGAAAATCCTAATCTAATTGGAATAAAATGGCAGCGAAAACAAATAAATTTATTCATAACCCAAACCCACCAAGAATCATATGCGTTTATAAAACCAAAAGAAGGATAAACAAAAATATTACCTTTTGTTGATCAGTATGTAATCCGTCTGTTCTTGTGTTAGGTTTGCTCGGATCTTCAAAGGTCCTGCCTTTCAGAAAACGACCACCCTCTACAAGTATCCACACGAACGGACACCAAAATAGTTTTTGAATGCTAGTTCAACAAGTCCATTTTTTACAAAAATGAACCATATTTTCAACTCTCTGTTTATCCATTTTTAAGGCTGAAAAGCCTCAATCGACATGACCTTTCAAATGCCCAATCGATATGACCTTTTAAATGCCCAATCGACGTGACCTTTCAAATGCCCCACATACTTTAAAACGTATATATATATATACAAGTCTGAAAGGGGTCTTTGGTTCACTAGGATTTTAATTAATGTTTATTTAAAACTTCTTTTAAATAATGACAATTTAAATCATTATCCTGATTTAAATTTTTAACCAAAAACTTTATGGATTATTTCCTTATCCAATAAGAAATATAACAAATTAATTATTTATCATAATTTAAATTATAAATTTAAATTTTCTCAAAATTAAACTCGAATCTAAATGACAACTAATTATTATTTGTAATTTAAAATAATCTAATCATTTTAAATTACATAGAGAGTAACAAACCGTAACCATTATTGTCCGTTTTAGTGTGCGACCCTATAGGTTCAATTAACGTTGGCAGTAGGCCTAAATCACATATTGATCCTACAAGTCATAAGCGGCCTCTAGCAAGACATTATGACTACCCAAGTTAAATGAAAAGCTCATGTTCCGAGACAACCTTAAAGTAGCTATTGACATAATCCTTTTGTCACATGATAACTTTATAGAATATAAGGCATGGATAAAGTCAACCTTGTATCACTCTATCTTTAATTTCTCGAAACCCAATTAGACTGACTAGACAAATGATATTGATCTCCATCAATTCATTTGAGCATGGCCATGCATTTCTCAGTCTCAATCATCGAGGGGCCCAGAGATATCTCTCTTATAATAAGAGGGACAAATTCCATCTTAATCACTCATATCTCACTACATGATTCTTATTATGTTCAATCATAATCTTTATAATCATCTGGTTAAAGACAACGTTTGATTATGTCAAAATATAATATTCCTCATGTTGAGAACTATAGCAATCTCAGGTCTAAGGATTTAATGACACAGCTACTAGAGATTAACTTATGACTTTGATCCATGTATTAATCTCAAGGCGGGTCTTGTCCAATATTTATTCTCAACAAATACATATAAATTTGATTTGTATCTCATACACATATTCATCCCATGAATATCAATCAAATTTCATACTAATCTTAATTTATTATTCCCACAACAATAACCGATTAGGACATTTAGAATAATTCATAATATTATTCAAGGACATTATTATATAATAAATATGCAAATTATGATAATAGTAAATACTCATAAATATTCAAAATACCATGTCCATACAATAGGCCTAGGGCACTATTACTAACAATCTTCCACTTGCACTAGGCCCACTCATCAATGTATCTAATACCTATGAACCTAGCATGACGATCATGCTTTGCTTGTGGTAGAGGCTTAGTCAATGGATCAACAACATTGTCATCTGTTGGAACTCTGCATATTTTTACGTCACCTCTCTCAATGATTTCTCGAATGAGATGATAACGCCTAAGAATGTGTTTGGATCACTGATGTGACCTAGGTTCCTTTGCTTGTGCGATAGCACCATTATTGTCACAATGAACATCAACAGGATTTGTGATGCTAGAACCACTCCAAAGTCAGTAATGAACTTCTTGATAAACTGCTTCCTTTGCTGCATCAGATGCTGCTATGTATTCAGCTTCAGTTGTAAATCAGCAACATGCTTTGCTTCGAACTTTTCCAGCTAACAGCACCACCATTTAAACAAAACACATATCCTGACTGCGATCGAAAATCATCTTTGTTAGATTGAAAGCTTGCATCTGTGTAACCACTTACAACCAGATCATCTTCAATCCGCCATACACCAAGAACACATCTTTAGATCTTCTCAGATACTTAAGAATGTTCTTGATAGCCGTCCAGTGACTCTCACCGGGATCTGACTGGTATCTACTCGTTATGCTTAAAGCATAAGAGACATCTGGTCTAGTGCACAACATGGCATACATGATAGATCCTATTGCTGAAGCATAAGGAATCTTACTCATGCGCTCTCGCTCATCTTTTGTGTTAGGATACTGAGATTTGCTAAGTGTAATACCATGAGACATAGGCAAGTATCCTCTCTTGGAATCTTGCATACTAAACCTTTTCAGTACTTTGTCTATGTAAGTACTTTGACTTAGACCAATCAGCCTCTTAGATCTATCTCTATAGATCTTTATCCCTAGGATATAGGCAGCTTCACTAAGTCTTTCATTGAGAAACATTTCCCTAACCAAGACTTGACACTCTGCAAGGTAGGGATATCATTCCCAATGAGTAAAATGTCATCAACATATAAGACCAGAAATACAATGGCGCTCCCACTAACTTTCTTGTAAAACAAGGTTCATCTTCATTTTTGATAAATCCAAACTCTTTGACTGATTCATCAAAACGAAGATTCCAACTCTGAGAAGCCTGCTTCAAACCATAAATGGATCTTTGAAGCTTGCATACTTACTAGAATTCTCAGGTTGTACAAAACCCTCATGTTGTGTCATGTACACATCCTCAAGTAGTTTCCATTAAGAAACACAATTTTAACATCCATTTGCAAATCTCATAGTCATAATATGCACAATGGCAATGAGAATTCTAATAGACTTAAGCATGGCTACAAGTAAAAAGTTTCATCATAGTCTATGCCATGAGTTTGTTTGAAACCTTTTGCAACTAGCCTTGCTTTGTAAGTATGCACTTTACCATCCATGTCAGTTTTCTTTTTGAAAACCCATTTGCATCCAATGGTCTTTGTACCTTCAGGTGGCTCAATCAAGGTCCATACCTGATTATCATGCATGGATTGGATTTCAGATTTCATGGCCTCTAACCATTTCTCAGAGTCTGGATCTAACATAGCCTCTTGATAGGTAGTAGGTTCATTTTGATCCACTAACAATACATCATGATTATCAGTCACAAGAAATCTATATCTCTCGGGCTCATGACGTATCCTATCAGATCTACGTAATTTTTGTGCTACAGGTGGTGTGCAACAGTGGTTTGTTGACTTTGAGCATCACAGGCGGTTCAATGTTATCTTGTGGTTCTCGAATTTCTTCGATTTGTACCTTGCTCCCACTGGTTCCTTTAGAAATAAATTCCCTTTCTAGAAAGACACCATTCGAGCAACAAACACTTTGTTCTCAATGGGATTGTAAAAGTAGTATCCTTTAGTCTCTTTAGGATACCCCACAAAAAAACATTTGTCAGACTTGGGTTCCAGCTTATTTGAAACTTGACGTTTTACATAAGCTTCACAACCCCAAATCTTAAGAAAAGACAAACTAGGCTTTTTCAGTCCACATCTCATATGGTGTCTTTTCAACCGCTTTGGTTGGAACTCGATTTAGTGTGAACGCAGCTGTTTCAAGTGCATAACCCCAAAAGGTAAGTGGAAGATCCGTTAGACTCATCATAGATCGAACCATATCTAATAAAGTTTGATTCCTTCTTTCAGACACACCATTCCATTGTGGTGTTTAGGAGGAGTTAGTTGTGGAATGATTCCACAACTTCTAAGATGGTCATAAAAATCTTGGCTCAAATATTCTCCACCTCGATCAGATCGAAGTGCCTTGATTGTCTTGCCAAGTTGGTTTTGTACTTCATTTTGAAAAGATTTGAACATTTCAAATGATTCAGATTTGTGTCTCATCAAGTAGACATAACCATATCTACTGAAGTCATCAGTAAATGTAATGAAGTACTTGTAACCTCCTCTGGCATCTGAACTTAATGGTCCACATACATCTGTATGTATTAGGCCCAATAATTCATTGGCCCTTTCACTGTGTCCAGTAAAGGGATCCTTTGTCATCTTACCCTAATAGACAAGATTCACATATCATATGATTCAAAATCAAATGAGTTCAAAAGTCCATCTTGATGGAGTTTTGATATGCGTTTCTCATTTATATGGCCAAGGCGACAATGCCAAAGATAGGTTGAATTTAAGTCATTGGACTTAAATTTCTTGGTAGTTATGTTATAGATAGAAGAATTGTTGGATTTTTGAAGATTCATAACATAAAGACCATCTAGTAATTCGGCATTTGCATAGAACATGTCTTTATGATAAATGAAGCAATTATTATTCTTAATAACAAAAGAAAAACCATCATTATCCAAACAAGAAACTGAAATAATATTCCTACACATTGTAGGAACATAAAAGCAATTGTTCAAAACTAACAAAAGCCCACTGGGCAAAGAAAGTTCGTAACTTCCTACAGCTAAAGCAGCAACTTTTGCTCCATTGCCTACTCGAAGATCAACTTCACCCTTCTTCAGTTGTCTACTCCTTTTGAGTCCCTGCACATTTGTGCAAATGTGAGATCCACATCCAGTATCTAATACCCAGGAACTAGAAGGAGAAAAATTAATCTCTATAACATAAATACCTGAAGAACCGGTCTCACCAGTCTTCTTCTTCTTCTTTAGATCCTCCAAATACAGCTTGTAGTTTCTCTTCCAATGACCAGGTTTATTGCAAAAGAAACAGACACCCTCCTTTGGGGCTTTAGCCTTGGGTTTAGATTGGGCTTGGGTTGAGCATTGGACTTTCCAGCCCTTCCCTTACCCTTTCCTTTTCTTTTCTTCATAAGGCCCTTTCCCTTTTGAACCATCAGAACATGGCCAGGCTTGGACTTAATATTCTGTTCAGCAGTTTTAAGCATCGTATGCAGCTCAGAAATTGATTTGTCCATTTCATTCATGTTATAGTTCATGATAAACTGGTCATAACTATCAGGAAGTGAATTTAGGATCAAATCTGTTGCCAACTCTTGGCTTAATGGAAATCCAAGCCTATCAAGGTTCTCAATATAGCCTTTCATTTTCAACACATGAGCGCTAACTGAAGCACCCTCAGCCATTTTGCAAGAGTGCAATGCCTTGGTAGTATCATACCTTTCTTGCCTTGCTTGTTACTGGAACATTTCCTTTAGATTGACAATCATATAATAAGTTTCCATGTTTTCCAAATCTTTCTGAAGTTCAGAACTCATGGTAGCTAGCATCAAGCATGCAACATCAATAGAGTCATTATGATGCTTCTCATAAGCATTCTTTTCAGCTCTAGAAGCATTATCGGCTGGTTCTTCAGGGTGAGGTTGATCCAGGACATAAAGCTTCCTTTCTTGTTTGAGAACAATTCTCAAATTTCGAAACCAGTCAAGGAAGTTAGTCCCAGTAAGTTTGTCCTTCGCAAGGATTGATCGCAGTGACATAGTAGAATTATTATCATTGTTGGCCATCTACAATAAATGCAAAGTTCGTTAAGTATTTTGATTATAAAAAACTCCACTAAATTAACAACCCTCAATGATAATAATCATATCAATTTAGTGAGCTAAGATCCATATTTATACTCAACTTTAAGTCAGCTTTGGCATGACACTTAAAATTAAGTTTTTTAGGTAGGTAACTCGTACCAATTGCAACTCATGCAACTCTTAGAAATTTATGGGATTTTGACATCATATGTCCCGGCATGTTTAAATCCCATCTCATGCCATTAGGCCCAAAACCGTTTTGATAACCTAATTAAGTTAAACCATTTTAAACATATGGGTAGCACCATTACCCATCTTGCCTCACTAATGTAACCTAATGTACTTCTACTTTGGTAGAACCCACATTAAGGTGATAAAAGCCTTGACAAGTGTTCAAATATGGATGGCATGTCAACTTAAAATTTTATGTGAGGGATCTAGATAAATCTTAATTTTTAATTAATAGATCTCATCATGCATTTAGTATCACATACTTAATGATATCATACATGGCATCACATACTCATGAAACATCATACATAGCATCTCATACATGTATATAATAAACGTGTCATAGTATGACCTTATCTAGATTGATCTTCATAAGCCAATATGAAGATCAATGGTCAATCCTAGGTAATAATGAGCACACATAATGTCTACTTGACCATCATCTTGTGCATAGACACCTAGCTCCTCCATCATCATGGTTGGATTGCAGGACTTCAAATGGCACATAGGCCATATATAATAATTACAACCCTTGTAAAAGAATAATAAAAACCTACCAATCATATTGGTCACAAGGCCATACCATGCACCATACAAAGCAACACACCATGCAAAACATATCATGTTATCATATAGCATATACATATTGCATTAAAGAAAATATGTAGTAATAGGCGTGTTGTTTAAAACCAATTAAATTTATAAGGTGCTCTGATTAGGTAGTACTGCGGTTCCTAAAATTTGGAGATACAATAAAGTTTCATCCTAAAATTTGATTTTATTGATCTCATCAATAAATATAAGGCTTACATCCGCACCACCATAAACAGCAATTGATAAATCCTTATTGATATGTGAATTCAGTTCATGTATTAATCTAATTAAGACAACACCGAAATCATATATCATGCTATTAAACACTTTAATTGCAATATCCCATTCGGATTCTTAATCATATTAACGAATCCTTACAGGAAACATATTCATCAATTAACACCTTAGAAAACCTATTATCTATGTCGTTCGCGCAAACACTAATATCAAATATATATACAAGAACGCAAACCATGCCAAGATCATATACATCTCATACATACAATCAAACATGGCAGTTTCGATTTTTATGAAAATGCAAGTGGCTCTGATACCACTGTTGGGTAACGGAATAGAAAATCCCAATCTAATTGGAATAAAATGGCAGCGAAAAAAATAAATTTATTCATAACCCATAACCCACCAAGAATCACATGCGTTTCATAAAACCGAAAGAAGGATAAATAAAAATATTACCTTTTGTTGATCAGTATGTAATCCGTCTGTTCTTGTGTTAGGTTTGCTCGGATCTTCAAAGGTGCTGCCTTTCAGAAAGACGATCACCCTCTACAAGTATCCACACACGAACGGACACCAAAATAGTTTTTGAATGCTAGTTCAACAAGTTCATTTTTTACAAAAATGAACCATATTTTCAACTCTCTGTTTATCCATTTTTAAGGCAGAAGACACGACTTCAAAAGCCCCAATCAACATGACCTTTCAAATGCCCAATCGATATGACCTTTCAAATGCCCAATCGACGTGACCTTTCAAATGCCCCACAGACTTTAAAACGTACATATCATATATATACAAGTCTGAAAGGGGTCTTTGGTTCACTAGGATTTTAATTAATGTTTATTTAAAACTTCTTTTAAATAATGACAATTTAAATCATTGTCCTTACAAAATAAGGATTTAAATTTTTAACCAAAAACCTTTATGGATTATTTCCTTATCCAATAAGAAAATATAACAAATTAATTATTGTCATAATTTAAATTATGAATTTAAATTTTCTTAAAATTAAACTCGAATCTAAATGACAACTAATTATTATTTGTAATTTAAAATAATCTCATCATTTTAAATTACATAGAGAGTAACAAACCGTAACCATTATTGTCCGTTCTTAGTGTGCGACCCTATAGGTTCAATTAACGTTGGCAGTAGGCCTAAATCACATATTGATCCTACAAGTCATAAGCGGCCTCTAGCAAGACATTATGACTATCCAAGTTAAATGAAAAGCTCATGTTTAGAGACAACCTTAAAGTAGCTATTGACATAATCCTTTTGTCACATGATATCTTGATAGAATATAAGGTATGGATAAAGTCAACCTTGTATCACTCTATCTTTAATTTCTCGAAACCCAATTAGACTGACTAGACAAATGATATTGATCTCCATCAATTCATTTGAGCATGGCCATGCATTTCTCAGTCTCAATCATCGAGGGGCCCAGAGATATCTCTCTTATAATAAGAGGGACAAATTCATCTTAATCACTCATATCTCACTACATGATTCTTATTATGTTCAATCATAATCTTTATAATCATCCGGTTAAAGAAACGTTTGATTATGTCAAAATATAATATTCCTCATGTTGAGAACTATAGCAATATCAGGTCTAAGGATTTAATGACACAGCTACTAGAGATTAACTTATGACTTTGATCCATGTATTAATCTCAAGGCGGGTCTTGTCCAATATTTGTTCTCAACAAATACATATAAATTTGATTTGTATCTCATACACATATTTATCCCATGAATATCAGTTAAATTTCATACTAATCTTAATTTATTGTTATTCCCACAACAATAACCGATTAGGGACATTTAGAATAATTCATAATATTATTCAAGGACATTATTATATAATAAACATGCAAATTATGATAATAGTAAATGCTCATAAATATTCAAAATACCATGTCCATAGGCCTAAGGCACTATTACTAACCGTAAAACTTTAAAAGATAGAATTAGAATAAACATATAAGAAAAATGATAGGAGTAGCCCTAATTAAAGATAAAATGAAAAAAAAAAATTGATTACATTAATGGTTTGGATATATACAACGTAGACCTTTAGATGCTCAGTTAAAAAGAGTGATCTTTTAACAATATATGAGAAGGATAGAGGTAGAGGTGGACCTAAACTAACATGAACAAAAATAATTAAAATAGATATAACTATTTGTAATTTGAATGTTGACTTAGTTCTGAATAGAGCAGAGTGAAGGAAGTAGATTCATGTAGCTGACCTATGTAGTTGGAAAAAGGCTTAGATGAGTTGAGTTGAGTTGAGTATATTTTAGACAATTATTAGATCTATCATTGACAGCTCTGATGGCTATATTTTTTCTACTGTATAAAATCTATTTGTTGTAGCTAGTTTGAGTATGAAAAATTGGGTTAGTATTTATTGATAAATCATTTAGAAGTAGCCTTTTGGGCCTTTAGTGCACTTCTTCCAACTCTCAAGTTTAAATTCTCATAGGCAAATCTACTCTATTTGGGGTGTTCATTAAGTTGTTTTCACTTCAAAAGAGGAGTGATTGAAGCTTTCTAAAAGCTTGTACGGATTGCTCCTTAGTCTGATAAAAGAAGAGTATAGGGGTTTAGGCTTCATTTAGAGAAAAAGATCATTAATAAAATTCTAAAGTATAAGACTTGAAGAGTAAATGTTGGCAAGGGATGTGGAACCATTACAAAATTTCTTACCCCATTTATCTATTACTTTTATTTTCTTGCATTTAATTATATTTGCTTTAGAATATTCTTGTTGCATAGCTTGCCGGTTGTTCTATAATTTTCTTATTGCACCTTGAGACAAGAAGTTTGCTTAGATTTTTGGAAGCCCAAACCTTCCATCCCCTCTCTCTTCTAGGTTGCCGTTGGGTCTTAAATTACAGTGATAGAGAAAAGAGTCAAGGACAATATGGTTGGCACAACATTTTGTCAAGTGGAAAATGAGCAGGGCTTCACCACTTTCTTTTATTCTCCTTGAATGATGTAAGAATATTTTAGTCTTAAATAAGTTACCATGCGACAACCTCTGATATGCTTTCTTAATGCCTAGGTTGTTATATCACATTGTATTAAAATATTTAAATTAAATGTTCAATTGCAAATTTCCAAAGCAAAGGGTGTGACTATGTGAAAGAGAAAAAGGGAAAAACACTTGAGAGAGTAAGAATATATTTCTCTTTAATTATAATCAACAACATAAACCACTGATAACATACAATAAGGGTTTTGAAATATATAATATTGCTAATTTGGAATTGGTTTAGGTTCTTTATTGATAGTAGAAGCATCCAAATAAGGTCCATTTTCAAAATATGATTCAAACCTAATCCAAATGCCCTATATTTAGGTTGGTAAATTTAGATCGGTTCCAGTTCAAAACGATCTATTTGCAGCCCTATAGGTTTATCATGACATCATATATAGTTGGTATCTCTTATATTTATTGATTATTTCAATTATTATTGTATGGATATCAGATGCAGCTAAAAGACGGGTAGAAAAGTCTCATATTGGTGCTTAATAAAATGGGGTATGCTTAGCGGCCCTGAAGCTTAAGGTAGTGTTTGATAGCTCAAAAGCTATTCCTGAATAAATGTACAGAATAATATTTATCCAGGGAATAGCTTAGGGAATAAGTACTTTTTTAAAATTATAAGTTGTCATCAAGGGATAACTTTAGTTGATCCTAAATTCTCTAGGGAACAAGTTCAGAATAACCCATGTTTAAACATGGGTTATTTCTCTGGTTAAACTTTTTCATACCTATCCCCGCTAGCTATAGCATTTGGAAATAAGGAAGGATATCCCTTCTTATCCCCGTATCAAATACTGACTAAGAAAATTGGGAATTGCGTTGACTTGCTGACCTCCATTCAATTTTAATATAGTAGTGGGTGGGATGAGTGGCACCAATGGGAATGGTCAAAGCCCGAGAAAAATATTAACCACAGCTCAGATGACAAGGATAGCAGAACTCCTGTATATTAAATAAAGATTAAGCTCAAACCAAGTAATTTCTATGGTTATTATCGGTGATACAAACAAAGGCAGCTTGGTAGCTAAGTTAGGTCCGATGGTCAGAGACCAAAGATGGTCAAAAAGATCAAAGAAAAAGAGAAGAGAAAAAAGATCAGAAAGTTCAAACCTGGTGCCTTAGCAATTATATAGTTGTTACCATAGAAATCTCAACGTAGTAACGGCGATATTTAAGGGTAGTTTCAAGGGGTTATCTTCTGAAAGTATGCACCGTAGAAGCCTTCTAGAGAAGTTTCGTATCCCCATATTTAAGGGTAGTTTCAAGGGGTTTAACTTCTGGAAGTATGCACGGTAGAAGCCTTCTAGAGAAGTTTCGTATCCCCTTCCTCGAAAGCCCATCGCATGGCAACTAATCAATTTAGACGGATTTTGAACGGTTAGGTTCATTGGCAATCTTGGTGACCATGCCTTCACATCACCATCCTTCAAGGTTTATATATATATATATATATCATAAAAATGGACCTTAGCTGTCAGGTTCACTTGGAAGGAAGGAAATTTTTGATGACGTGTTTCTATGATTTGGTAGAGAAAACTTTTCTTTATAATAAGGTCTAGGTATTTATTGCGATTCTATAGTCAACAAAATTTCAAGCAAGTATCGTTGGAAATTCATTCGTTGAAGGGAGAGAGACAGTACTAAAAAAAAATATGATGAAAATATATTTTGAGTCCTCAAATTTTTACTTATTCCAATTTAATCCTTCAAGTTTTAAAAATACTATTTTTGACATTCTAGCAATCAATTAAAATTATGTGTTTGCGTTAGATTGACACATGAATTATGTCATTAATTTTAACTTGATCCATATAACGCAAGGAATGCAATATTCTTAAAACATAGGAGGCTAAATTATAACAACTAAAAGTTTAAGAATAAAATTAAAATTTGAGTGAAAGTTTGAGGACTAAAATCAATGGTTAAGGTGATTCAATAAATAAAGATGCATACTAATTGCTTTGTAGTCATCAAAAATTTAGGAGTGCTATTATTTTTCTACAAATGATTTGGAATAGATGGTCTTCTGCAAGACAGACGTAGAACAAGAGGCTCGCTTGAAAAAAATTGGGGATCATAATAAGCTATCCCAAAGCTCTCACGCATGGTAACGTCACATAAGGAATGGAATATTTTTAAAACATAAAAGATTAAATTATAACAAGTGAAAGTTTGAGAATATGAATTTTGGGTAAAAGTTTGAGGACTAAAATCGATGGTTAAGATAACAGAATAAATAAAGATGTATGGTAATTTTCCTGTAGTCATCCAAAGATTAGGAGTGCAGTTATTTTCCTACAGATAATTTGGAATAGAGGATCTTTGCAAGATAAACATAGGAGAAGAGGCTCGTCTAAAGAAAGTTGAGGACCATAGCAAGCTATCCTAAAGCTCTCACACCACTAAGGGTGTCAATGGTGACCACCCTAATCATCCTTTGCCAAAACTTTTCTTATAGCAATCTGATCCTTAAGATCAGTTACAAAAAGATTCTAACTTTCTCACCTTTTAGGCTTTGTTTGAATTTTTGGAGAGAAAGGAAGGGAAGAGTAAAAAGAAAGAAAAAAAAGGAAGGGTTGTTCTTCTTCTCTTATTTGGAAAGGATGGAAAGGAAAAGAAAGGTAATATCATTATATTGTTTGGATAGAGAGAAAGAAAAAAAGAAGAGAAAGAGTTACGTGATAATTATATCACTTTAGAATAGGGAATGAATCGTAAAAATGAAAGAATAAAGAATAAAAAATGAAGGATCTTCTAAAAAAAAATATAACTTAATATTTTTTTCTTTCCTTAGCTTACCCCGATTTGAGGGTTAACAAATTTAACCTTGTTGAAGAAGAAGGAAGGGAAACCGGTTACTCCTATTCCCTTCTCTTTTTTTTACTTTCCTCCAAACAAAGTAACTTATGACCTTTCTCCTTCTTTTCCTTCCCCTCCCCTCCTTCCATTCCCTTCCTTCTTTTAGTTTCCTTCCAAACAAAGTAACTTATGACATTTCTCCTTCTTTTTCGTTTCCCTCCCTTCCTTTCATTCCCTTCCATCCAAACAGTCTCTAGTGTAGAGGGTACCATCAGAATTGATGAATTCAAAGGAGTCTGAGCCAAAAAAAAATTATCATCCTTGCGTCCACGCCGTGATGTTTGCCAACCTGGAAGATCTCAATGGGGGAGGATATCCACTAAGATCTCCGGATAATGTGATTCCTTTAGAAGTCAAAAGTTCCCCCTCAGAAGAGCAACCTATCTCTAATTTCTTTAGCTCCAAGGAGAGGCAGCCATGGAGTAAGCATTGGCTGCTTTGCCAAAAGATCCACCCAAGAGTCCTTTTAAAATCAATATCTTGGCCATTTCCCATCAAAATTCTTACTGATATTCTTTCAAATTGGAAAACAAATTATCACGTCGGCATAGAGCCCTAATTTCCTCATGTCAGGCATTACTGCTATTTGGTTCTTCTATGGAAACTTTCTCTACTTCTAGAAGCTTGGGTGCCTACTTTCCCAAGTTTATGGAGGAAATTTAAGTAAGATACATAAAACAAGTAGAATTAGGTTATGTTTAGCATTCGCTATCATTTTTTTAAAATAATTAAAAAATATTTTTTATTTTTTATATTTTAATAAAAAACTTATCAAGTTCAGATAAAGAAGAAGGGTTACGTTAGGTAGCTGATAGCCAGCTCAGATCCCTTAAAACATGAATCTACTAAATCTAACTATGTAACTGACCCATATAGTTAGAAAAAGGTTTATATGAGTTGAGTATATTTATAATAACAAAAAAATATTTGATAATCACAGTTGCTTTTTAATTTTTATAATTTTGATAATAGAAATATGTTTAATAACTACTGTTATATTTTTTATATTTATATTGGAAAACATTTTGAAAAATTACTTCTCCAACATATTATTTTTTTTTTTAAAAAAATACTTTTAAAAAGAGGAAGTTAAAAAATTCACTTCCATTTTTTTCTAAATAATAAAATTTATTTTTAAAATAAAAAAAAAATAATGCAATGAAACATTATTTACATCAAATTTTATATTTACTTTAAAAATAAAAAATAAAAAATAAAACTTATACAAACAAGCCCTTACTTATCTCTTCTAATGTCAAAAGCAAAATAATAATAGGTTTCATTACCCTTGCAACAAAACTCTAAAGATATAACATTTTAACCCATAACAAGATATAATCATATAACATTTGATTTCTATAACATTATTAAACCAAGAATAGCAGTAGCTATACTTGTTTACCTTAGGGACTATTGGATGGAAAGGAATAGAGGGGAGAGAAAAAAAAAAAAAAAAGGAGAAATGTCATAAATTACTTTGTTTGAGAGGAAGATAAAAGAAAGAGGGGAAGGAATGGGAGTAACCGGTTCCCTTCTTTCTTCTTCACTAAAGGATTAAAAAAAATGTTTAAGTCATATTATTTTGGAAGACCAAATATCTTTTTATTTTTTATTCTTCATTCTTCCATTCTCATTGTTCATTCCCTATTTTGAAAGGATATAATTATCACGTAATTCTTTTCTTTTTTTTTTCTTTTCTATCCAAACAACACTTCCATCCTTTACAAACAAGAGAAGAAGAACAACCATTTCTTTTCCTTCTTTTCCTTCCATCCCTTTTTTCTTTTAACTCTCCCCTTTCTTTTCTTCCAAAAATCCAAATAAAGCCTTAGCTAATGCTGCACCCATATGATGGTGATATAAATCTTTTTGATATGGTTTATTAAATTTGTGCAACATCTATCTAGCCTTTTGTTCTGGTAGAGTACCTCACTTGCTTTTGATGAAGAGTTGACGAAAAAAGAAGTTTGAATCCTCTAAAATTTTAGCTTCACAGTTCATGGCAAAATTTATTGGTCCAAGTCTTGCCTACATCTTAAAAGAAGAGTTATTTTAATTTATTTTTTTTTAAATTCTTTTTCAGCCTATCAAAAATTTATTGCGTGACCCGATCGTATGAATTTTTACAACTGGTCTGCTAGAAAATCCATTGCCAAAAGGAAAGCTCTTGGTACGTGCTGCTGAGGAGTAAATGACAATGGAAGCTAATTGTGAGGACTCCATGTTCATGCTAGCTAATGGTCAGCCCAAGCTTCAAGCCTTCAAAAAAGGATGGGTTGAATTTAAGCAGCTAATGAATGACTTACCAAAGTTATTTAGGGAAAGAAAGGTAAACAAAAGAGAGAACTCTCATATGGTTTTCTTGTATTAGACAAACATATTATAGAATCTGAATTAATATGGCGATGTTGATTTTTTTAAAAGAGGCAACTATGAGAAGGTCATCAGAAAATATGTAGGGCTGTCAAACTTAAAGTTATTGAGAAGATGCAGTCCACTAAATTGTGATAACTTTAGAGAGAATCATTTGACTAATTGCTAATATTTAAAAGATCGGTAAGATACAACCATCATCCACCAATTACTTCATCTTAAATTATTCAGTATTGAATGGTGATAACAATCATTAGTTTTCATGCAATTATTAATGAAAAAATTCAAGTAAAAAATTATTATAATACTTTATGTGGCCGCATAATTATCTTATTCTTAATTTTTTGTTAAAAATAAAAACTAAGGCTTGTGCAAGTATCTTGTGCTGAAAAGTTAATATATGTTTCATTATATTTAATTGTGTAAATTTTGCTAAATTTACTATATATTCGATGGTGAGTCTGATAGCACTTTGTTAGGCACTCATTTCAAGGGTTTGCTGTATTAAACTAATCTATATTATTACTATTTATTCTTTCCCATTTAAAGGAATAGCTCCATGACTACTTTTCTACATTGTGCCCTTGCTCTCTATCAAATTTTTTTTTTTGAAAATAACATTTTATTCATTAACTAGCTTCCTTGAATACTACCAATGTTTCCTCCATACCACCATTATTTATTCACCAAATCACAACCATATGCCACCATTTTGTTCCTCTTTTAGCTCATGGATTCTTTGTGTTATAATGTTGGTGGCATCATAATCAAGGTGACATAGTGTTGGCTATATTTGATCAGGTAGAGGGTAATGCAACATGGTGATGAGGATAGTACTTGTGTGAGTGATAAAGCCATTTAAGTGATGCATAAAAGATGTAGCACTCTAAATTGGAGTCACTTGGAAGATTAGAATAGCTTAGAAAGAAAATAGATATTCAGGTGTATAGATGAAAATTTTTGCAAACCACACTAGTTCTTGGGCTGCAATAATATAACAATGAAATATTTTGATAACAATTTAAAATCGCATCCTCCTCATGGTAATTAAGAGTATCAGCTACTAATGACAAGTTCCATCAAGTATAAAAAAATTAGAAATAT
Organism: Calamus simplicifolius; assembly: GCA_900491605.1. Taxonomy (NCBI): domain Eukaryota; kingdom Viridiplantae; phylum Streptophyta; class Magnoliopsida; order Arecales; family Arecaceae; genus Calamus; species Calamus simplicifolius. The sequence continues at coordinate 254,874 of UESW01001955.1, read as the reverse complement.
AATATTAGACCTACATAATTAAAATCTTAAAATTATGGTACTTAATGAATAAAAATAAGATATACAGCAAAGTTTCCAATAAAAAGAATAAAAAGTTTTTACTAAATACCATGCATAACAAAAATGATTTTGCCTCTTAGCTCCTAGAAACATATGACCAGCTTTCTACTTAACAAACATGGTGTATATATATATATATATATATATATATATATTAAAAAAGTTATCCCGATGTCGTACAAATCTTAAAATCCATCATATATGTAAATTAAGCTGGGGTATATATTAATTTAAAACAGAATAACTGATCAAAAATTTTAATTTTCTAAGATGCATGCACCTTTAAATAGTAACTAGGAGGTGGTTTGCTCAAATGTACATACTTAATAAATCTGTGTTTCTTAATCTTTTATCTTGGAAATTCAATGTATGGTGACACTGGATGCTGCTGAAGCATGCTATAGCTGCATTGTTTGTATTAAGCGTACAAATCTAACAAACTAAGAGAGTGAAGCATACTTTTATAAAATAGATACCATGATTATTTTTCCATTAATAAATTTTAGTACATTAATTGTTTATATTTAATGGTTCTAATGCAATTATGCTAGCCATCATCTATATACAAATTTAGGTTTGAATTCATTTAAACCCTTCAAATTTTATTCACAATTACACAAACTTCTAGATTTATTTAGAATAATATTATCCTCATATCTCTCTTAGGCCTAAAAATTTCAGTTAAAAGTTGATGAGAAAATTTCATTAAAATGAGAAATCCTACCTTTATTTTATTTTTTTGTGATAGCGATACAATAGTATACACAAATGCAAAGGAGGGGGAAAAAAAATTTTTTGATGCGATTGTGAATAAAATTTAGAGGGTGCAAATGAATTTAAATCTTGAAATTATTAAAAAAAGAATCTAGAAAAGATAAATTTAAATGTATGAAAATGTTCAGAATCCAAGTGCGATACAATGAATGTGGTTACCGTCTTCAACGAAATCAAGTCAACATAATTTAAAATGGGGGAGTCTTAAAAGAGGAAAGCAGGAGGGAAATTGGATAGCGATTAAAATAACTGATTGCAAATCGCGTTCGAAATGGAAATAAAAGGCCTTCAAATCTATCTAAATCTTTTACCGATATCCAAGGGCTGCGATTCCCCGCGCTGGGGAGTCGGTTTCTCTCCACCATAACAAAACCCCTCACGCGGTGGGTAACGCATGGAAAGGAATCGAGCGATTGGCGGGAGCCGATTTATTGTTGGCAAGAGCCAACAAGGGATTCGTGGGGTCGAAGCCTCGACCACGACTGGTTGTGATCCCCGAAATCATCTCCTCTTTCCCTCCCAGTCTCCGCCTCTCTCTCTCATGGGAGAGTGCTCCTCGTCTTCCTCTCGCCACCGTTTCCCTTCCTCTTATCCTCTCTACTCTCTTTTACAGAGCTCTCTTCCACTGCTGGCGCTGGAGAAAAGCTCAGAAACTTGCGAGCTTTTGATCCGTCTTTGTTTCATCGAAGCAAAGAGCGGCCTTTCCAATCTGGGTGGCGGTTTTTGCTCCCTTTCGATCTGTTTTCAGTCTGTTCCATCTGAACCACTCCTTTCCGGATCGAATCTGGTGGAAAGCTAGCTCCTTTGAGCTGGGGGGACGGTGAAGTTTGCTGAGTCTGAGTCGTTTCCTCGCTCTGAAGACGGTTCTGAGCTCACCTGGTAACATTCGCCATTCTATTTTTTTCCCTTTCGGATTAGTTGATGGGTTTCTTTCTGTGTTGATTTAGAATGACAGATTATACTAAAGGTGACTTCGTCTTCTCAGTTTCAGCTGGAATTTGGACCTCCTTTAGCTCTGCAGTTGCTGTTTTGGGAATGGAATAGATCTTCGAGATGTGCTCTGGGGATCTTTAAGAAGCTCGGTTTCAGTTTTTTTTTTTTTTTTTACAAAAAAAAAAATCAACGAAAGGTGAAGTTTTTATTGCATTAATTGTCTGGAGATCTTCTCGAAGAAGCCCTGTTTTCAGATTTGTGGCGTCTTTTGGGCCACTGGAAACTGATATAGAGAGGGGAGCTACCTGAAACAACAGTGAGTTATTGTTCCTTCCTGGGCCAAAGCTTTTTGATTTGATTCGGTTCACGTTCCTTACACTTCTTTGAGAGATTTAGATTAGTAGCAGCTCTTCCAATATCTAGGAATGGGAGCTCAAGTCATGGATGGGGGAAGCTATTACCAGAGTAGTGAAGGGCCGGTAGATGCGAGCGAAGAGCTTCGGAATCGATTCAAGTTACAAAAGGCTGGCGAGCCGAACGAGGAAGTGGCTCGTGAAGCGGTTTCTTCTGACTGGATCTTAGGATTAGCTTCTGATCGTGATGCGAGAGCTCGCCATCTCTCCAATGGAGATCGCAGATGATCGAGATAATAAGCATATCCAATCTGAGAACCCTCATGGACTTCCTGTGAAGATGGAGAACGTCGCAGAAAACCATGCCGAGGTCTCTGGGAGCTCTGAATTCAAGAGTAGTGAGGTCGAGAGGCTTCCTACTTGCGTGGAGTGTGGGAAGGCCTTCCCTTCGTTGAAAGCATTATATGGCCACCTGAGATGCCATCCCCACAGAGGCTATAGAGGAGCGAATCGGCCGCCGCCTGAATCAAAGAACAAGCTCCAAGAAGGCTTCGATTCTTCATCCGACCGAGTGCTGCCTGCCGCCAATTGGTCGGTGACAGCGAAGAGAGGCCGCAAAAGGATCATCAAGTCGCAGGACCCCGATGCCAAAGCAGCTGGTATTCTCTTGCTGCTGTCAAGGGCCTACAGGGGCAGGGCCGGGTCTACGCCAACTCCATCGCGAAAAACTGATCCATGTAGGAAGAATGAATCCATGTTGGATGCTATGAAAGTTGAGATGCATTCTGTGAACACTGATGGGAATGAAGGCGAGTACACCAATGAAATGGAGGTCGATGATGATGGAAATGTGGAAGCATCGAGCAGGCGGCTGGCTGTCGTCGAAATAAAAACTAAGAAGAAGAAGAAGAAGATCAAGCATCTGGATTCAGTGCACGAAGCTAGCCCACCACCACCAACTCGAGATAGAAGATACCGCTGCAGCACTTGCGACAAGACTTTCTCCACCCACCAAGCGCTGGGGGGTCACAGAGCGAGTCACAACAAGAACAAGAGCAGTTCGGAAGAGGTGGTGGTCATGGATCATGAGGCAGAAGACGACGACCCGGCCCATACCGAGGAGATGGTCGATTCGAACGGCGCAGCGCCCAGGCCGGCAGCAGCCACTGCGGAGCACCGATGCACGATTTGCCAAGCGACGTTCCGGACGGGACAGGCTCTTGGTGGGCACAAGAGGCGGCACTGGAATGGTCCGGTAGTGAATCATCATCCTCCACGTCCTTCACCCGTGCCATCGTCCGAGAGTCTTAAGAAGGCCAACAATGGCCTGCTTGACTTCGACCTCAATGAGCTACCGAAGCCTGAAGCTGAATGACCACCCATGGTCCGTCTACCAGTTCTTATCATGCTTTATTTATTCTAGCACCACAACAGATTGCATTTGAACCTTCTATCTAGTTAATTTCTTTTTAGTTGCGTATATGACTTGGTGAACGATTTTATTTAAAGCTCCAAATTTTGTATTTAACTGTTGATATTGGGTTGCCAGTGGAGCTGGTAAAATTTGCTTGTTACTTGGAAGCTTCTCTCTCTCTCTCTCTCTCTCCCCCACCCTCCATTCCCTTATCCTTTGAAAATGCCATGCGTCGCAGCAGTTGGGTGGCCGAGGAAAATTCCAAAAGGCAAAGTTCTTTTTTTCTTTCTGACCAAGCGTGGGGGGGGCCTTCTTTTGCATTTGGTGGTTATTATTATTATTTTGAGGAAAGAACAATTTCATAAGTAAAAGTTTGGTTGTTATATTATTATCATTGTCTCTGTTGTTTTCTCACCTTGACGTGCAATCTTCCTCTCTCTGAACTTCTATCAACCAGAAGAAGGCAGTGGAGCACTACTACATGGGGTAAGTAGATGGTATCCGTAAAAAAATAATGCTATTCTAGGCTCCAGCCCTTTTTCTTTTTTTAATGCTTGCTTTGTCCCCGTGGGGGAGCTGTCCAAGAGAATAGCCACTGTGGTGGGCTTCACCACAATAAAGTATACCCAACAAAAGGAATGAGAGACGGAGGAAAGTATATTAGAATTTCAGTCACTCTGAGGATTATCTGCATGTTATTTTATATCCATGTCATGCATTACTCTGTTAAATAATATGATTTGAAGAATAGGGATCACATAATACAAGAGCAGCAACAAAACTTTAATTCCAAACCATTCGGGTCGTAAGACTTTTTCTCTTGCCAGGCCTTGAAGAATTGGTCTGTAATTTCAATCTATTTATTTATTTATTTATTTATTCATTGTCCATCTACTTAATTTCACCCCTGTTGGTATATAATACCATCATTATATATCAAGTTTTACGTTATCGTTAACAAAAAAATAAAAAGTCGTGCATATCTCAGCCACAAGTCATCACATTCAATGCTTTATTATTCATTAAAATTTTGTTCACCATCTCTACCAAACACTGCAATAGTAAATAAAAGTATTCTAAAGAACTTGAAAACTTACTCCAGAAAATGACACAGGTATGAAATGCTTTCAACACTGAGTTGATTGACTTGAGCTGTGCCAGGGTTCATAATGTCTTGACCCAATGCACAAAATCCCAGTTGCCTAACACCATCAAATTGAGGACAGCGGATCGGTACAAGGATAGTTTACCTTTTGTTGGTTTAGGTGGGAAGGCATGGGGCCACACCCATCACCTTTGGACCCAAATATCTGGTGCAAGAAAGGGGAACTTAACTGCTTGGTGACATATTCTCGTGACTCTTTGAAAGCAACCCCTACACGAATCATTTGACTCTGAAGCCATCTCCACCTCCCTCACGCTCTCTCCTTAACTTCTAAGAGACCCCACTCCAATCTCCTCTTCCCCTGTTCCAAGCAAAAGAAAATTCTATCTTTCATTTGATATGTATGTCTATGAGCATGTAGCTTTCAGGAATCAGAACCAGATGGTCCGCTGATCTTTCCTGTAAGGAAAAGTCTTCGTGCAGCGATGCACGAAGAGCACACCGGGCGTGCCCATTGGCTGCACGTCCGTGCGAGCACGCTATGGCCATTGGACTGCGACGGGCACACGGGCAATAGCCATGTCCGATGCATACGTTCATGCATCGAAGGTGATGCACAAAGTCGTTCCCTTTCTGTAAAAGTCCTCAGCTATCCCGCTTGTTGGGCTTTAAGGGGTGGTGGCTATGGATGGCCACACAGAAAAAGATGAAGAGAGAAGCTTTAAACTTGGTGTTAAATATTATGAGCAGAAAAGTTGTGTTTATTACATAAGAGTAGTTGGTATTTTATAAAGGCAAGTTTTATTATTTGCATTTCCCACTTTAAGATCAAATAATAAAGTTTGAATGATCATTATCTGGATTTCAGCATCGTTAACAAGTCAATCGATTCTTTATTTACTTTTCTTAGGAAAAATAAAGCTCTGTCAGTCCAAGAATCTGGAATGTCTTGTCTTTCAATGCCACTTGAGATAAATGAGATATTTATTTTAAGTGGTATTGAAGTTGAGGTATTTAACTATGATTGTTGCCGTGGTCAATCGTTAATGATGGAAGAGATTCTCATTAGGTTTACAGAACAATGGATCCAAATCATCCCTGAAAGTTACTGACATAAAAGTTCTGTTCTTGAAGATGACTTCTGATCCATGTTTGATAGGAGCAAATCGACTAGTGTGCTATTAACAAACTAAAGGAGTTTGGACAAACAATCCATCCATTCGGGTTAGTCGAGTGCAGGTCATATATATAAAGAGTCATAGGTTATTGCATTTTATGGTTTTGCCAGTAAAAATTTAATTTGAAGACATTGTAGCTCTGCATAGATAATGTGGCCTATTATAAGATTGTGAACTCTTAACATTGTTCCTCAAAATAAAGAGCGTGGTCTATTTTGTGTTATGAACGACGGAACAACAGTAAGGGAAACAGTGTTTGGCATGGCTGGACTTCTCTTTTTCAATCAAAAAAAAAAAAAATTTTTTTGTTTAACATATTTGACAGCAGAATTATATTTGGTATGCTGCATTTTATTTTTTTGAACTTGGGAAGGATAAGAAAGAGTTGGAGTGGAAAGGATAGAGAAGAGGCAGAAATGAATAAGTTGAGGAGATCGGATGCATGAGTGGTTATCTCTATTTCTAAAAAAAATATTTAAAAAAAATTTACTACCACCTTTTTCATAAATAATAAAAAAAATAAAAAATAAAAAAAAATAAAATTGATTATAAATCTTACATGGGATTTCATTAATACTAAATTTCCATTCAACTTTTTTATAAATAATAAATAATATTTAAAAAAATTAATTATGTTTTTATATTGAATTTGTTGATACTAAACTAGGGATGGCAACATGGTGAATATGGATGGAGGAAAAAATTTGGCGTGTGCCTTCGTCCCCCCTACCATTATCCCCACAATAAATTTTCAATCCTTAATTTTTTATAAAGAAAAGACCATCATATTTGAGCTCCATTTTATTAAAAGAAAATCATTAAAAGTCCAAAATCTATGATAAATCGATGAGCATTTAAAATATATCAAAAATTTAAAAGCCTAAACTTAATATTTAGAGTATATTAGGAGGCTCAAATTTATACACTTGCATCTGTTAATATGTATACAATCAAATACAGCACATCAAAGTAAAAATCTATTTAATAAAAGTATGAAAGTAATTTTATATTCAAAAAAAAAAGGTTAGATATCAAGAATGAGATCGAAAATAGAAATCTAGTTTTCATTCATGTCCTTGAACATAATAAAGTTTTAAAAATTCTCCTCACCGTTACCTCCATCTCCATTTAATCTCCTCAAATCCACCCCAGTCACCAATATTGTTCTTCATAGAGATCGGGTTTTTACATCTCTACCACCATCCCTACATCAAATAAACCCTAATTATTCTATCTGTTCAATGGTTCAAACTTGACACCAAAACATTTGAATTACTCGTTATGGTTGAAATGATGTTAGTGTAGAATTTTGTTGTATTCATTCATCCCAATGGGCGAATGATCCTAATGGACATGAGAGAAAGAGAGAGCGTCGTAGCATCCCAAAATTTTCGAAGCTTAAATAACAAAACCTATAAGATTGCCATATAGCTTTCCTCTAGCGAGTCCAAAATTAAATGCATTGCATATTTTCTTTTAATGATGACCAATTTACAATTTACTTAACTATGCTAGTATTCTAATATTCAAAATTTTTGTCCTTTTATATATGTTCCTGTACTCAAGTTTACAAAAAAAAAACGGATGCAAACTTAGGCTCTAAGGTTGTGTTTGATTTCAAAATGCTATCCCTAAATAAGTGTACAAAATAGAGTTTATCTAGAGGATAACTGAAGGATTTTACTCTCAAGGGAACTTATCCTTTGCAGTTATAGCTTTTGAAGATAAGAGGATATTCATTCCTATTTCAAACGCAACCTAAGTAACCAACCAAGGAGCGGAAGGACATTCCATTTGAGATCTTTAGTAAAATTGGTTGATTGCTAGATTATCTGCATATGCCCTTCCCTTATCTCTCAACCAAATCTTGCCCACTGGAGCCTGAATTCCCATGATCGGTGAAAAGCTTTAACCAATGTCTGCATCAACTTCAATTAAAGATTTAATTGATGAGCACGCAAATGAAACTTGTCGCCAACGAATGTGATCTTTTTCACTATCTAATCTCGTATTCCTTTGACAAATAAATATTTAATTGATGAGCACGCAAACGAAACTTGTCGCCAACGAATGTGATCTTTTTCACTTTTTAATCTCCCGTTCCTTTGACAGAAGCCTATTCTAAATTTCGAGCTCCCTCATTTCAGGTCATAAGAATTCGAGCGATGCTAATATAAACATCAGTTCGTAAAGAACAATGGGAAAGATGCAAACTTTGACATTGGAGCAACATTTCTGAGTTACTAATTCACATTTATGAACGGTTTGCTCTGCAAACATAATTCGAATTCAAAGAACGGCTGCTAGATTCTCGTATGGAAAGAGAGCACGATGACGTCCACCAGTGAATGTTCTCCACGGTACGACACCAACACAAAAGCAAAGGATGGGGTAGTTGTACCTCGCAAGCTGCCACCGTTATTGGCTCATCTCTGCAAGCGTATTAAGTGAAGAACTAAAACTACCATCCGTCATCTGAGACGAGTGACTTATACCGGATGTACTGGTTGGCTTGGTTGGTAATGATGATGTTCATGCCTTGAAGGCTTGATTGAACCAAATGTCACACATAAGCTCTAAATGAAATAATGGTTTGAAATTGATCACGAGCCATTGGACAAGCCTGGACATGTCTCACATAGTTCAAGATATTGTTCTGAAAGATGGGTTGCCATCTGCTGTGCCATGATGGCATCCGCTTTTTAACACATTGGAATGCAAAATATAATGAGATACTCAGGGAAGGTCAAAATTTCCCTTCTCACCTGCCTGCCGGAGTTCTAAGCACCATGAGGATTAAACTCGGATAGAAGCTCACAGTTGCCAGCAGACTATATTCCCACCTTTCTATCAACCAGTAAGTGCATGTGGAAGATCGTCAGAAGATAGCAGCAACAACAACAGAGGATAGCTCTAAAAATGGTATGGCGGCATAGCTCCCCAATTGCAAAGTGCGGAAGTTTTGATGACCATAACAGAATGGGCATATAACAAAACCATTTAAGGCAAGTCCACGCTGACTAAAGAAGCCCTATAGAATCCATATAAGCTCACCATTACTTGAGGCAGCCATAACTTGCAACCATAAATTCTCAAACTTCCATGCTTCATAGTAAATGAGAATATACAGTGAAAATAATTCTTTTCGCACAACACAATGCAAAGACCGTCAAAGTGGAGTATCCAGAAAAACAGAATTAAATGACTTGCCTGGCATGTTTAGCAAGGCAAGGCAAATCTCAATCACATGTACCAAAGAAAATCAATTGCTGAAACCTGAATCTTTGTCTAAAATGAATTATCCGTTGACAATATCAACTCCATAACAGATAATGCCACACCAGCTATATTTGTATTGTATAATAAAACTCTTTTAAGTTGCAGCACAAATGTTAAACAGAATTAATCACTTATTTAAGCTAAACAGTGTGATGCAAGTAGCAAAATTATTGACCCAACTGTGCTAAAGAATATTAAGAAGGCAGCCGATACATTCATATTTGCCTGATAACATCTTACACAAAAACTTCTTCTGAAGTCGATGGAAGTACACAAAGGTTGTTTCCAGAATTTAGGTTGGTGCAACCCCATTAGATGGGGGCAACGACTGCATGAGAAACAACCAAAAGGCGATAGACAATATTACGAGTTGAACAAAGCAACAGAGAGAAGACTTAAAAACTTTGTTTTGCAGCTGCAAGACCTCTTTAGTCCCTACCAGCTCGTCACGGTATGCCTCTAATTCCTCCATTTGCGTCTTCAACATGATAACCTTACCTTCAGTATCTCTCAGCCCGTGCATAATCTGCACTTTATCCCCAGCAAGAGACTTCTGGTCCTCAAAGAGAGCGATGTGATCTTCTGCCAGGACTTTCCAATTTTGAGTAGCTTTGTCATGATCAAATACTCAATTTCTGCCTCTACCTTCTTCTCAAGCAGGCTCTCAAGTTCAAACTCCATCTCCATGCACTTCTCTCTAAGTAATGGTAGATCAGTGTTCTCAATTTCTTTGGTTGGCAACTCAGTTTTGTTGAGGATCGCTTCAAGTTCAAGCACCTTTGCCTCCCTAGACTTGAGAGTTGCCAGTGCTTCCTCCAGTTTATACCGAAGATGTTCCATCTTTTGACTCAAATGGATTGAGTCAGCTTCAGGAGATGGGGAACTACTCCCTTCTGCTTCTTCATAATTGTCATCAAAATCATCAAGGCCTAGCTCCTTCCCAATTTCCCCAAATTTCTCAATTTCTGAAGAGGGACAGCGTGACAGACAAAATTGATCAGTTTGTGATGAAGCACTGCTCTTTGTGCAAACACATGAAAAGTCAAAAATATATTCCAGCCTATTACAGAGTTCTACCCATTGCTGGCATAGTCAGAGTCTAAAAGATACCATGGCAACAGAAACATAATACTTTAAGCAGCATGAACTACAAGTATCTGTTTAAGTTGGGACATCAGATTTACCATTAAAAAGTTTGATATGTAGTGTCATATCTGTAAGCTCGTAACTATTGATCTAACCAACAGAACTTAATATTGCTGTTCAATCTGGATGTAGGAGTAAGAGACAGAGGGAGAGAGTGAAAGAGAGATGATTACATTGGATAAAGCTCGTACCAAGAAAAGTGACGAGCATGATATCAAGAAAAAAAAAGTCAATAGCAGCAAAGAAATGATGAGCCCTAACAGTTTGATGTAGATTGATCTTTTACATCTTGACCCATATTATGTAGATATAGCTCTCTATAAGTAATCGTAGAAATAGTTTACAATCACAAGAATGGTTATTGATGTACTACTGCATGCTCTACACTTAAATTGTCATAATCAAATGCCATGAATGAAGCATTCTGTAAATAATGCTAGATATAAGTTACAATCATGGGTGTAATATTGATGAATAACTGCATGCTCCATTCTTTGATTGCCAAAATCAAATGCCAAAACCAATTTCAAATCTGCATAAGATTGGACAGGGACACCATGGTTGGTCAAACATAACTAACGATCATGTTGACCAATGTTCCAAGACAGGCACTTCAAATCATTAAAATTTTGCAATCCCAGAATTGGGATGCTATCAATGAAACATAAATGAAACTAAAGCCTAATCTATTGCATCAGAAGTAAACGGGATGGCAATGGAACAAGAAGGCATATGAAAAGCCAATACTGGAGTTTGAGAAAGCATTCAAAAATTGCCTTTGATTGGGATGCATGACAAAGAAGGGTTCGTAAAACACATGACGTTAGACTCATTGTTTACCCTTTTGATTACAATCACAAAGAATAATAAAGATAATGGATCAAATAGCAAAATATGCAAATGCATGGTGATAATAATGAAATCATGTAAAGTTACCAGATAGCTAGCACACTTCATTAATTTCTCTGATTCGCATGCATAAATTTGCACCTTGAACCATACAAGTGCCTTTGTTCATACATAGACTGCTAATAAGAATGTATTATGCAGCTGTGAAATGTTAGCGGAAAGTTCCAAGGTGTACTAATTGTCAATCATCTAGACCTCCAACAATTCTTAAAAAGAAAACAATAAGATTATATATCCAATATGCTAAACAGTATACTCAGTTGATTAGACAATGGTACTAAGTAATATAAAATTTTATTATGTGATACTCAAAAGAAGAGGTATTGTTATACTTCACAAGAAGTGTCATTCCTTGCACTTTTCTGTCCTTTAACATATTTTTAAGCAGACATGACCATGACATTCCCAAAAAAATACATCACAAGGGTCTCAACAATTCAACCATAACTATGGCACTCCACTTTGAATACCAAGAAGTGATGCCATACATAAGAGTCCAAAAGTTACAACACTCCTAGATTCTTTGCGGAGTTCCCAAGTTGCTAAGGATGAGCTGGAAGGTTGCAATCTCCATCTCATGACAAACTTTTATGGATTTGACCATATAATTAGAGATTGTCTTTATAATCTAACTAATTTTGGGAAGGGCTAATCATACATGTAAGCAGAGGATCATTGAAGGTTGTGCTCAAGAGAAAGTGTGTTCTTTCAGAGATTATTTTTCCTAGTATTGATCAGAAGACTCCTTTTCTCTGGTGGATTCACTTATTTTAGTTTTTATCCAGAATATTATGTAGAAAATGATCAAAGAGAAAGAAATTGTCAGGATGCAGAGGACTATATCAAGGAATATAATAGCATACATGAAGTGCATGAACTATACTCTTCTAAACAATTAGCTATAATATCAGTTCAAGTGCTGTAATAAATCTTGAGCTTGGCAAATATAACCAAGTGCCCAACTTTTCCACCAACAACTGAAGCAACATTCAATCTTCTTGTTGTGTAATATATTAGCAACTGTGATAGACCGCACAGTTAGAAATAGTTATCAAATTTACAATGATATGTCCTGATTAACAAATATTTCTTAACATTTGATTGACAAGTTAGAATACCTGAAATCGCCGAAGAGAGCCAGTGCTTCTTCTCTGATAACTTGAACACTATCAATGTTCAGCACTTCAGTGATTCAATCTAAATCTTCACCCACTAACTTTACAACAAAGAGTGCAGATGAACATTGAAAGAAAGGCTAGATTTTCTATAATGTTCTAGCAGCAAGTCAATTTAGTTGTTTTCTACAACATGATCTAACAACAGAAGAAACTACATAGCCTTAAACAGCAAATATAGTATAATTAAAGTGCATAGAAGATAAGAGATGTAAATCACTGTAATGAAAACAGCAAATAGGGGCACCACCTATCTTTGTTCAAAGAAAAGGAAGAAAAAAAGTAAATAACGAAATACCAGCAATACAAGATATACAAGCCATACCACTTTCAAGAGCTTGCTGAGCTGCCTCAAGCAAAACAAGTGACTCAACAAAAGGATCAAGATTTGGGTGCGATCGACGGCTCTCACTTTTTTCAACATTTTCTTCTGCTAATAATTCAGCATCTAAATCTTCCTTCGATATATCTTCCATTCCCCCATTCACATTGCGGTAAGCTGATCGGACTTCCTCACTGGGCTGAGCTTCATCATTGTTCTCTCCACCATAATTAACAGACTTCTCGCTCTGCTTTCCATTACTAGCCACACTGCCTCTCTGAACAAAAGCTACATTAGAGCTTCTCAAATCAGACTCTACACTAGAACGTGAATTCTCCTTCTCAACTCTAACCTTATCTCCACTTAACTTCTTACTGCTATCTAAGCCACCTCCTCTTCCCCGTTGACCCCTTTGTTGTACAACACTCCCTGAACCTCTCCCACCAGAACTTTTTACCCTGCTTCTCTCCCTGCCAAATCCAACTGATTCATGCCTCAGCCGTGGAGCACTTGCAGCCGTTGAAGATTTGCTACTTCGGTCCTCGCTGTTCTCAGAATCCATGCCGATCGAGAAGCCAGCTGCTGCAACCAGCAGTCCAAGCTCCGGATCCAAGGTGCCACCAGCAACCGCGAGGGAAGTCCCTCTGGCATGCCTCGACTCCACAGAAGCCACTGAACCCTCGCCCTCACCCTCATCCTCAGTCTTCTGCTTGTTCTCATCACGAGCCTTTTGAGGTTCAGCGAGCGGCAGCCTACGTTTGAGAATCTGAGAAGAATCAGCACCGATCTTTCCATCCTTATTCAAATCTCTCCGTATTCTCCTCCATTTCTTTAATCCATACCCTTTCGTAGGTGTCGGCCTCGATGCCGCCGCCTCAGGAGCTGCATTCGGAGGAGATACCGATGTCCTCGACAGCAAACCAGCCGTATTCTCCACTTCAACTCCATCCCCGTTCACTCTTGCTATCGCTGGAGACCACACAATTGCTTCCGGAGTAGATACACTCCCTATCTCCTCCCTTTCTCCGTCAGCACTCTCTGTTTCCACTAGGGAATGATTAATAAGTTCTTCGGGACCTATATCGCCATTGACCTCCACCTTAGTTCCACCTAAAGGTGCCATCTTATCTAGGTTTTCGCTCTCCTTCCTCTCTCCCACCTCCTCCATCATAGGTTTCGATCTACCCTCCTTCAAATCCATCCCTCAACCTACCGCAACAACCTTAACCTAGGACAGCTTACAAAAGATCCACAATAGAATCCCCAACTATCAATCCCAATCACAACCAAACATCCCAAAATCCCTAATTCCTCCGCCCGTAACGAATCAAAAACGCGGGCGATTCCACTGAAATCCCAAAGAAATTAGTCCTAATATAAAGATAAGAGCACAAATCGCGAGGGGAAAAAAGTACCTTTTTATGGCCCTGTCTCAGGATTAGGGTTCTTCGGATCGGGGACGGAGAAGGATTGGCCGATCAGAAGGGGAGGGGACTGCAAACCCTAGGAAATAGCAACGTGGAAGAAGGGGAGGGGGAAAAATTATAGATATATATTAAAAAATAGGGAAATAAATGGTCGTAAGGTATTAGTTTCTTTTTATTATTCTTATTATAATATTATTACGTCGCGGAAAAGTGGACAGATAGATACGTGGGTCCTATACACGTGGCCCTGTTACCGAAGGACACGTCGCAGGCATCTCCCTGGTTAGGGGAATCCGACTGCATGACGTATTAAATTACAGAGGTGCCTCCGCTCGGGCTCAGCTTAGCCGCACCACAAAACTTGGTAACTACCAGTCAAGAGTTGCCACGTCATCATTTTTGAGGCTTCACGACCGTCTGCGAAACGTGTCATTTATCTATTTGTTGCTCCGCAGAGATTACACAGCCGTTAGAATTTTATGTTTGCCTAACGATGGAAAGGCTGTTAGCGTCGGGATGCTTTATGCGCGCGTCGGGATTCTTCTTATTTTCTATATATATATATATATATATTTGTTATCTATAAAAAAATAAATAAATAAAAGGTTTCAATGCTCAATGCATGCCTTTATATATTGAGATCATAGGTTAAGTTTATTGGATGGATATATTGATATTCAATATAAGCTTAAATTAGTTTGTTTAAAGAGATGAACTCATTGTAAGTTAAGAATGTAACAATGTTAAATTAATGTTAAAGAAAACTTGAACATGGCGGCTTAAGCTAGGTTGGAGCTCAAGTTGAGTTTGAATGCTAATAACTTGGTTAGATGGTGCAGGAGCAAGATTGAGAAAAAGGTTGTAATGTTTCATTTGGATCTCTGAATCCTAAAAGTTCAGTAATTTTTATCTTTCCTAGTTGGTTGAGTCCAGTCTGTTACTGAGTCAGTCAAGTTTGGTTTAGTCCAATGTCCAAGTTATATATTTTCATTTTATTTGAATCCTATAATAATTCAAGAGAAGTGTATTACTCTTATTAAAATCCTCTGAAGATATTCAGAAGAAATCACAGATTAGGCAGTATTGGACAACCATTCGATCTTCTCCAACCATATTTATACCCTAACCTTGGAGCTCTGCATGGATTGGATCTACCTACACCTGGATTGATAACGTGGAATCAATCTTCTCCCTCCGTGTCGCCATCTACAATGATGGCAACCTTGGGCACCCCATAAGGAAGAAATCGATGGTCCCTTGTTATGCATTAATATAAATGAAGATCAGCATCTCAACCATTTTAGAAAGAATCTTGCGCCACATATGAACTTTATTAACAAAGAAAAAAAAGAAGGATGTTACCTCAAAGTTTCCTTCTTTGCATATGGTCCATCCCCTCCAATTGGAACTATATATTGCTGCCCATTTTGGTCAAATCAAATGAAGGAAGAAAATTTTTGCGCTGCAATTTTACCATATTTTATAATTCCTATCATTTATTACTTTAATTATTGCACTTACCTTGTAATAGCATGAGAGGTCTATAAAATCCTTCTTTTGAAACAATAAAAATAGATTATAAATATATGAAAAATTATTATTTCCAAGTTCTATATCCGTAGCCCTGAGCAATTAATACTCGTGAGGGAGTTAGGTGTGAGGCCAAAAATTTCAGTTGATTTGAACAATTGATCCTCCGTAAGAGAGCTAGGCATGAGGCCGAAGATTTTCGTTGCTTTGAATCCTCTGTGAGAGAGCTAAGCGTGAGCCGAAGTATTTTTACTACCAAACCCTAATCTAGTCCATCTCCTCTACCAAGCTCCACCAAAGAAACCCTAATTCTCATACCACGAAAACCGACCACCCTCCTAAATTTTAGGCATCCATACTTAGAACCCTAGCCGCCGCCCTCCTTTCATTCCAAAACAATCGCCCCTCTCTTGACTTATTTCCAAAGCCGTCGCCCTCTCTCTCCAAAACCACCGTCCCTCTCTTGATTTATTTCCAAAGCTACCACCCTCTCTCTCCAAAGCCATTGCCCCTCTCTGGATTCATCTCCAAAGCCAAGGATGCCTTCTTTGTCCCCTGAATCAAGATCAAGAAGCCTCACATGGAAGATAATTTTCTCATTCAGAAATCCTACCCGCGAGCGAGAGATCATCTACCAATACTAGGAGCGCATTATCGTCGAGTAAATCAACCTTTTCCTTACTCTGTGATTCTGATTCTATGAAATTTCATGAGCATGTCTTCTTGGAGTTTCTTAATTCCAGACTTTTCTGGTACACTTCTTCATTTTTTTAAAAATTCTATTCCTAAACCGTTACTTTTTACATCACATAATTTACTCTCTTACTTTTTCTCTTATTTTGGATTAATTAGCTATCTTCTAAATTACTTTTAAAAAATATAAAAAATAATAATTTTCATTAGTTCATTGATTGCATAATCATCCACTGCCCTTGTGCTGCATCAATCTTGGTATCAGAGCATAGGTTAGACATGTTTTATATCGCACAGTAGATTTCTGTTCTGCTGTAATTTCTGCACATGATCTACAACTTCCTCTATTATGAAACCTATCAGAACATGATTATTTTAATTTAAAATTATTTTTTTGATAATTTATCGTGCCTCTACTATGTACATATAAAATTTCATGATTAAAATCCTTACTGTTATTTTCTGAGATTTTCTGCAACCTGCTGGTGCTAAAATCAAACCCTGCTGAAATTCTGTATTGTTGCATTCCTGAACCCTAAAGTGTCACGCCTCCTGAGCGAGTATATGCAAATATATTTATGACCCATTGGAGTAATGAGCCAAGGCCGGACGTGAATCTTTATGGTTGAGGACCCGACACACTAATTCGTGTCTTGAGTGTTCATCTTCTTTAAGTTATTTAAGGGCACCGAGTATCTAAGATAAGGTGGGGATTTCATTACCCTTTCTTGGCCCAGAAAACCACCAACCTACATTGTGAACCTAAGCCTTAATTTTAAAATTGAGTAGCACTTAGTTGAGCATTAGAGACACCCACGAGTTCAGTTCAACTTAACTTGGGAAAACTAGTTACACCCAAGTCAACATTTGTGTGGTGTCTAGGGCTTAGGGTCAAATGGCAACCACCTTAAATGGACTTGTGGTTATTTAATTAGATTCCTATAAAAGCGGAGGGAGCCTCCCATAACCCCACCTCTTACCTGGTCAGTGGACAGCATACTTGTTATCATGGTTGTGAACTAGTCTACTCACTTTACTTAGACTACTAGGTCTAGTAAACTATAGTACAAGTCATTCTTGAGTCATTTGTATACTTGCTTGAGTCGTATATGACCACTAGATCAGGATCCCCATACCAACCAAATCAGAGTCAGTCACCATCAGACCCACCCATGGATAATGATTGTAGAGCCATGCTTAGGACCATTATTGAGCAGTTGATCCTGTTGAATGACCGAGTGAGATCCCTAGAGAAGAGTCGTAAGACTAGGACTGAGCCTGAGTTAGACACTCGTCTATCTGAGCCTAAAAGAGCCCCAAATCGTGATCTAGAGTACTACCATAGGAGACCCAATCCTGATATTATGGACCCAGATGAGAGAATTCTTAGGAATATCAGATTAGAAGCACTCACTTTTGATGGAAGTTTAGACCCCAAGGTGTATGTCAATTGAGAAGGTGAAATGGATCAATATTTTGAGTAGTACGAGATGACCGAAGAGAGGAAATATAAATTTGCCAAACTTAGGTTAGTTCGACAGGCTACGTTATACTAGAGGAATATTAAGATGTTGATTAGATGGAGAGATGATGTTCCCATAACCATCTAGAGAGCCATAAAGGTTAGACTAAGAGAGAAGTATGCACCCATGTCCTACCAGCAGAAACTTTTAGACCAATGGCAAAGTTTAAGCCAAGGTAACAAAACTATTTCTAAGTAAAGTGAGAAAATTGTGGTTTATCCTACCCCACCTAAGGATGACATTAAGAGGAGTTCAAGTCAATTAAAAGAGAAGAAGCCGAAATTGAACCTAACTAATGCTAAGGAATTAGAACAAGAAATCAATGAAGGCTCACCCATTTGGATGTTGACAACTAGGAAAACTCAAGATCCAACCCCCGTAGAGCACCTTAGGAAGTTAAGGAAATTTTAGAAGAATTCAAAGATGTCTTTTTTTGAAGACCTTCCGACCACCTTTCACCCCTTAGGGATATTCAGCATGTCATTAACCTAGTCTCGGGAGCCACTTTGTCCAACCTGCCCCACTATAGGATGAACCCAGGTGAATATCTAAGTTATAGAAATAGGTTGGAGAGTTACTTAAAAAAGGGTTTATTAGGGAAAGTTTGAGTCCTTGTGTTGTTTCCAACCCTATTAACCCCTAAAAAAGTAGTGAACCGTAGTCTAGAAAATCTTCTGAGATGCCTTGTAGGAGAAAACACCATGAATTGGGATTTGTGCTATCTAGAGCTGAGTTTACCTACAACGCTTCGGTCAATAGGTATATTGGAAAGAGCCTATTTGAAATTAACCATGGGTACAAGCCCAACAAGCCACTTGACCTAATTCCATTACCTATTCACACACAAGTCTTTGAGTCTGCAGTATCATTTGCATAGCATATTAAGGACTTGCATATGGAGATTAACATAAAGAGTAACTTAAGTAATGAAACATATATATGGTTGGCTAATTTTTGAAAACGAGTTCAAGAGTTTATGAAAGGAGATTATGTCATGGTTAGGTTAAGGCCTGAGTGGTTTCTTTCGGAAGCCATTAGAAAGTTACATGCTCATAGAGCTGGTCCTTTTAGGGTGATGAAGAAAGTGAGAACCAATGCCTATGTGCTGGAATTACCTTCTGAGTTAGGCATTAGCTCTATTTTCAATGTTTCAGACTTAATAGAGTATAGGGAGCCAGCGATGTTACTTAGTGAGGCTTTCGGACCTAACCCTTCCTTTGAGAGCGAGCCCATCCTTGTGTGTCCACCTACTATTTGGCCTGAGCAAAGGATAGGATTAAGCGGATTCTGGATGATCAAGCTATCTTAACCCGAAACAGAGGTTACCAGCGATACTTGGTTCGTTGGCAAGGTTCGCCTGAATCTGAGGACTCATGGATTTCTAGAGAAGATTTGCAAAGTTTGATCCTGGACTTGCTAGAGGAGTACCAGAGTCGAACCAACCCTTACTCGATAAGGTCGAGTTCCTTCCACCATAGGAGAATTGGTGCAGGAGTAAGAGTGAGAAAAAGGCTGCAGAATTTCATTTGGATCTCTAAACCCTAGAAGTCCAGTAATTTTTGTCTTTCTTAGTTGGTTGAGTCCAGTCTGTTACTGAGTCAGTCAAGTTTGGTTTAGTCCAATGTCCAGGTCATGCATTTTCATTTTATTTGAGTCATGTAATAATTCAAGAGAAGTGTATTACTCTTGTTAAAACCCTGCTGAAGATATTCAGAAGAAGCCCCAGATTAGGCAGTATTGGACAACATCTGATCTTCTTCAACCATATTCATATCCTAACCTTGGAGCTCTACATAGATTGGATCCACCTACACCTAGATTGATAATGTGGAATCAATCTTTTCCCTCCATTAGATCCACCTTCACCCGTATTGATGACGTAGAATCAATTTTCTCCCTTCATATCATCACCTACAATAATGGCAACCTTGGGTGTCCCATAAGGAAGAAATCGGTGGTCCCCTATTATGCATTAATGAAAATAAAGATCAACATCTCAACTATTCTGGAAAGAATCTTGTGCCACATATGGACCTTATTGATAAAAGAAAAGAAAGAAGGATGTCATCTCAAAGTTTTTTTCTTTGCTTGTGGTCACTCATCTCCAATTGGAACTATAGATTGCTGCTGCCATTTTGGTCAAATCAAATGAAAGGAAAAAGATTTTTGCTCTGTAATTCTACTATATTTTGTAATTCCTATCATTTATTACTCTAATTGTTGCACTTACCTTGTAATGGTATGAGAGGTCTATAAAACCCTTCTTTTGAAACAATGAAAACTATATTATGAATATATAAAAATTTATTATTTTTAAGTTCTATTTCCATTGCCTTGGGCAATTGATCCTCCATGAGGAAGTTAGGCATGAGGCCGAAGATTTTCGTTGCTTTGAGCAATTGATCCTCCATGAGGGAGCTAGGCGTGAGGCTGAAGTGTTCTGACTACCAAGCACTAATCTAGTCCATCTTCTCTTTCAAGATCCATCAAAGAAACCATAATCCTCATACCACCATAACCGATCAACCTTCCTAAATTCTAGGCATTAATACTTGAAACCCTAGCCATCGCCCTCCCTTCATTCCAAAACAACCACCCCTCTCTTGACTTATTTCCAAAGCCATCGCCCTCTCTCTCCAAAACCACTGCCCCTCTCTTGATTCATTTTCAAAGCCACCGCCCTCTCTCTCCAAAGCCATCGTCCCTCTCTGGATTCATCTCCAAAGCCGAGGATGCCTTCTTTGCCCCTGAATCAAGATCAAGGAGCTTCATATGAAAGATAGTTTTCTCATCCAGAAATTCTGCCTGCTAGCAAGAGATCTTCTACCAACATTAGGAGCGCATCATCATTGGGTAAATCAACCTTCCCCTTACTCTGTGATTCTGATTCTGTGAAAGTTCATGAGCATGTCTTCCCTCAAGTTTCTTAATTTCAGACTTTCCTAGTATGTTTTTTTATTTTTCTAAAAGTTATGTTCCTGAACCGTTACTTTCTACATCATATAATTTACTCTCTTATTCTTTCTCTTATTTTCGGATGAATTAACCATCTTCTAAAATACTTTAAAAAATATTAAAAAATTAATTTTTATTAGTTCATTGATTGCATAATTACTCCCTGCCTTTGTGCTGCATCATTAGGCCAAGCTGTAGCTTACTATATTCTAGCAAATAAATGTTTTTTTATCATAAAAACATATATAATAGTATTATTTTAAGATTTATCATTTTAAGTCAAAAACCATCAACCCAATCTAATCAAGCAAATGCATATGCAAGAAATAAAAAAAAAAGACATGTCAGATTAAAATTTTCTCCTATAATATCAAAATCATTATGTTTTCAGTGGATCGATGAATTGGCCTAACTTTTCTCTTCAATAGATTGGCTTTAACCTGATGTTATATATAATTTATATTAAATATTTAAAATTTTATATTTTACACTAATAATCAAAAGCTATCATTAGTTGTAACTCAACTCAACTCATCTAAGCCTTTTTCCAACTATATGGGGTCAGCTACATAAATCTACTTTCTCCACTATGCTCTATTCATGACTAAGTCAACATTCAAATTATAAATAGTTATATATTTTTTAATTATTTTTATTTATATTAGTTTAGGTATATCTTGACCTCTATCGTTACATGGATTGTTAAAAAATCACTCTTTCTAACTGAAGCATCTAAAGGTTTTCGTTGTATATGTCCAAATATCGTAATCGATTTTCTCTCATTTTATCTTCAATTAGGACTACTCCTATCATTTCTCTTATATGTTATTCTAATTCTATTTTTTAAAGTTTTACTATATCATCGCTTGTAACTCAATTATAAAAATTATCAAAATTATGGTAGCATATTATTTCAAATGATTATATATTATGATATAAATCATTCTATGATTGGATAAAACTTATGTATATCGAAAAAAGCACAATCACAATTTCGTCCGCCATGAATGATCTTATTTGGAACTAAGATGACACTAATGATTGACATGTATCTCTTAAATTATAAGCTAATGAACATTAATTAGCTTTCTAAATTTTGACAAACATATGTCCTTTTAGAAATGAATTATTTAGCAATTGGTACTACAAACTCTTCCTTCTTAGCTTACCATTTCGGTTGCGCAACTTGGATGCTAATATGTGAGATTCAAAATTACTTGTTTGTCATTAAAAAAAAAAGCAACATCATGTTTGATTAGGAGTATTTGCACGGGGTATCATTATCAAACCATACTGCTTGAGAAATTTGTAAATAGATTGCCAGGATTATTATATAGCCTAAATTTTATATAATGCTTAGTTCATGATATCAAGTACAAGAAATGAATAATGACACATGCTTCTATGATTTATTAAATATAGCAAGACCTAATTTATACATTAAAATTCAATGACTACATATAGTGATGATAGAACCATTCCATAATCACTATATATGGGAATATAGGAAATGAAATTTAATGAAAAGTCCACCTAAAAAGTTTGCTAGCTTCTTTAAAATTCAAATTTCATACATCCAAATGGGGACCAAGCACTTTAAAATCATGATATAAAACATGTAGAATAAACTTTGATAATTAGTTACTTGGCCATTTATTGATTATTATAAGATTCAAATTCCTTGCTTCAATATAATGACAACAAATTTTAAAGAATCCTTTGACTATAATAATGTTTGCAAAACTGAGAATATGTTTGGTACTTAAAAATGTATTCATTTTATTGTAGAATCAAGATAGTAATTAATTTTGAGAATAAAAAATATTCTCTATAAATGTATCCTCTAGGTTGGAATTGTTGAATGTCTACCATCAAAAAAAAAAAGGTGTAGAAGTTATCAGAAGAAATGGAAGCTAGCATTAAATCTTCTAAAACAGGAAGAAGAGGCTTAAAAAAATGGTTTACTTTTATGTATTGCCACATATTTTTTTGACCATTGCATTAATATCATTCTTTATCTATAGTCAACTTTCTAATAAAATTTAAATATTTTTAAAATACAACAACCTCAAATTCACTATTTATGGTTCACTAAAACCAAATAGGCCTACTTTGGTGATTGTTGCACCTTGTGGATGAAAATAATTATATTTTATTTAAGTCCATCTAGAGTTTACAAGTTTATTTAGAATATAAATTTTATGCATTCAGATAGGGATCAATCACTTTATAATCACTACATGAAGTATATAGAACAAAATTTAATAATCGATTACTTGGTCATTTATTAATTATTATAAGTTTCAAATTTCAGGTTTTGATATAATGATTACAAAAATATTAGAAAATTTTATGGAGCAGAATGAAAAACCATATCCTTCACGTGGAGGCTGGAAACCCTGTGAGATGCGGCTAACCATATCCTTCAACTGACATATCTGCTCTCGCACGTATGCAAGCTCCTGCTGAATCCCTTCCGTATGCTACTCGAACTCGTGCTCAACCTCTTGTCGAATCTCCTGCCGAACGTCATGTCAAACCTCCTGACGGACCTACTCCGTAATAGATATCCAAATGTCGTCTAAACGCTTGGCAGGAATATCGCCAGAATATCGCGAGCTGGAGGCCTGATGGGAAAATATGCAGAAGCTCTAGTGCCCAGACCATAGACCCTGCGGTCTCATGGCTGGGCACCAACAGCCTCCAAAAACACACGTCGACTCTCCTCTGCTGAGAGTTCGACGAGCGTCCCCTCATCAGTAGAGTCGACCTGCGATGCCTGGGAGTGAAGCTCCTCGACTCGTGTCTTTGAATTATAAAATCAACAATAAATGAATCAATAAATTTCTCTAAATAAAATTTTAAAAATTAAACAGATACAACATAAGCTAATTTCTTACCGTAACCTTCCGTGATCGTGTATCGATCCAGGAACCGTCCCTCCTGGTGTGTGTCGCCCTGAATAGACGAAACTTACCAGGATCTCCGCCCTCCTGCTCAGACTATAACAACAGAAAAATTAATAGTAATGTAAGTATTTGTAAATAACTAAATTAGTAATTAAATTATTTATGTTTTCTTACCATACGGTGTCTGTGTGGCGGGAGAGACCCGTGCCAGGACCGCCCCTCTCGGATCGGCGGTTCGTGCTGGCTGATGCGGACCTCCTACGCCAGCCATCAGACTGCCAGACCTGCTGCCACTCATACCAAATACCCTCTGGTACATGCACAGGACGGTGACCCGATGACCTCCAACGATGAAGCATGTAGGAGTATCGGCATCTCGTAAGAGCTTCCCATGCTGCCCTAATGGCATCATGGCTGGCAGGGTCCCACGTAAACTTTTTCTGCATTAAAATAAACAGTTAGTTTCAGAATTTATTAAGATTAAGAAATTTTATATCAGTGATAAATTGTATTTAATAAGTTTACCTGAAACTCTAAAAAATAAAACTCCCTTATGGCTGCAGATACATGGCGCCAATCGTAGCCACTGGGATCCGCACGCCTCTGAAATATGGTGCTGATGTGGCTCGATACATGATGCTGCTCAATAAATCTGTTAAAAAAATGCATGTTTATAAATAATTGACTTAAAAATATAAACATATATTTTTAATTAGTATATACTTACATCCCATGAGCATCCAGTCGAAGTACGATGCAGCCGATGGTGGAAGAACTCTCGGAGGTCTGTGTCGATCGGCTGGATGATAATACTAATGCTGGATCACCGCCGACTGCTGGAGAGATCGAAGGCTGTGCGATGTGTGGAAATCGAAACTCTCCATCTCCAAAGCTCATGTGATCTGATGCGGCAGGGCTACATCTCTGCTCACTCCGTCCGTCGTCGGTAGATCTACCTCGGCCCATCATACTGAAAATACTAAAGATTCATGAATATAATTACGATTAATGATTGAATATGTAAAAATTAACATTTATAAAAATAAATTAAATTTAAAAAAACCTCTATGTTTAGTCGGTTTCATTTGTTTCATGAAATGTTGGTTCAACATCCGATGTCGTATCGGACTGCGATTCAGTTTCATTATCATCGGAAGGAAACCGAACATTTGCATCCGCAATTTCTTGGACATCACCATTTGGATCTCTAAGTGATGTTTCAGGAGCCCTTGTGTCATCCTCAATTGCATGCATTTCCATCTCATCCTCTTGAAATGCAGGGCACTCGGCTGATTGACTTGATGAACTCTTGTCTAATACGATTGTTGAACGTGGGACGATTTTAGAAACAGCCCACCAATCTCGCTTGTCGTTGCGCAAACTTGGATATCCGTAGTAAAACACTTGCTGAGCTTGGGATGCAAGGATGAATGGTTCATATTTCTGCAATCTTCGTCGATGGTTCACTTCAACCAAATTATAGTCGTTATGAACCCTTTTGCCCACAGGAACTGTCGGATCGAACCAATCACAACGAAACAATACGGTTCATTTCATAGGCCAACCGGGATATTCAACTTCAACCACCTCTACTAACTTTCCGTAATAATCCTGCATATTTGCTCCAACACTTTCTCCTTTAACACACACGCCCCAGTTCTGCGTGCCTCTTGAAGCTGCTAATCGTTCAATCTGAAATTTGTACCCATTAACAAAATAGCCAGTAGAGGTTGTTACGGTCTTCAATGGCCATTGCGATAGACATTTAATGAAAATATTATCGTTGGACCATGGACCGTTTACCTATAAATTAATAAGCTATTCACAACCAATTCAAAAAATAAAAGCCATTATTGAAATTGATTGAGTGATACTACTCACAAATTCATAAAACCAGTAAGCAAACTCCGTTTCTAACTTCTGCCCAATTGCAACTTGACTGATGTCGGGATTCATCTGTCGTTGTCTATCACAATACATCCTTATGGGATGATAAGGATTAAAACTTATGTTAGCAATTAAATATTATGGTATATTGTAATTTAAATTAGAAGTTCAATTAAGCATTGAAGTATACACTTACTCAATATATGGATCGACTTCTCTACAGTTCATTAGGATGTAATAATGTGCTGCATTATACTCCATATCGCTAAGATTTCTTGACTTCTGCCCCCCAAATGAACGGCCGATACCTTTAAAAATTGATATTCTACCGTCATTAGTTCTCCTTCGTCCACACATACGTCATCGTTACGACCAAGATTTTGGCTCCTCGTGTGGACGTGACCCTCAAAGTAATGCGAGGCAAAAGCTGAAACTTCTTCGACCAAGTGTGCATTGCATATAGAACCTTCAACCCTTGCCTTATTACGCACATTATTTTTTAACTTCTTAAGGTACCTATATGTAAAGTTGAGAAAAAAATTAACCAATTTTCTCGCAATGAAATAATATTTGAAATGTCAACATGTCTTAATGATGTATATTTACCTCTCGAAAGGATACATCCAGCGATACTGCACGGGACCAGCTATGCTCGCTTCGTATGGCAAGTGAACCGTAAATGCTCCATTGAGTCAAAAAAACTGGGAGGAAATATTCGCTCCAGCTTGCATAAAATAATTGGAATTTCTCCTCAAGCCTTGCCATGGATGCAGAAGTAATGACTGTGGCAGACAACTCCTTGAAGAACAAGCTGAGCTCCGTCAATGCCTTCCAGACATGTTGCGGAAGCAACTCACGAAAAGCTATAGGCAATAACCGTTGCATGAAAACATGGCAGTCGTGACTCTTCATGCCGAACAACTTGAGCTTATGCATGTCCACACACCTACCGATATTTGAGGCATAACCATCTGGAAATTTTAACCCTCTAAGCCAGTTACATAAAACTTCTCGTGAATTTCTGTCAAGAGTGTAACAGGCTTTAGGATAGGTCCCGTCGGCACTCCTCCTCAAATCACCTCTTCTGCAATACTGATTAAGTTCTTCTCTTGACTTTGCAGTATCTTTTGTTTTTCCCGGGATGTTTAGCACCGTGTTAAATATGTTATCAAAGAAATTTTTCTCGATATGCATAACATCCAAGTTGTGCCGGATGAGATTTGTGCTCCAATAAGGCAAATCCCAAAATATACTTCGCTTCTTCCAGTTATGTTCTTTACATATACGGCCATTTATTCTATCTGCATCTGGTTCCCAAGCATACCTCAACCCCAAATGCTCTATAGTATCAAATATATCCGTGCCGGACCTAACCGGTTCGGCAAATTTTGTGACTGCTTTGTTCTTCCGGAAGGCGATCAAGTTACGCCTGTAAGGATGATTTGGGGGCAAGAACTTCCTATGATTATCAAACCATGACTGCTTACCACTCTTCTGCAATGTAAATGCATCCGAATCATACATGCAATGAGGGCATGCCAGACGTCCAGCAGTGCTCCAACCAGACAACATTGCATATGCCGGGAAGTCACTTATTGTCCACATCAAAGCAGCTCTCATGATGAAATTCTGTTTCATAGAAATGTCGTAGGCTACGACTCCTGTTTCCCACAACATTTTCAATTCGGCCACCAACGGTTGCAGGAAGACATCAATCTTTTCCTTTGGATTTGATGGTCCTGGAACCAAAACTGTTAAAAACATTGCAGTATCTTTCATGCACTTCCATGGAGGAAGGTTATATACAGTCAGTATCACAGGCCAACATGAATACTGTTGCCCCGCTTGACCAAATGGTTGGAAGCCATCGGTACAAAGACCTAATCTCACATTCCTTATATCTTCAGCGAAATCAGGATGATTTTCATTGAAATGCTTCCAAGCTTTTGAATCTGATGGATGCCGCATTTCATCCTCTTTAGATTCATGTTCGGCATGCCATCTCATATCAGCAGCTGTAGCCTCAGATCTGTATAATCTCTGCAGGCGTGGGGTAAGAGGAAAGTAATGCATCCTCTTGTAAGGCACACTTTTCCTCCTACTTGTACTGGCTCCCCTTCGTGTTTTTGTACCTCGATTGCCCACAAATCTTACACCATCTCAGCTCTGAGTCTTCACCCCAATATATCATACAATTGTTCAAGCAACAATCGATCTTATTAACTGGGAGCCCAAGCCCACGCAACAACTTCTTCGTTGAGTAAAAACTGTCTGCTGCAACATTATCATTTGGCAAAATTTCTTTGATTAACCCAGCTACAGAATTGAACGCCTTTTCTGATAATCGATGTTCTGCCTTAATATTCAACAACCGAGCAGCCGTAGACAACTGGGAATGACCCTCACAACCAGGATACAATTCTTGATTTGCAGCACGCAACATATCATAAAATTGCTGTGCATCTGGATTTGGTTCTTCCATAAATGTATTCTGATTGAATTCATTACCCGATGCATTCATCACCATTTCTTCATATGTGTTTAAATTCACAAATGGTTCATCTACGGGAATTGACACTTGTTGGCTTGTAACAGCTGCTGGAATTTCCTCTGGTTCACCATGACAGTACCAAACATCGTAATCAGGAACAAACCCCTTTTTACACAAATGCACCTTAACAGTTTCAACATCTCTGTAGGCTTTATTCTGACACCTGTGGAAGTTGCATGGGCACCTAATCCTAGGCCCATCCATCCATTCAGGTTGGCTACATGCAAATGCGATAAATTCTTCCAATCCATTCAGAAAATCTGGATTAAGCAAGCCATCTTTTATCCTTGCATACATCCACGAGCGAGCCCCGCTCATTTTTGACCGACTTATACAATTTCTGGTAAACCATTAAAGGAAACCACAATATAAAACTATATTAGCATTACTAATATAACTAAATTATTTCTTTTACACAACTAAGGTTAATAACAACCATTTAAATCATTTATAACTAAACCAATTTTTTTTACACAACTAAGGTCCCTACCCTGCAAGGCCGAGCCACGGCTACGATCCTTGGCGTGCTAGCAAGGACCGAGGCACAGGTTCATGCCAGGCTAATGCTAGGGCTTGAGTTGGTCGGGCCGCAAGGCGGTCCGTTTAATCATGAGACTTCACAAGCATTCAAGTGTCCTAAATTAATTCTACCTTCACTCCATGTCTAAAAGGTAAGGCCCTATCCCATTCAAGAATATTTTTTGTGATATGTTATTCTGCTATTAATTATCATCGATCGGTTACGTTGAAATTTCGGCAGCATTTCCCCATATGTTCTCCTAAATGTGTGGCATATATGCCACACTAGGAGAACGTATGAGCAAATACAAACCGCAATCTCACCCAACGATGATTAATAGCAGACTAACATATCGCAAAAAATATTCTCAAACTGTCCACCAGGACAATTTGAGAATTTGCAAGACTAAGGCTTACAAATTCTCAAACGGGTCTAAAGGTTATAGTGCTGTGATTAATAATATGGAAATCCGAAGACAATCGAACTTATGCTTGTTATTCTTAACTTCTTGTCAATTATACATATATAGGAATAGTGTTCTATATATATAGTCACTGACTTCTTAAGATTATTATGTCGAATATAAATGTTTGTGAAGACTAAATATAAATCATTGAAACTACTAATTTGTTGCTAAAATTAAATAAAATACAACAAGACTTTTATTCTAGCATTACATAATTTAATGCATCATTCAATTTGAAGCAGAATGTAAATAATCAAGATATAACAATAAATAACTACAAATGCACAAATATTATTGCATAAACAGCTATAAAGAAATAAATAGGCTTGGCAGCTTATTGAACCAACATGATGTATTATGCCAATTCTCTAAAGCCAATGTGAGAAACAGTCATGAAAATGAAAGGCACAACTCCTTTTTTTTTAATAAACGGTGGCCAGTGGCCAGGCCACCGCTGGCCACGGCGGCGGCCGTGGCCGGAGACCAAGGGGTGCAGAAAACCCCCCCTTGCTATTTTTTTTTTAACGGTGGCCTGCCACCATGGCCGTGGCCGGTGCCTCAGGGGTGGGGGAAAAACCCCCCCCATTTTTTTTTTTTTTAACGGTGGCCTGGCCACCGTGGCCAGGCCACCGCTGGCCACGCCGTGGCCGGCGCCTCAGGGGGGGGGAAAACCCCCCCCCATCTTCAAATTTTTTTTTTTAACGGTGGCCTGGCCACGTGGCCAGGCCACCGCCGGCCACGGCCGCCACCGTGGCCGGGACTCAGGGTAGGAAAAAACCCCACCCCGACTGTTTTTTTTTTAAACGGTGGCCTGGCCACCGTGGCCAGGCCAGGCCACCGCTGGCCACGGCCGCAGCCGTGGCCGTCGTCTCCAGCCACCGCCGCGGCCGTGGCCTGAGACGCCGGCCACGGCCGCCGCCGTGGCCGGCGACTCAGGGTGGGGGAAAAACCCCACCCCGACTGTTATTTTTTTAACGGTGGCCTGGCCACCGCCGGCCAGGCCGTGGCCTCAGTGAAACGGAGGGCGGGGGGTTGGGGGAGGGGAGGGGGGAGGGTGGGCCTATCTCAATCTGTAGGGGACGCTGGCGGGGGCGGGGCGGGGGGAGCTGCTGCCGGTGGTTTCTAGCGCTGGGGGAGAGGGCGGGGGCAGCTGGATGAGGGACGGTAGCGGTTAGGGTTAGAAGAGGAAGAAGAAGAGGACCGGGGGGGGGGGCTAGGCGCGATTGGCTTATATATTTGGGATTAGCGACGCAATTTTGCGGCGCTAATCCCTCGCTATTTTTTTAAAATTTATTTTGGATTAGCAACGCAATTTGCATTGCTAATACGTTGCAAATTTAGATTTTTTTTTATTTTTTGCAAAAATTAGCGACGTAAATAATTGCGTCGCTAATTTAGCGGCAATTTCAAGCAGGAATTTTTTTATTTCCTGGGAAAATGCGTCGCTAATGCGTCGTAATATTTTAATTTGTTAAAAATTTATTTTTCTGAAAATAATTGCGACGCAAAAGTTTGCATCGCAATGTTTTATTTCTATTTTTTAAAATATTTATTTATTTTAAAAATATTGCGATGCAATACATGCGTCGCAATATTAAAAATTAATTTTTCTTAATTTTTTGATTTATTGCATCACTAATACATCGCTATTTAACATAATTTATTTTTAAAAACATTGCAACGCCCTTACTTGCGTCGCAATAATTTATTTGATAAATATATTTGATAAAAATAATTTTCTAAAAATAATTGTGACGCAAATGGTTGCGTCGCAATATTTATTTTTAATTTTTTTACAAAATTTATTTTTTTATAAACTATTGCAACGTAATACCTGCGTGCAATATAAAAAATTAATTTATTTAAATTTTCTTGTTTATTGCGTCGCTAATGCGTCGCTATTTAACATATTTTATTTTTTTAAAGCAATTTTTTTAAAAATTTTTTTAAAATTTTTTTTAAATATTTTTATTTTTACTGAAACTAATTGCGACCGATCTCGCACTGATGCAATCGATCCGACGGTTGGGATCGATCTAAGCCATGATCGATCCGGTCGGTGATGACCGATCTTGCATCGTCGCGATCGATCCAAGCCATGATCGATCGCAGTCGGCAATGACCGATCTTGCACCGTTGCGATCGATCCGATCGACGATCGATCCGATGGTTGCGATCGATCCAAGCCATGATCGATCGCGGTCAGTGACCACCGATCGATCTCGCACCGTTGCAATCGATCCGATCGGCGACGATCCGACAGTTGCGATCGATCCAAGCCATGATCGATCACGGTCGGCGATGATCGATCTCGCACCATTGCGATCGATCCGATCGGCGACGATCCGATGGTTGCGATCGATCCAAGCCATGATCGATCTCGATCGGCGATGATTGATCTCGTACCGTTGCGATCGATCCAAGCCATGATCGATCCCGATCGGCGATGACCGATCTCGCACTGTTGTGATCAATCCGATCGGCGATGATCCGATGGTTGCGATCGATCCAAGCCATGATCGATCCCGGTCGGCGACGATCGATCTCGCACCATTGCGATCGATCCGATCGGCGATGATCCGATAGTTGCGATCGATCCAATCAAGCCATGATCGATCCCGATCGGCGACGATCGATCTCGCCGTTGCGATCGATCCAAGCCATGATCGATCCCGATCGGCGACGACCGATCTTGCACCGTTGCGATCGATCCGATCGGCGACGATCCGATGGTTGCTATCGATCCAAGCCATGATTGATCCCAGTCGGCGATGACCGATCTTGACCATTGCGATCGATCATCCGATGGTTGCGATCGATCGCCATGATCGATCGATGCGATCGATCCGATTGATCCTGATCCCGATCGATCTGATCGATCCGATCGGCGACGATCCGACGGTTGCGATCGATTCAAGCCATGATCGATCCGATCGGCGATCGAACGATCGATCTCGCACCGTTGCGATTGATCCAAGCCATGATCGATCCCGATCGGCGACAACCGATCTCGCACCGTTGCAATCGATCCGATCGGCGACGATCCGACGGTTGCGATCGATTAAAGCCATGATCGATCTCGGTCGGCGATGACCGATCTCGCACCGTTGCGATCGATCCGATCGGCGATGATCCGATGGTTGCGATCGATCTCTATCGGCGACGATCGATCTTGCATCGTTGTGATCAATCCAAGCCATGATGGATCCCGATCGGCGATGATCGATCTCGCACCATTGCGATCGATCCGATCGGCGATGATCCGATGGTTGGGATCGATCTAAGCCATGATCGATCGCGGTCGGCGATGACCGATCTGCACCTTCGCGATCGATCCAAGCCATGATCGATCGCGGTCAGCGACGACCGATCTCGCATCATTGCGATCGATCCGATCACCTTCGCGATCGATCCAAGCTATGATCGATCGCGGTCAGTGACGACCGATCTCGCACTATTGCGATCGATCCGATCAGCTATTGTGTCGCTATTTAATATAATTAATTTTTTTAAAAAAATTACGATGCACTAGAATGCGTCGCATATTTTTATTTCATAATTATATTTTATAAAAATTAATTTTATTTGAAATAATTGCAACGCAATACCTGCGTCGCTATATTAAAAAATATTTTTTAAAATTTTTTGGTTTATTGCATCGCTATTTAACATAATTATTTTTTTAAAACATTGCGACGCACTGCTTTGCGTCGCAATATTTTTATTTTAAAATTATATTTTATAAAAAGTAAATTTAAAAATATTGCGACGCATTCTTGCATCGCTAAATTAAAATTTTAATTTTTTTATTATTTGGTTTATTGAGTCGCGAATGCGTCGCTAATTGCATCGCAATTTCTTGTTGTCATGGAGGCATCGCAATGTGGTCGCAATGTGGTCGCTATTTCAATATTTTCTATAGTGATGTTAGTCAATCTCAATATGTTTGGTTTGTTCATGAAAGAAGGGATTTGAAGCAATGTATAATGCAGCCTGATTATCATAATATACGAGCTTGGAATGTGAGTATGAAATATCAAGGTCAACTATTAAGGCTTTAAGCTGAATGAGTTCCGTAGTAATAGCACCCATGGCATGATATTCTACCTCGATAGAGGAGCATGAAACAGTGGTTTGCTTCTTTGTCTTCCAAGAGAGAGGCGAGAAACTAAGCATAGTCAAGTAACCCATTATAAAGCAATGAGTCATTGAACAACTTACTCAGTCCAAATCACAAAAAGTTGATAAGTCAAAATCATTTGAGCTGAGAAAAAAGATACATTGGCTTGGACAAATACTCATAGCAGCATCCAAATTGACTTGAAATGTGAACAAATAATTGAGCTCAGCACATGTGATGGATAGATAAATAAGATGACCGATAAGACAATGAAACTGTCCAAGGTCAACAATAAGTGAACCTGAGTTAGTGGAGAACTTTAGATCATGTTCCATAGGAATGTGAAAAGGATGAGAATTGAGCATGCCAATTTCTTTGAGGATGTCCAAAGTATGCTTTTGTTGATTCAAAAAAATACTTGAAGATGATTTGAAAACCTCAAATTGCAAGAAGTTTTTAAGAGTGCCAAGGTCCTTAATATAGAAATATCGATTAAGAAAGGATTTGAGTTGCTGGCAATAGCTAGCAATATTTCCTATGAGAATCATATCATTAAGATAAATTAGTACTACCAAAAATCAATCACCATAAGCAAGTGTGAATAATGAGTAATCTGCTTTAGATTGACGAAAATTAAAATCCTTCAAGGTAATGGTAAATTTAACAAACCACTAACATAAGGTTTGCTTAAGCCTATATAGAGATTTTGAAGATGACAAACATGGTTATCTCCTCTCTTACTATAAATAGGAAGAAGAGATATATATACTTTCTTATCAAGGTCTTCATGTAAGAATTTATTATTTGCATCAAGTTAATGAAGAAACTAGTTTTTGGTAGTAGTAACAATAAGGAGACATCAAATCGTAAGAAACATGCATAAAAGTTTCATAAAAGTCTAGATAAAAGTCTAGACCTTCAACTTAAGTATATTCCTTGACAACCAAGCATACTTTAATGGATTCTATGAAGCCATCAGAGTTATATTTGATTTGAATACTCACTTGCAACCAATGGGTTTCTTGCCAAAAGGGAGAGATTCAAGTGTTCAAATCTTGTTATGTTTCAAAGCATAAATTCTTGCTTCATTGCCTCATGCCAATGAAAATGTTGAATAGCATGTGAGTAGGTTTTAGGCCCATCCTTTTAGGAAATGGCCACTAGGAAAGCACAAAGATTAGCTGTAAAATTGGTATAGGAAAGAGAGTAAAAAGAGGATACAAAATACCTAACGAGGTGGTGTTGGATGAGGAGCAAGAAGCAGCAACTACTTCAGAAGAGTTACATACATAGTCACAAAGATGTTTAGGTGGTTATCTTTTTCTCTAAGGCCATGTGGAGCGAATAGGTTCGGATGGGAGGCAAGGTTGATGTTGGATGCAAGGTGAGAAGGAACTTGGTCAATTTTATTTGAGGTCTCGTTGGAAAGAGTAGGAATTTGAGTTATTGATAAAGGTGTAGATGGAATATTAGGCAAGTCCACCTCATTGATCGGTCAAGGAATGACAGTGTTATAGGCAAGAACTTAATTTGAGAACTTGAGGAAATTGAAAAATGAAAAAATGTGCTCATAGAAAACAATATCACGCGAGGTAAATATTTGTTTACTCTCAAGATTGTAAATCTGATATCTGACCAAAAGATAGCCCACAAAAATACAATGGTTCAAGATATAAACTTATCTCAGAGATGAATATGGCATAATATAAACAACCAAAAGCCCTATATGGTCATAAGAAGGAGATTTAGAAAATAATAGTTCATAAGGTGTTTTACCTTTGAGAAGGAGTGTGGAGTATAATTGATCAAGTATGTAGCTGTTAGAATGCATTCTTCCCAAAATGAAATTGGAAGCTTAGTATAGACCTCTCAAGCACATGCAACATTAAGTACATGCCGATGTTTATGCTTAATGACTCTATTTTATTAGGGTGTAAGAATAATGCCATCACAAGAAAAAAGTTCTTGTATAGAGGTAAATTCAGAACCATTATTAGGCTTAATAATTTTAACAATATGATCAAATTGATTATAGATCATGGTGCCAAAATATTATGACAGAATAAAAGCATCAAATTTATTTATCAAAAGGTAAACCCAAGTAGATTGAGTAAAGTCATTAACTATAGTAAGAAAATATCGAGTACCACTACATGATGGAATGCAATGTCCACTTCACATGTCATAATAAATTAAATAAAAAGATATAATAGTTATATGTTTACTAGCAAGGAAAGATGAACGAGTTTGCTTTACTTAGTGACAAACATCACAATAACTATTTGAAAAAGATGAAATATTTTGGAAACATTAGGAATGAAAGACAACCGAACAAATGAAGAATGCCAAGTCGTTGGTGCCAAAGGATGGGACTAGTGCATTAAGTAGTGGCAATGTAAGATAGGCTTATAACTATTTGAAGTAGTAAACACCGTTTTAGAGCTCACCCATTCCAATCACCGTCCACATTGCTAGGTTCTGTAGAACATAAAAGGTGGAAAAGAAAATGGCCACACATAAGACATTTGATAGGCTTGCTACTAGATAATAAATCACTTTTAAATGATATAACGTAAGGAACATCGGTAATTAAAAGGTGAGCCATGAGTTTAGTTTGTCTAATATGTGTAACGAAAAGTGTAGCCATTGGGTATACAAATCGAATGATCTTTGGAATATGGTTTGAGATTTAATAATTTTTCAAAAGTCGTATGATTGATGCACCCAAAACCATAATCCAATCTGAAATGGTATTATTTGGTTTAAGTATCTTACCAGAAAAATTAACTAAGCTTTCGATTTTTTGAGAATTACGGAGAGCCATAAGTTGATCATACTTTTCAGGCATCAATCCTACAATTGGTGAGGAGCGCAAAGCAGTATGTTCATACTATACTAAATTTGCATTGCTTTTTTCTTTGTTTTCAGCCTTAAACTACTTTCCTTTAGAACTCTAGTAGGGTGGATAGCCAATGAGTGTGATTGAGCTTGTTGCAATGAGTGCAATAAGCACAATTCCTCCCTTCAAAGATCTTTGATTGTTGTTCTTGGCATGCATGGTAGTAGATTCAAGTACAGGGTATCATGAAGAAATAAGAACTCGTTGTTTCTTCTCATGTGAGATAGAAGCATATACTTTCGTTAATGAAAGCAAGGGCTCCATGCTTGAAATCTATGATCAAATGACTCTAAAGGCATCACCAAGACCCAAATTTTTAAAGGAATTGATGCACATTTTCTCTCTCTTTCTTGAACAAACTCTTTACAGCTCCCGTGTGCAATAAAATAATGGTAATAAATAGTCAATTCATCCAAAGGCCTTCATCTTTATATAATAGGCTGCTATAAATAAGTTCTGCTAACTTAAGTTGGTCAGTTCATGTTTAATCTCATAAACACGAGGTGTGTTTTCTTGTAAGAAACATTCTTCTAAATCCAACTACATGTCTCTAACTATTTTAATGTATGCCATGCCACCATAAAAGCCTAGAGAAAGAGCATTCAAGATCCATGTGATCACCATTAAATTGCACTTCTCCCATGATCAAACATCTTCAATTGGTGAGTCCAAAGATCCATCAATAAAACTAAATTTATTTTTAGCTTTGAGAGCATGTCATTGCTCTTGCCATGTGAGATAATTTTCTTTTGTAAGAACACAAGGGATGAGAACAATACCGGGTTGTCAGATCACTAAAGAAAGAATGGGAATGCTTCATCAATGATAGAACCATAACTTTTAATGGTATTATTAGTGGAATAGAATTCTTACATCATAAAAGAAAGTAAAGAGTACAAATATAGAATATGCGATATGAGGAATAGATAGGGCTTTTTCTTTTCCTAGTATTGCTCTGATACCATGATAAATTCTATATGACTCATTATTTTCATTAAATTAATATAATATATACAAGTGATTGTCATGACACAGGCAATATTATAAGAAAAAATTTATTCTTGACTAAGAAGGAATAAAATAATGCAAAAATATACAAGAAAATGGATATAACTAATATATAAAGATTATATCTAGTAAATATAGAAAACCAAAATCACATCCATAACAGAATCACGTCCAGCTGATATACAAAGATCATATCTAGTAAATATAGGAAACCAAAATCGTATCCATACCAGAATCACGTCCAAATATATGGTGTCAAATATGGAATCATGCCTAATACTCGATTACATAGAAAATTTTAGCAAGCTTTAATCTTTAGGAAAACCTATGCTTAGAGAAGTGGGTAGAATTTCACAGGATTATTTGTAATATTCTCATCTTTTTTTATTTAGTCCTCATGATAAACATATTAAATCTTAATAAAATTTGATAGCAGAGCCCTTTACTTCCTTATTATTACATCAAAAGAAAAAAATGTCCTCTAAGAGAAGGGTAGCCGATCATCCTATTTTAATTGTGAACAAAAGAGACTACAATATTTCAAATTATGCCCTACTAGGAAGCATTGATCTTCATCACTATTTGGAAGAAATTAACTAAGACTAGTCTTTAGATATAAGGGCATCAATTTCCTAACCAACTAATAATCGGTAGCCCTACTTTAAAAAATCAGATTGTCTTTTCATTTCTTTCTATTTGTGGATCAATTGTTGCATTTGAAATTTTCTACTTAAACTATTGCATCACAAGTAGAGATGATTAAACATTAGATTGAGTCAAGCTACATATTGGTAGCTAGGCCTGATAGTTATGCTTTGACTTGGTTTAGCCATCAAGCTTATACTATTTATCAAACTAATCCCAATCTCAAAGAGCAAATAGCGAACTTGACCACTATACCTAAATTCTCTTTTTTCTCCTTTCTTAGCCTTTAATTTAAACATAAGATCTATATTATGTCTTAAGCAATAAATGAAATTAAAACACTTTAAATTCAAAGCTCTTTGTTTGCATCAAATCTCGAGAAAAAGAAAATAAGCTATAGCATGTTTAACATACATGCTTTACCCTTTCACATGAAAACACCTTTATCTGCCTTTTAAATTACCGAGATGATATCATTGCTTGTTTTTTTATATGTATTCTCAAGTCGACTCAACCTATTTTTTAATTTTTCTAGATCCAATCCAATTTTTAGGTTGGGATTATTTTTCTCTAAACTCATTTAGTGGATCTATTTTTAGTGCCCAAGCTTAATTTCAAGGTAAGCTAGGCAGCTACCTCTATCATGACTTTAATCATTATACGGTTTGCCTTCATACTAAAACATGAAAAACTTGGAATTCCCCAACACAACATTTCTTTTGGAGCCTTGAATTAAATTATTTCTTAGACAAGTATTTTTTTTTGCACTAACTATTGAAACAATTTTTTGTTACTATAAATCTACATATCCAATCTCCATTTGAGTAGGAAAATTTTATAAAATGATGCAAGTGTTCACTTGTGAGAATCCATTCTAGTAGGTATTTACTTCTATATTAATTATATGCTGGGAAATTTTAGTATATATAGAGAAACCCAAATATCATCTTCTGATTAGTATTTTAAGGGAAGTCTTAGATTATTGAAAATAATATCAAAGCATACCCTATTTATATCTTTGTGGAATAGAGAACATTATAGATGGACTATTTTGAGACTAATCATAGATCAATCATGATGTTCATGAAAGTGATCAGATTTTATTAGATTTGAATCTTAGCAAGAATGCCAAAGCCTAAATAAGAGAAGTGTGTGAAATCTCTTATTGGCACTTGTTTAGTCTTTCATTAATTGCATAGAATAGTTTTTGGATGTTTATACATAAAATCAACCTAAGAATTGTGTTGATTAGACATACTCTTCCCCCCCCCCCCCCCAGTGGACAACTTACTTTTCCATGATGCAAAGTTTCTCTTCCATGCATCTTCTTAATTAGTAGATGTTAACATTGTTTGAGTAGCCTTCGATCATCTAAAGGAGCACCAGGTAAATAAACAAAGTGTTACCACTTTGTAGTTCAATATGTTATCGAAGGACTAAACTAGTGTCTTATCGACATTTAGGTACACCACTGAGCCCTCATGAAAGTTAATCTTGAAGTCTGATACATTTTTAAATACAAAGAAGATAACTTCAACTGCAATAAGGGTCACTTTCTTTACAATACAAAAAAGGAGGGAGTCATCTATGAAGTGTAAACTCCTAACATTATAAAAATATGATTATTATTCTATGCCTTTGACTAGGCCAACTTGCCCGCTCTGCTTCAATAGCCTAGTGAACACAATGGCAGCCAATTTGAATACATTAAGGAAAAGTGATCCCCTTGATAGAACCCCTATTTGCATTTAATCCACTTTCTTGTATAGTTATTCACTATCACACCCACTTCTATCGATCTAAGTAAAGAAAAAATCTAGTCTGTCCAATAAGTTAAAAAGCTTTGGTTGCCAAAAATCACTAGTGAACTCTATCAAATGCTTTTTCAAAGTCCAATTTGCATATGATCCCTAGAGTGTTAGTCCTCCTACAATAATGCAACATTTTTGAGCAAAGGGAAAATTTTTAATGATTGATCTTTCTTTTATAAAAAATTTTAACGATCGATTGATCTTTCTTTTATAAAAGCTAATTAGGCTCCGTCTACTAGGACGGAAGAATAAGTTTGGAGGCCAGAATCCTTCAAATAATTTTATAAATGTTGTTAAGAAGACTAATCGAGTGGAGGTTCCTTGCCATAAGAGCTCCGTCCTTCCTAGGGATCGATATAAGATAGGCATAATTAAATCTGTTGATATCAAGAACACCTATGTAGAAGTCAAGAAGAAGGTCCATGATGTCATCTTTGATGATGTCCTAAATTCTTTAGTACAAGCAAAGAGAAAATTCATTTAAACCTAGAGCATTAAGTGCACTAAGTGAGAAGACTACCTCTTTAGCTTCATTCATAGAGAAAAAAATGCAAATAGAGAGCTCATGACAATCGAGAAGCGATCATAAAGGAAGTTCCAATCTATAAAAACCAAGAAGAGAGATGTAACTCGAAAGAGGCTTTTAACGAAATTACTCAACGTCGAAGAGATTTCTACTGAAGAATTTAATTCCATCAATCCTCGTCTATAGCTAATTTTAACCTTTTCACCCATTTGCATCTCTATGGAAGTAAGTTGTATCTTTTATCTCCTTCCTTGAGCTATGAAATCATCTTTTATCTCCAATAGATTTCCTCATTCTCAAATATATCCGTTAAAAATGCCTTCATAATCTACTTAAAGACAAACTCCATCTAAGATAAATCATCGATTGATCTCATCCTTCCTATCAAATAGTTTGATGTCATAAAGAAGTTTCTGCTTGATTTCCTTATTTGCTCTCTACCTCTGTATGGACCAGTGCCTCTTCACGACTGCTCTTAGATTTCTAAAGTTCTCATTCCATGCTGCCACCTATTCTGACTCCCGCTTATTCTTTGCCATGAGCCACGGACAATTGCATCCAGCCCCTCCCTCTTAAGCTATCAAGCTTCAAACCTAAAATTCTCTAGCTTGTTAAGGGATCCTGAAGCAATGGTTGCACTCCAAAGCAATTAGAAGATTATCTAAGGCTACACTGTACAAAGCTCTCCAAATAGTTCTATTTGCTATATCATTCAATAGAGAAAAGAAAATGATCAAATCGAGCCATAGCAGATCTCTTGCAACCATCAGACCAAGTAAAATCTATACCCTCAAGCTCAGGATTAATAAGATATACCTGGTTCATGAAAAAGAGAATGCCAACCAATTCTTGTATTTTTGAGGTTTCCTTTTCTACCAGTCAAGTTTCTTGTTACATTGAAATCTCCCTCTGCTAACCATGGTTGTGGACTCCTTGAAGAAGTCATCTCATGTGGCTCTATCATTTGGCCCATAAACAGAAGTAAAAATAACCTCATTCCTTAGAGGTTTGCAAAGCAACTTTATGGTAACTGAGAAGGGTTTGATGGATGATCTGAGAAGGAAAAAAAAAAAAAAAAATTGATTCCATCCCATAAGAATTACTCCGGACTATCCTCGAGCATTTTGTATTTTCCCAATCAGAAATTTTGGCACTGCCAATGGATTGGAGGAATACTTGGAATGGGTTCACCAACTTAGATTCTTGAATCAATACTAAATTACACCATCCATCTCGTAGTATCTCTTCGCTGCACGCTGTTTAGGAGCCTTCTTCAGTCCTCTAATATTCTAAGAGACAATAATCATGGATACTGCAACTACGAAGGGAAGCCATCATCTCTGCAGCGCCGTCCCCACCTTTTCCTTCTCTTTCTCAAGAAGTGCCCTCGCTACTTCTTGGGCGACCACAAAGTGTCCCCCATTCAATCAACCATTGATAAGTTATTATTTATGGCTAACTAGATTAAAAGAGAGTCTAGAGTCATACTCTATGTCTTAAGATAATTTCGTTCCACACAAATACTTACAGTTTGTATAACGATTTCTCTCAGAATATAACGGTATTCTTTGATGAAATAACATTACTATTCATCAGAACAACAAACCAAAATGCTATACTCTCTTGAATTCAAAGTTATTGTTTGTGGCTAACTAGATTAAAGGACAAAGTCTAGAATTATACTATATGTCCTTAAGATAATTTTGTCCCGCACAGATGCTTACGATTTGTATGATGATTGTCTCTCATGATACAATGGTCTTCTTCTGAAGAAAGTAGCACTACTATTCATCAGAACAACGAACCAAAAATGCTATACTCTCTTGAATTTAGAGTATGCAAATGCCTAAGGAATTGTTTGATGCATTGGAATGCCGATGGAAGGTCCTATTTATAATCCAAAGTGTCTATTAGAAGTACCCTTACAGTTTGACCTACACTGTATAATCAAATTTGATTTGATCGGGTATGATGAAGAGACTTGAAAAGGAAGGGATTTATCAGCCTCTAATAAGCTGATTCATTATCGTGATCGGATCATACGATTAACTTCTTCTGGACACGTCAATTCAAGAATATGTTATTTCACTGATATGATGATACGTTGATCCGTTGGCCTTGACACGCCTTTTCAGCGATCAGGTGCTTATAACGATCAGCTAATCGAGCGGTGTATGATCCAATGGCCTTGATATGCCTTTTCAACGATCGGATGCTTGTAACGATTATCCGATCGATCAACACCACTCTGATCACCACGATCAACCAATTCATCGCTTGATCTTAACCCTCCCATCATACGATCCAGATTTATCCTCTAGCTTTTCACTTATGGTGAGCCCAATTATAACCATGGAAAGAGGGTTACACATAAAGTGAATCAACCTTTTTATAATTTTCGATGTGAAATTAAAGTCAATAATTTCTTATTTAAAATAATGGACATATAAGACCCATTTTCCAACAGTTATAACATAGAGAGGTACAGCTGGATTTTCGGACATTTGTGGCACTTCCTCTTCTTTCTTCTTGGTGGTGGATTCATCCGCATTTCCAATCCAGAGTTTTATCCGGCACTCATGTGTCGTTCAGATACTTCAACATTGGAAGTGGCTTCCTAATGGCCTTTTCCTCAGCTTCCTGAAATCCGTTTGAGGATGAACTCCTCCATCGTTGCTCCATAGCAAGTTCAAATAGTGTTACCAACTTCAGGTCAAACACAAATCTCCATTTCTGTGCTCGTGTGGCAAACTTGCTCAACTTAAGCATGACACAAGAACGTCGGGAGGACACCTGCTCTGTTAATTTAAGCTACTCCCTTCTGCTTCTCAAGAGCACTTGGCGTCCCATGAAATGCTTAAGGTGCATGAATAATTGGACATGGTATGCACCTTCTCGTACATTGAACATAGATATAGGAAAATAATTTGCCCAATCTCACTAATTTAAAAGTTCTTCTTTCCATGACTAACATAGAGGAAATGATTGTACTGGTAGGAACCTTATCATGCATAAATGTGTGCATGCGTCTGAACATGAGGATGATAGTTTGAACCAGTGAGGCAGTGAGTAGCACTCATATGAATTTGGCACTAATTTTACATTTTTTTATCCCTTTTTTT
This sequence comes from Calamus simplicifolius, assembly GCA_900491605.1. Taxonomy (NCBI): domain Eukaryota; kingdom Viridiplantae; phylum Streptophyta; class Magnoliopsida; order Arecales; family Arecaceae; genus Calamus; species Calamus simplicifolius. The sequence goes on along the minus strand of UESW01001955.1, from coordinate 211,634 downwards.
TCTTTTGAGAGAGAGAGAGAGAGAGAGAGAGAGAGAGACTTTTTTTTTCGGACAATAGTTTTTCCTATATTTTAAACCACCACTTGTTTAAGATACACTATTATAAAGTAGATCATGCCATTAACCTTCACCATGAGATAAATGAGAAGATGTCATTGAGGTCTTTTGAACAGAGTACTTACAAGGACGGAAGAGAACAGAATCAAATTTGAAAAAAGGGACAGTAAGCACTGATAGTAAGCATTGGCAGTGGATGAGCGATGCAAATCACAATCTCTATTGGACAAATTCACTTTCCAGAAAACATGTATAATTTTATCCATGCAAGTTCCATCTAGAGTTTACAACAAAACTATAGATCCTGGCCTTAGCCTGCACATTAGCAGTTTATGGGTCGGTTTAGTTTAGTTATTGGCCCAGTTATTTATTAGCCGAGGGAACTAGATGAGCAAGGATAAGCATTATATAAACAGGGGTGAGAAAAGGCCGGAAACGAAAGGACTTTTCTATGGCCTCCAATTCTGGCACCGAAGTCCTTGAGAAAATTCCCTCCAGGCCTTTGTGTTAGTGCGAGGTTGTGACAATTGATCTTTGCAAACATGATTTGAACAAAATAAAATAAAAATTTTTACTTTTAAGGTGTGTTTGATCTGGAACTTAAAAAATAGAGATAAAATGTTACCGAAGTAACATTTTTTGCACAAATTTTATGGATGTAAAAACTTTTTATCAATTATGTTTGATTGGGACTATGAATAGAGAGTGTAGAAATTTTGTTAGACCCAATGCTTCAACCCTTTTCATCTAAGGATTAAAAGGGAGGGTGAAAAATTACTTCTATATTTTCTATCCTTTTTAAGTGTGTTTAGCATGGTGATTTTTTTTTTTCAGCAGGACAATTCCTTCTCTACCTCTGCATTGTTAACGTAGGGTCTGAGGTCAAAACAAAAAAAAATTATTCAAAGAAAGAAAATGAATTGAAACGTTAAGATTAATAGAACATTAAATAATTTTTTTATTTTTATAAAAACAATTAAATACAGTTAATCAGAAAGTTTTTACATCTTTAAAAATTACATTAGGAAATATTACTTCAACTTCTTATCATTTTTTTAATCCTATCATGGAAAAGGTAGAGCAAGCAAGATACGAACCCAATGGGCTTGCTGTCCACCAAATCATCATGAAAAAGTCAGAACAAGCACATCGCGCACGATACATGCGCATGCATTAAAAAATATATTATTTTTATTTAGCATATACGTATGTGTTGCGCATCAATCACTGTGTGCAGTGCAGCAAATTTTTTTTTAAATTATTATTTAAAATTCTTTCTTCATTTCTTCTAAGAAAAATAAAAAATAAAAAAGAGACAACGTGAACATTTATGGGACGACAAGAGGGCCTTTAACTTCTCGGTTCCCAGCTTGGAATTGGAACCCCAGCCTCCATAAGAGAGCATTTGCACACCAACCCGGAAATACTCCTTTCTGTTGTGCTCATTCCAGTTGTGGCTCCCTCTATTTATGCCTTCACAAACTCTACATTACAGTGCAGGTGACCTTAGAAATTAACCACAAGTAGTCGTTCAGGTTCTATTTCCCCAATTATGGCGAGGGGAAAGGGAAGGTATAAATTTGAAATATTTATAGCCTAGTAAAGAATGTTGGCGAGTGACAAATGGTTTACTTTAAAACTTGGCGCATGATGAGTAGTTTCCAATTGTAAAAGAAGGTTGTTGGCAGATAGTCAAGGTTAAGTTCCAAACTTAATTTTCCAAGTATTTTACCTGGTAATTCTTATGGGTGGTCCTCTCACTATTATCCTCAAATAAGGAACCTATTTTTCACCATGAAACAATTTACTTTTGACTCAGCTTCAACAAATAGACCCTAATTCCATGGCTTCTTAGGTAGAAGGTTACTGCTCTGTGATGCTACTTCGGACCTAAAGCTGAGCTTTAACTCAGAAAAACAGCATTAGAATTTAGTTATAGTTTCCAGATCAGAAAAGGGATGAACATGATCATTGTAAAAATGATTCAAAGAGGCAATTCCAATCCAAAACACTGCGCTCAATTTTCACTTTGAGTGGCTTCTTAGCTAAAATTCATGGGCTCTTCGAGAGGAGCTAGAGCAGCTTCATTCAGACCAGTCTCTTTTAAATATCAAGGGACCAATTACCTAACGAAATAATAATCAGTAATCTCATCCTAAACCAGCAGCCCAATACTTCAAATTTTCTCATTTTGTCAATCAGATGTTGCATTGGAGACTTGCTTTACTTCAACTTTCCTATGACGATATGATTTCTCCATGGCCATCTCCTTCTTCTTAAGCCATATGGACAAAGGTTTCTTCATTAAGTCAGCATTAACTTTAAGCGTCAGCTGTTGCATCAAAGATTTTATTATACTTCATACATAAGAATATAAACACAACTATTTATGAACTATAAATTGTTGCAGATCTCCACCTTAAATATCCTAAAACTTTTGGAGATGAAAGAGAGGTATTAATTACAAATATTATGATATTTATGTCATTCATATCATATTTCTGTGATTCACTCCCATGGTCAATCTAAAATTAAATCCTATACTTGCATGTGTTCTTCAGATGACTCTACCCTCGAGATGTCTTCCCCATTGCCTTTCTCCAAGCTGTCTATAATCTGTTTAAGGAAGAGCTCCTCTTCCATTGTCAGCTGTTTTATGGCCTCTTCAAACTGTTCTACCAACTCTGGATCGAAGACACCATGGTCACACCATTTTTCTCCATTACTGGAATTTTGCGAGGCAAAATTGCCAAACTTAGGCGTGACATACGAACCCTGGGGAAAACACTTGGCCTCCTAGTCTAAGCCACTCTCTTAGACTTCCAGTCCTCGAGAACTCAAAAGCTGGAACTTTGAGAGCTGCGAGCTCCTTTGCCATGGCTTTTCTCTTGAGACCCTTCTCACTCATTTGGTCAAGCTTTACATCTACATTTTGTCCGCCAGCAGCTTCTGTTCTGATACTTTTCAGCTCCAATTCTTCATTCTTTTCCTCTTGTGCAACACTATTGTCCTTCATCTTCACAGAGATTGTCGAGCATTCCCTTTGCAAGCTCTCTGAACCTGTAGAAAGTTGAACCTCCGTGCTCCTAGAAGTTTCAATCACACTCTTCCCTTCCTCCAATGAGTAATTTCCTGCCAACATTGCATCATAGTCCTCCACAGTGCGGATGCTTCTGGTTCTTGTGACCAAACCATCACTGTTATCTTTGATCAAAGTGAAGTTTGTTGATGGTATGGAGCCATTGCCTACAATGATCTTATAATCTTCGCCCATGTCAATGCTAGAACTCCCCCCTTCATGGAGATTCTGCCGCTGTTCTTGCTGTTGTCCTACTTCTTTACCTTCTTCCAAGCCAGCTAACAACTCCCATGCATTAATAGTTTCTATATTCGTGAGCTCATTTTCAGGACTTGCAGTACTAGCAGGCTTTTCAATATCTATTGTTCTGGAATCTGTGGGCTCGTTTGTTGTCTCGACACTTCTTTCAGGTTCCTCTCTCAGAGATGATGCCTTGATCCTTCTAGCCACTGTGTTTGCAGTGCAGAGAAGAGCAAGAAATTGGTCTCCCCCATCCTTTGAGATGAGCAAATCTTCTAACCCACTGGCATTCCTCTGTTTGCTTTGCTTCACCTCCTCTTGGAAGCTTCCTGACCGTCTTAGTATCTTGGAAGAAACACAACCCATTTTTCATCCACCAAACTGCATCAAGAGATAAAAGCACATGAGACTTCCATCACTCTACAGATGTTCATGTTGTTAAATGTACATATTTTTAGCAAGGTAAGAAATGAAACCTCTGATCAATTTGAGAATCACAATCTGGGCTACTGATTGAACACGTGTCAAGCTTTAAAAACAAAAGATGAAGCAAGTGTTCTCAGTTTTACATGGCATGTTGGATGAGTGAGGGGTCTGACTTCTGTCCTTGTTCTGGGTTGATAGAACTCTGGAAATAAACAACAGAAAAGTGTGCTTTCCTCTAAAATCTAGCACTTTGTAGCTCAAGGAGACTTCCAATAAATATGTTAGACAAAAATTGTCCCAAACCACAAATAGGTTGTGAGACTTCACATATTTCAAAGCTGGTGTTTAGCAGTTGGAGGTTGCTAACTACTCTTTCATAACATTTTCTTCACTTGGTAAATCCATCAGGAAGGGACAGAGTGATTGTTCATAAGTTTTTCAGCTTTTTTTTCAATTTTTTAATGGCGTTTCTTTTCTAATTGATCTCGATTCTGCTAAGAAGCAATGGTTTAAAGAAAAGAATGATTGTCATCTTATAAAGGCATCAATTACTAAAACACTCGATAATTTTCAGATCTAGTACATGGACATACTTCCATCAATCCGAATTAAAATGAACTTTTAAATATGGAAACTATATAGCTGCGTGTGTGAGCGTTGAGCGAAAAGAGAAGAGATCAACTTGTTCTGAATTTTCTGAACAACAACTGAAAGAGAACAAAAGAGGGGCAAGATCAAAGGATATGAATCACATACCATAAGTGATTTATATCTGCCCATATAGCAATGGAAACCCTTGTAGGCCTTGTCTAAATCACCATATCTTGGTATGGTTCTCATATAAGGGTTCAAACCACATCATATTATGATTTATATACAGACCATAGCCATAAATTAAAAGAAGAGGCAAATAAGAAGTAGGAACACAAAAAAGAACCACCTCTCTTGCATATACAGTTGGGGAGCATTTGATACTTACTCAGTGGAAGAGATTCATTAAAACCCTCTTGGCTTCTCTTTAATGCTTTGTGCTGTGAAGTCCCCTCAACTTCTTAGCACCATTTGTGTTTTCCCTGTATAAAAGCAACGCCTTGTCTGCTTTGATGTTCCTCCCTTCATCTCCTAAGAAAATATGACTCATTCCAATGGCATTAGCTCCAGAGTTGGAGTCAATCACGCTCTAAACAATTCAGCCGATACCTTTCACATGAGGTAACGACAGGCAAATTTCAAGTTTGAATTGCTTCCTTTGTTTAATGCTAGCTGCCAATAAATTCCGCCCATGGTTCATAAACAAATTACATATTTGGACCACCATAATTCAATTGAAACCTTGGGAGTTTGCAAATAGAGAAAAACGGTTGTAATATTGTTGAATTATCAGTCAAGATCATTGCATATAATATTCGACAATTGTTTTCAGATGGATATATAATAATATGGTCAATCGTCAGCTAAAATATACTATTGAAATTATTCAAAACCTTTTCTAGAAGGAATTGTTCAAAGTTACGTTGCTTGGAAGAAATTGTTCCTAGTGGCTCTAATGATATTTCTTTCAAGAGCAGGGTCAAAGTTAAACTTGCCTTGAGGTCAGCGGGACAAGGCAAAGCGGTCGCAAGGCGCCAACCGAGCCTGGCCCGGAACGAGAGGCACACTTCTTCTCGAAGATCACATCTTCACCGTCGACTCAGATCTGGACGGCTCGCGAGACTTGGGTAATGCCGACACTTCGCCGCTAATTCTCGCACATTGGATTTATTTAAATGGGTCCATTTTGCCTTAAATGCAAAGCGTAGACCATGTCTAATGGGCTAATTTACCCTCGCAGCGGAAAGGTCTTTGCACATCGCCCCTGGTGCACACTAGGCTCGATGATTCACTTACCTATATACCTAAGCATAAGCAATGCGAAACTCATGACTAAACTTTTTGGCATAGGCTTTCGCACGAATAAATCATTGTATTCGGTATAGTCCATGCTACACCCATGCACTGAAGGTGATGAACTAAGATTTTTCCTTGTCTTTCGATAGCTCATCTAAGGAAAAGTTTTTGTACCATTTCAGTGTAGCATGGCCTTTATTATACGCAGTGGGTGCGAGCCCATGCATAAGCAATATGGGATTTACGAGCAAGCTTTTTGTGTGGGCTAGTGCACGAACGAATCACCGCATTTGGGATAGATCATGCTACAAGGAAACTGTGTAGAAAGACTTTTCCACTCTAGGATGGCAACGGCCAGATTATGGCCCGGAGCAGCTTCTATCGGTCCTCATCCCCATTAGAAAAAACCTCCATGTTTCCCACCTCGTTAACTAACTAACTAGCTAACGGGACGGAGATGAAATACTCGATCGGATAAACGGGTACCCATTTGGCCATTTAAATAAAAAAATAAAATTATTCTATTAAACTTATAATTTACTAAAAGTTTAAAAAATACAAACGAAAAAAAGATCGGTTAGCTAGGTTTTTGCTTTAATGTTCAGGATGGCTGCATGAAAGAAGAGAAAGAGACAAAAAGATTCAAACATATTTTATTAGGATTTTTTAGTATATATATTTTATTTATTTTAAATTTTTAATATTTAATATATTATATATATATATATATATTTAAACTTAAATATATTATATTAAAAATAATGAAATGGGATGAAGGATATCGTCTATCGTTTACCCATTTAGTCATTTAAATGAATAATTTTTATACATGTTAAACGATTTAGGAGGCAATTTGTAGTAGGTAATCTATTCAGATTATCGATAATTTAAAAGGAGCCTATCAGATAACTGTTTATGGTATATATTTTAAATGACAATCTATCTTATAGTGGTAATCTGTCAAATAGTAATTTATTCAGTAGTAATCTATCTAGTGATAATTTATCAAGTGATAATTTATTTTGTAAGAATTCACATTATCATTCAGGATTATCTGGTGGCCATGCACCAAACAAAATCTAGATTATAAATTTTTGGATCTGTCAAAAATGGTAGAAGATGGATAAAGAAAAAGTCTTTGTACACCGCCTCTGGTGCAGCAAATCCTACATGGGCTACACTATCTCTCCTTCTTGGTCCTTGTGGATCCTATGTGGCTTGACACTGCAGGATGGAATAGCAGGAATACGATGTTACATTTTGATTGTGACATTCATTAATAGACGTTCAGCTTTATTTTGAAATTGGTGTGCAGACGAAAATGCTCTTTCCCTTCAGCATACTTCTACTGCGATCTTGTTTGGATTATATATGATGAAAAACTTTTTCTGATTCTAAAACATTCTTCCTGGCGATGATGGTGCTGCAGAGCTGGAGTCTGAGGATGAGGTTGTGGATCATGAGCTTGGCGATGACTTCTAGGAGCTCCTATCAGATGCCAAAGTAGCCCTGCATCAGGGTGTTGGTCCGGACCAGCATCACTACCTTGGCATACCTTGACGAAAGGGGCTCGGTGCCAATGACATCGGCATTTAGGAATCGGATGAGTTTCGTCTGGAGATCAACAGTCTTTTTGGTGCGGCGATAGCTTTGAAGGATTCATCAGCTTTGGTGCTAGCTTTTAATGATTCATCAGCTTTGATTCATCTGTGTTCCTCAAACTCTAACTTCTTAACAGCTTTGCTACTCAAAAAGCATTCGTTCAATTTCTCAAGGTCCTCATCATCTAGTCTGAAAAAGTTTCTAGGATGTTGTAATTTTTTTTGGCCTATATCAGAAATTTTTTTGAGATGTTGTAATACTTTGTCTTAATATTTTTTGAATGGATGTTGTAGGTTTTCAACTAAGGTGTTGTAAGTTTACAATTGGGGTGTCGTAATTTTTTTTAACCTATATCAAAAAAAATTTTGGGGTGTTGTAATGCTTTGTTTTAACGTTTTCTGAAACGGTATCGTACGTTTTCAACTAGGGTGTCGTAATTTTTTTAGCCTATATCAGAAATTTTTTTGGGATGTTGTAATGCTATTTCATAACGTTTTTGAATGCATGTCATAGGTTTTCAACTAGAGTGTCGTAAGTTTATAACTAGGGTGTCGTAATTTTTTTAGCCTATATCAAAAAATTTTTCGTGATGTTGTAATGCTTTCATAATGTTTTCTGAATGCATATCATAGGTTTTCAATTAGGGTATCGTAAGTTTACAACTGGGGTATCGTAATTTTATTTTGGCCTATACCAGAAATTTTTTTGGGATATTGTAATGCTTTGTCTTAACAGTTTCTGAATGGGTGTCGTAGGTTTTCAACTAGGGTATCGTAATTTTTTTTGGCCTATACCAAAAATTTTCTAGGATGTTGTAATACTTTGTCTTGATATTTTCTGAATGAGTGTCATAGGTTTTCAACTAGGATATCATAAGTTTACAACTAGGGTGTTGTAAATTTTTTTGGCCTATACTAGAAATTTTTTTGGGATACTGTAATGTTGTCTTAACATTTTCTGAATGGATATTGTTGGTTTTCACTAGGGTGTCGTAAGTTTACAACTTGGGTGTCGTAATTTTTTTAGCCTATATCAAAAAAATTTTGGGATGTTGTAATGCTTTGTCTTAATGTTTTTTGAATGGATATTGATGACGCCCGATCACCAGTCTTGAGCACGGGGAAGAATAATTCGCTTGCTGGTGGGATCCTCGTCTAGCTGGACAACCTGCAAGAAGTCCCAAGACCAGAGGGGTGCTCCGGTGGGGACCCTCTGACGCCCAAGTTAGTAACCGAGATCACAGATGAGGAAGAGCTTGAGAGAGCTCTTTAGGGCAGAGAAGGCTCTGACAGCTGAAGTTTCTCTAAGGTGAGAGAATAAGAGAGTGCTTGTATTTGCATACGTGAGTCTCTAGTGGACTTACCCTTTTATAGGCGGTTGAAACATGCATGGGGGTTAACCATATGAAATTCTATGAGGGAGAGGTGTCCGCAGGACACGTGGGGGTTACGTGACTCTGGGCTGACCGGTAGGTCTTGTCCCATCGAAGAGGAAGAAACTAGCGGTTGGTGGGCCAGGTCCCATCAGTCGGCAGAACCAGTTGGTAGGTGGGCCTGGTCCAATCGATGGTGTGGCCAGGCGGTAGGTGGGCCTGGTGGTGTCAGTCTGTGCGGGTCAGAGAGTTGATGGTTCTGGCAGGCGCAGGGCCGACCTGAAGAGGTTGGGGCTGCCTCGGCTTGCTTGGAGATGCCAGGGCCGATGGGGCCGACCTGAGGAGGTCGGAGCCGCCTCGGCTTGCTTGGAGATACCGTGATCGACGAGGCCGACCTGAAGAGGTTGGGGCCACCTCGGCTTGCTTGGAGATGCCGGGGCCGACGGGGCCAACCTGAAGAGGTTGGGGCCGCCTCAGCTTGCTTGGAGATGCTGGGGCCGACGGTGCTGACCTGAAGAGGTCGGGGCCACCTCGGCTTGATTGGAGATGCCGGGGCTGACGGGGCCAAGGGGGCAGCCGAATGCCGAGGGAAAGATCCGAGGCCGAGGCTAGCTAGAAGAGCCGAGGCCGAGGCCGTGCGAGGCCAAGGGGAAGTGCCGAGGCGAGACTGGGGCTGAGGCCGACTGGAGCCGAGGCCGAGGCCGACTGGAGCCGAGGTGGCCGAGCGGGAGCGCCGAGGCCGAGGTGGCCGAGCAGAAGTACCGGGGCCGACTTGGATGATGCATCAGGGCCGACTTGGATGATGTGCCGGGGCCGACACGGCTAGATTGGAGATGCCGGGTGAGGCCGAACAGAAGCTGGCTCCATGCGGAGGAGAGAGAAAAGGTGGCAGACGGGGGGAAGGCCGAGCTGCCAAGGGGATGCTACCATTATGGCCTATGGGGTCAACTTGCCTCATCAAATGCCCCCACACTCCTTGAGCTTGTGGGCTCTGCAACCGCAAAGCTAAAGGAGTGTAGAACTCTTCATCTTTGCTCTTGTCCTTTCATGCTTGCTTCAGTTCTGATTCTTTCCTACTGGATTGATCTTTTTTCTTTTGCCTTGCTTTGGATAATTTCCGTCCGTCCGTTGGCTAGCCGAGGGTAGCCAGCAATCCTCTCCCAACGCAGAGTCTGGAAGTGGATATTCATCAACTGTGAGTTGGAGAGTTGGCTTCTTCCAACTATGAGTTGACTTTTGGTTCTTCAACTTCTGACATGAAGTTTGGATGTGGGTGCCCGTCAACTAGCTGCTGAGGCAAAGATAAAGCCGATGAGGCTGTAATAATGCAGCTGAGGCAGAGATAAAGCCGTTGAGGCTACAATAATACCGCTGAGGCAGAGGTGACGCCGCTGAGGCAGAGATGAAGTCGTTGAGGACTTATCTGTGGCTGTCGGAAGCCTTTTGAACCCTGGAGGGTGACCTGAGAGTTTAGAGTTGTCATGTTCCTTTTAACCCCGAAGGGTGATCTGAGAGTTGAGAGTCATCAGGTTCCTTTTAACCGCCTCGGGGGTTTATGTGCCACCCGAGGGATGACTCACCAGGTACAAAGCCTTTAGGGTTTTGAACCACTCGGGGGGCACTGCTGTGCCGGGGCCGAATGGTGTCCCGTGGGCCATGATGCGAGCGAGCTCCTTTTGAACCGCCTTGGGGGTTTGTGTATTGCCCGAGAGGCGACTCACCGGGTACAGAGCCTTTAGGATCTTGAACCACTCGGGGGGCACTGCTATGCTGGGGCCGAGTGGTGTTCCGTGGGCCGTGATGTGGGCGAGCTCCTTTTGAACCGCCTTGGAGGTTTGTGTACTGCCCGAGGGATGACTCACTGGATACAGAGCCTTTAGGGTCTTGAACCACTCGGGAGGCACTGCTGTGCCAGGGCCAAGTGGTGTCCCGTGGGCCGTGATGCGGGCAAGCTCCTTTTGAACCACCTCGAGGGTTTGTGTGCCGCCCGAGGGGTGACTCGCCGGAAACAGAGCCTTTAGGGTCTTAAACCACTCGGGGGGCACTGCTGTGCCAGGGCCGAGTGGTGTCCCGTGGGCTGTGATGTGGGCGAGCTCCTTTTGAACCGCCTCGGAGGTTTATGTGCCGCTCGAGGGGCCTCGTCGGGTACAAAGACTTTAGGGTCTTGAACCACTCGGGGGCACTGCTGTGCCGGGACCGAGTGGTGTCCCGTGGGCCGTGATGCGGGCGAGCTCCTTTTGAACCATCTCGGGGGTTTGTGTGCCGCCCGAGGGGTGACTCACCGGGTACAGAGCCTTTAGGGTCTTGAACCACTCGGGGGGCACTGCTGTGCCGGGGCCGAGTGGTGTCCCATGGGCCGTGATGTGGGCGAGCTCCTTTTCTGAGGTCTGATCCTTGGACGTAGTGCTGAAGGAGGTCCTTTATTGCTCATAATGTAAGGAGATACATTATTGATAATATCGGCGGAGGTTGTCAGCATTTTAGGTACGTAGAATAGGTCGGCCGTTGAGCTCCTCGATTCGGTACGCTCCTTGGGGGAGCTTCTTGGCGACCCGGTAAGGACCTTCTCAATTGGCGGACAGCTTGCCCCCCTCCGCATGCTTGGATAAAGAAGCTGCCTCTTAGGACACCATTCCAATTGTTCGCTCTGTGGGGGTGTTGTTGATGGCAGCCTGAGCAGGCGGGGGCCTCATGAGAGCTGGCACCGGTGGAAGCATCTTCTGAACATACTTTCCGAGGTAGCCCCGCTGAATGAGCTCCTCGATGGCACACTTCAAGCTGTAGCAATTGTCGGTGTGTGGCCATAGTCCCGATGGAAGCGACAGTAGCGGCTTTTATCGCGGGAGAGGCCCTTCTTTATGGGAGGAGGTCGCTGGAGGTAAGGCTCGCCCTCGATTTCCATGAGGATATGAGAGCAAGGGGCGAGGAGAGGCATGAGCTCACTCTCCAGAGGAGCGAGGCTCCGACACCTGTGATCCGATCGATGGGGCGGCTCGGGCTACCGGGGGCGAGAGGATCCGCTCGGCTCGTGATGGGCAAGCTTACGGCTGGACCCTCTTGTAGACTCTCGGTGGGTGAGGTCGGCCTCATCCGCACGGATGTACTTTTGGGCTCGGAGGAGGAGGTCGGAGTAGGAGCCAGGGGGCTTCTTATCCAGAGAGAAGGTGAAGCGGGACGGGAGGAGTTCCCACTTCAAAGCCACATCGCCACTGCGTCGTCCAAATGGTAGACTTCAAGGGTGGCAGTCTTGAATCGGGCCATAAAATCCCGAAGTGACTCCCCTTCCTTCTGACGTACAGAGAAAAGGCTGTCAGCATCCCTCGGGATCCTCCGGCAGGCATCAAAATGCGCCAAAAAGGCCCTTTTCGATCAGCTCCCGGAAAGAATCGATGCTATGAGGGGACAGGCTCGTGTGCCAGGCGCGAGTGGCTTTCCATAGAGTGGCAGGGAAAACCTTGCATAGGAGGGCGTCCGTAGCACCTTGGACCTGCATCATGGCTTTGTAACTCTCAAGATGGTCGAGAGGATCCATCATACCGTCGTACGGATTTATTTGGGAAAAACAAAATCCAGAGAATACGGGCTCCTTCAGTATTCGGCGGGTGTAGGGAGGACGAGTGTCATACTCCTTCTTTGGCTGGTGGTTAATCTTCCTAACGAGCTTGTCTAGCCACCGGCGGTACTCATCCAGGCGCTCCTCTGCTCGGCGGCTGATCACCGGGGTCCTCCTGGATGGCTCGGAGGATGATGAAGAAGAAAAAGATGGAGAAGGGCGCGGGAGGTGAGATCTCCGCTTTGGTTCCTCCTGACATTGTGGCTCTAGGGGGAGCTTGCTCGGGCCACAGTTGGGAGATCGTGGCCTCTTGAGGGGCTCACGACAGGGCTTCCTGGGAGAAGCTTGGCGATGACCGGCCTCTCGCTGAGGAGAGCCTCCCCTTGCCAACTGCTAGCTAGCAGGCGGGGGAGCAGTCTGATGCTAGGTAGCCACGGACTGTTGCTCTTGGAGTCTGTGGACCATGGCGGTGAGGGCTTGGACTTGTCGGGTAAGGGCCGCTAGCTGATCAGCTGGGGCAGCTGCGTCAGGTGGCGGACAAACAGCAGGAGGGTCAGCTTTCTGCTGCTTAGCCGGTGGGGGATGCCCCCAGGGTAACTGGTAGAAGCATCCTGAGCTCGCGTCATCACCATGGCTTGGAGAAAAGGGAGGGAATGCTTTTGAGTGAATACTGTAGGGTTCACGTCTTCTTTCTCTCCCCCTACCTAGCGCGCCAATCTGATGACGCTCGATCACCGGTCTTGAGCGCGGGGAAGAATAATTCGCTTGCTGGTGGGATCCTCGTCTAGCTGGACAACCTGCAAGAAGTCCCAAGAACGAAGGGGTGCTCTGGTGGGGACCCTCCGATGCCCAAGTCGGTAACCGAGGTCACAGCTGAGGAAGAGCTCGAGAGATCTCTTTAGGGTAGAGAAGGCTTCGAGAGCTGGAGTTTCTCTGAGGTGAGAGAATAAGAGAGTGCTTGTATTCGCATACCTGAGTCTCTAGTGGACTTACCCTTTTATAAGCAGTTGAAACGTGCATGGGGGTTAACCACATAAATTCTATGAGGGAGAGGTGTATGCAGGACACATGGGGGTTATGTGACTCTGGGCTGACCGGTAGGTCTTGTCTCTCGGAGAAGGAGAAACTGACGGTTGGTGGGCCAAGTCCCATCAGTCGGTGGAACCAGTTGGTATGTGGGCTTGGTCCAATCGACGGTATGGCCAGGCGGTGTCAGTCTGTGTGGGTCAGAGAGTTGATGGTTCCGGCAGGCGCGGGGCCGACCTGAGGAGGTCAGGCCGCCTCGGCTTGCTTGGAGATGCCGGGGCCGACGGGGCCAACCTGAAGAGGTCGGGGCCGCCTCGGCTTGCTTGAAGATGCTGGGGCCGACGGAGCCGACCTGAAGAGGTCGGGGCCGCCTCGGCTTGCCTGGAGATGCCGGGGCCGACGGGGCAGCCGAGTGCCGAGGGAAAGATCCGAGGCCGAGGCCGTGCGAGGCCGACGGGGCCGAGGCCGATTGGAGCCGAGGCCGAGGTGGCCGAGCGAGAGCGCCGAGGCCGAGGCCGAGGTGGCCGAGTGGGAGCACCGGGGCCGACTTGGATGATGTGCCGGGGCCGACTTGGATGATGTGCCGGGGCCGACTCGGCTAGATTGGAGATGTCGGGGCGAGGCCGAACAGAAGTTGGCTCCATGCGGAGAAGAAAGAAAAGATGGCGGTCGGGGGGAAGGCCGAGCTGCCAAGGCCGGATGCTACCATTGTGGCCCATGGGGTCAACTGGCCCCATCAGGTATCATAGGTTTTCAACTAGGGTATCATAAGTTTACAAATGAGGTGTCGTAATTTTTTTTAAGCCTATATAAGAAAATTTTTTGAGATGTTGTAATGCTTTGTCTTAACGTTTTCTAAATGGGTGTCGTATGTTTTCAACTAGGGTATCGTAAGTTTATAACTGGGATGTCGTAATTTTTATTAGCCTATATTAGAATTTTTTTGGGATGTTATAATGCTTTATCTTAACATTTTCTGAATATGTGTCGTAGGTTTTCAACTAGGGTGTCGTATGTTTACAACTGGGGTGTCATAATTTTTTTTAGCCTATATCAAAAGTTTTCTTGGGATGTCGTACCATTTTCTGAATGGGTATCATTGGTTTTCAACTTGATATTGTAAGTTTACAACTGGGGTATCGTATTTTTTTCAAATAGGTATTAATACCAATGTTTGGCATTGTTATTGCTCTTCTTTTGCTGCTGCTTTTGCTGTCTTTTTTTTGTGCCATGAACGATCAATCTGGCGATCAAGGACCGCCACCTCCTCGACGGCTACCACCTCCCCAAGTATGATCGTAGCCTGGACCCCGAAATCCTCTCATCGCTACCTACCGATTTTTGTGTACTCTTCGATGGTTCATGAGGAGAATCTGGAGTGCGTTGTGTGCCTAACGGAGTTCAAAGAAGGCGATAAGGCCCATCTCCTCCCAAGATGTTACCATATCTTCCATGTTGAGTGTGTTGGCATGTGGCTCGGCTCTCAGTCAACATGCCTACTCTACCGTGCCGCCGTTGCATCAGAAACCCCCGGTTAGGCCATGGGAGGTCTGTTGTTCATGTGCCAGTGCTGAAGAATTCTTCCTTTGCCTTGCATGATTTGATGGATTCTAATCTTCTTTAATGGTCTCCCTTTTTATAGCTTGCAATGGAACTTTTTTTTTTAAGAAAAAAAATGTACATGAAGTCATTGTTTGAAAGGTTGGGCTTTTCCCATCCTGACATTAATTTTTTTAAAAAAAATCATTGTTTGATACGATGGGAGTGGTTTTCTAAAGGACTAACAGTCGCAACATGAATGAAGCCTTGGCTCTATCATGAAAATGCAATTGCCCATTGAGTATCAAACCTATTTCAGTTTTATTAGGCCCTACTAATAAGTTGGTTGAGGAAAGGTCATATCAACAAAACGTACCTATTTGAATTGCGTCTAATGCAAGATTGCATGGTGTTAGATTGATTGTTTTTTCCCTTTGCAAAATTTTTTTATTAGAAAAATGCTAAAAAATAAATTAAAAAATTTATACTCAAAATTTAAATCAAAATTAAAAAAGAAATCAAACTGGTCGAGGCATGTTAAACACTACCCTAAAGATAAGTTTTCGTCCCCTCATGCGGGTTGTTGGCGAATTGTCCCCAAGGTACAACGACCTGATTTGATTCAATCCTCCTACCGCGAGCACGATCGGATGGAGGTTCAAACCCAGTGATTCTTCAGATGCCCAAATATAATAATAATATAGTTAAATAAATCTTTTACCACTGGTAGTTTGTTGAGACAGATTTCCTTGTTTAGACTCCTTATTGAGATAGCATCAGGATTTGCAGCAACAACAGGATCTTCAAGGAATTGCAATAACCGAATCTTCAAACAGATTTCCTTGTTTAGACTCCTTGTTGAGATAGCATCAGGATTTGCAGCAACAACAGGATCTTCAAGGAATTGCAATAACCGAATCTTCAAGGATTTACAGCAACAGAATTTTTAAGGATTTACAGCAATGCAACAACAGGCAGAATCTTCAAGAATTTGCAGCAACAGGATCGGATTTGTAGCAACAGGATTTGTAGCAACATAATTTTTAAGGATTTTATTTTCTACCTTCTATGTTCACGGCTTATTTTTCTTAGTTTATCCATATATTTATATTAAAAAAATGACTGTTCCTTTCCAAACGGAAGGAATAGCGGAATGCTCGAGCAAGCGCTCGAGCGTTTCCGGAACGCTCGCGAACGCTCGCTACGAGCGTTCCGCAAACGCTCGTCGCGAGCGTTCTACGAACGCTCCCAGCGAGTGCGTCCCACGCGAGCATTTAATACTCGCATGGGTCGGTTACCACCTTTTTTTTAATTTTAACTTTTAACATGGGTCAAAAGTCAACAATCCCCCACAAAAATTAAAAATTAAAAATAAAATAAATAAAATAAATAATAAAATTAAATATCAAAAAAAAATTAGGGCATCTTATACTGCGCAATAGGTAAGGTGTCATGTGGACTTGAACCTTACTTAGTGTTGATTGTATACATCTGAAGGAACCATAGTGGATTAGACCTTGAACTAGGTCCTTGACTCAAACTTCTACTAATCACACACACAGCATGAATCAATTGGGTTTAAGCGGTCAGCGCATATTAAAGGCCTTGCGCTTAGTACCTTGATTTTTCATGAGAATTCTTAAGGTTAGCCCAAACCTTTAGTCACGGCCTCATATGACAATTCTCATATAGGTGAATCCTCCAAGGGTATTTGTGACTAATACCCTGCAGATAACCTACCTCGGATCCATTAAGAGAATCACTCAACCTTACACAAATTTACTTTGTCACTTTATAAGAGCACTCATCATAGGGATGGGTTGAAAATTTTTCAAAATTTGTGCTCTAACACGATCACTCAATCAGCTTCGTTTCTACCACATTGAACCTCATTCATGGGATCTCCAATCACAGAGGTTGGGTATCCACTGCTGGTGACCAAATAATGGGCTTAAGCCCCATCCCCCTCGATGAATCTAGGACTCCACTCCTAGATAATCCCTTGGTTAATTGATCTGCCAAATTCTTCTCAATTCTTCTCGGATTTGACAAATTCCAAAGAGATAACATCATTTTTCTTATATTGTCTTATAGACTTATGACGAAGTCGTATATGGCGATTCATCTTTTTATTGGTGCTCTTTTGATTTGTCAGTTCAATTGCGGCCTTATTATCACAATGGATAGATATAGCTGGAACTGGCTTAGGTACCAAAGATAGCTCTGATATTAGATTTTTTATCCACTCTGCCTCATTACAAGTGGTATCCAGAGCTATCAACTCGGCCTCCATGGTGCTTCTAGAAATAATAGTTTGCCTAGTGGATCCCCAAGCAATAGCAGCACCGCCAAGAAGAAAAACATATCCGGTAGTTGATTTTAAATCATGAGAATCAGTGACCCAATTAGCATCACTGTAACCCTCAACCACCTCAGGGTATTCAGTGAACATCAAAGAGAGATTAAGTGTTCCCTTTAAATATCGGAATACTCTTTCTAAGGCTATCCAATGAGATTGATCAGGATTTTGATTATATCTACTCAGCCTTCCTACAGCATAGGCAATATCAGGTCTTGTTATGTTTGCTACATACAAGAGAGATCCTATAATTTGAGAATACTTTAATTGATTAATTGGGTCACCTAAATTTTTCTTTAGGTGAAAGCTAGGATCAAAAGGAGTAGATATTGATTTAAGATTGGAATAACCAAACTTTTTGATCATTTTTTCTATAGAATGAGAAAGAGAGAGCTATCCCTTCATGGGACTTGATAAGCTTCATCCCTAGGATTACATCCGCTTCACCTAAATCTTTCATGTCAAACTTAGAAGAGAGGAAAGATTTAACACTTGAAATAATTTCAAGAGATGTTCCAAAAATTAAAATATCATCGACATATAAGCAAAGGATTACACAATCATTATCGACGATCTTAGAATACACACACTTATCATGATTATTGATTTGAAATCCAAAAGATAGAATAATTCAATCAAATTTCTCATGCCATTGTTTAGGAGCCTGTTTAAGACCATAAAGGGACTTGATAAGTTTACAAACCTTGTCTTCTTGTCCCTTTACAACAAAACTTTCAGGCTGTTCCATATAGATCTCCTCCTCAAGATCTCCATTTAGGAACGCAGTCTTCACATCCATTTGATGAATGATTAACTTATGAATGGAAGCAATAGCAAGTAGTGATCTAAGGGTTGTTATTCTAGCTACAGGAGAATATGTATCAAAGAAATCTAACCCTTTCTTTTGGTTATACCCTTTGGCTACTAATCTAGCCTTATACTTTTCTATTGAACCATCAGGTCTAAATTTCTTCTTAAATACCCACTTACATCCTAAAGGTTTGCTTCCAGGGGATAAATTCGATAAGATCCAAGTTTCATTTTGTAAGATTGAATTAAATTCAGAAAGGATAGCTTCCTTCCAAAAAGGAGCATCAGGAGAAGACATCGCCTCTGAAAAAGAAGAAGGTTCGCCTTCAACTAGGAAAGTAAAGAAACCTTCACCAAGATCTTTTTCTTTCCTTATCCTTGAACTTTTTCTAAGTTCAGAAGGTTCACCTTTAGGATTAGATCTTTTCCTTTTCCTTGACTCATTAGAGAAACCAGCTTCAAAAGAATCATGAACCAAGAAAGATTAGAAGAGAGTTGATTTGGTACTTGGTTCTTGAAAGGAAAAACATTTTCAAAATAAGTAGCATCTCTAGATTCGATAAGAGTGTTATTTGAGATGCCACTTATATCAGAGTTTATCACTAGGAACCTATTTGTACTGCTATCTAAGGAATAACCTATAAAGATAGCATCTACAGTTTTAGGTCCTATTTTTCTTCTCTTAAATTCAGGTATTCCTACCTTAGCTAAGCATCCCCACACTTTAAGATAATCTAGCATGGGTGTTCTACCTTTCCAAAGCTCAAAAGGTGTTTTAGAACTATCCTTAAAGGGTATCCTATTTAAAATATAACATGCAGCTAAAAGAGCTTCCCCCCATAAGTTCTCAGGTACGCCTGAACTTATTAACATTGAGTTAACCATATCCATTAATGTACGATTTTTCCGTTCAGCTACACCATTAGACTGAGGAGAGTATGGTGGTGTAACTTCATGAATAATCCCATATTCTTGACAAAATAGAGCCATTTCATTTGAAGTATATTCACCACCGCGATCTGACCTAAATTTCTTAAGCTTTTTCTTAGTTTAGGTTTCAGCTTCTACCTTATAAATCTTAAACTTATCTAATACTTCATCCTTAGATTTTATCAAATATATGTGATAATATCTTGAGAAGTCATCTATGAATGTTACAAAGTAACGACTTCCTCCCCGTGTAGGAAACTTGGTAGAGTCACATACATCGCTATGGACTAATTCAAGAAGTGTTGAACTCCTATTTACTGATTTAAAAGGTTTTCTAGGCATCTTAGCTTGAATACAAATCTCACATTTAAACTTTCTATCAATATGAACCTTAGGAATTAGATTAAGATTTGTCATGTAATGAATACGATCAAAATTCACATGACCAAGTCTATTATGCCAAACATTTGAAGATTCAACATTAAAAAGAAGAGAACTTTTATTAGATAACTTAGAGGATACATTTAATTTAAAAAGACCTTCACATACAAAACCTTTACCAACAAACTCATTATTACGAGTAATTACAACTTTATTTGACTCTAGAACAATTTTATATCCTTTAGATATAAGAAGAGATCCACTAATCAGATTTCTTCTAACACTAGGAACTAACAACACTTCATGAAGGACCAGGATTTTTTTAGATGTCATCTTTAGATCCACTTGACCTTTCCCAAGCACTTGTGCTGAAGAGTTATTCCCAAGTATCACACCTCCTCCACTTGATTCCTGAAAGGTGGAGAACCAGGAGCGATCAAAACAAACATAAACATTAGCTCCTGAATCAAGCCACCAATCACAAGAAAATTGGGTTGAGTTAATTAAGAATTTTGAATTTACCGATCTAAAAGAAGGCTCAGCACCACTCTCAACCACGTTAACTTGTGGTTTGGATGATTTCCTCAATGGTTCAGTCTTTCGGTGGTAGCAGTCCTTCGCCACATGATTTGTCCTTTCGCATACGAAGCAGAATGTGCCTTTATAATTCTTTGACTTCTGATTCGGTCGGTTCTGATTTGATTGGTTCTGAGGATGTTTGTATGATTGGTTGGATCTAGATTGAAATTTCTTCTTCTTAAAATTCTTTCTCCTAGGTTTGAATTGATTTGGAGTTGGATTTGACTCTGTCAGATTGATTTTAGGTCCAAGGTCGGTCTTTTGATTTTGATTTAGCTTAAGCCGGTGTTCTTCTTCAATCCTAATAGAGTTAATCACTTCTGTTAGGGTCAAACTACCTTACTTATGGCTAAGCTCTCGAGTAAAGGATGACCAAGAAGGTGGAAGGGCATCTACTAAGGCTTGGACCTTATAGTTTTCAGAAAAACTACAACCAGTCAATTCTAACTTTCTAAGAAAATCTTGGAATTCATGAATTTGAATGCTAATGGGTTTGGAATCTACCATTATGTACTTTCAAAATTTTAAGATAGTGAATCTATCTAAGAAAATCTTGGAATTCATGAATTTGAATGCTAATGGGTTTGGAATCTACCATTATGTACTTTCAAAATTTTAAGATAGTGAATCTATCTAGACCAGCATCAACCATCCCATATTCAGCCTCAAGAGCATCCCATAGTTCCTTAGCAGTTTTAGTAGGAAGGTAGACATCATAAAGATTATCAGATAGGGCACTTAAAATTCTATGTCTATAATGAAAATCTATTTCTTGGGGTGTTTTTGATGAAGATGAGGTATCAACTATACTAGAAGAACCTTGTTGACTATTAGATTTGGGATCTAAAAATTCTATGGCAGAAAATAAACCTAAAGTGCTAAGCCAATATTTCACTTGGCTTTGCTACCTTCTAAAGAATGATCCATTAAATTTTTCTTGTTTAATTGCACTAAGATCATCAGAACCCATTTTAAAAAAATTGGTTTCTTAATTCGTTCTGCACAACCAAAAAGTATTTGAATTTTTCAAATTAATGGTTTTTCAAATATTTCTAGATTTTAAATTTAAATTCAAAAGAATTAAATCTAGAAACTATTTACAATAATAATCAAAGCACTAAGCAATAATTAACTCAAATAATTTAATTTTAAATTTGAGTTTAAAATTTTTTTAAAAAATTTAAATTTTAATTTTGAATTTTAAATTTTAAATTCAAAACTCCTTTTTTTAAAAAAATGAAATTACTTATAATAAAATCTAGCAATTTCTAATGAGAGAAAAACTTGTCCTTAGCTGTTAGATTGATTGTTTTTTTCCTTTTGCAAAATTCCTTTATTAGAAAAATGCTAGAAAATTAATCAGAAAATTTATACTTAAAATTTAAATCAAAATTAAAAGGAATCAAACTGGTCGAGGCGTGTTAAACACTGCCCTAAGGACAAGTTTTCATTCCATCGTGCGGGTTGTTGGCGAATTGTTCCCAAGGTACAACGACCTGATTTGATTCAATCCTCCTACCGCGAGCACGATCGGGTGGAGGTTCAAACCCAGTGATTCTTCAGATGCCCAAATATAATAATAAAATAGTTAAATAAATCTTTTACCATCGTAGTTTGTTGAGATAGATTTCTTTGTTTAGACTCCTTGATAGCATCAGGATTTGCAGCAACAACAGGATCTTCAAGGAATTGCAATAACCAAATCTTCAAGGATTTACAGCAACAGAATCTTTAAGGATTTGCAGCAATGCAACAACAGGCAGAATCTTCAAGGATTTGCAGCATCTTTAAGGATTTGCAGCAACAGGATCTTTAAGAAGGATTTGCAGCATCTTTAAGGATTTGCAGCAACAGGATCTTTAAGGATTTGCAGCAACATGATCGGATTTGTAGCAATAGGATTTGTAGCAATATAATTTTTAAGCATTTTATTTTCTATCTTCTATGTTCACGGCTTATTTTCCTTAGTTTATCCATATTTATATTAAAAAAAATGATCGTTCCTTCCTAAACGAAAGGAATAGCGGAACGTGGAACGCTCAAGCAAGCGCTCAAGCGTTTTCGGAAATCACGGAACGCTAGCGAACGCTCGCTGCAAGCGTTCCTCAAACGCGCGTTCTACGAACGCTCTCAGCGAGCGCGTCCCACGCGAGCATTTAATGTTCACGTGGATCGGTTACCATTTTTTTTAAAATTTTAACTTTTAACATGGGTCAAAAGTCAACACATGGAACTAAAATTATTGGTGTCAGGATTGTCGTTTCTCCATTGTGCCAAATTATTGGATATTATAACATCTTAGAAAAATTAATGATATACACCAAAGAAATTACGATACTTCATTTATAAAATTATGGTACCTTAATTGAAAATCTATGATATTCATTCAAAAAATATTAAAGCAAAACATTACGACGTCCAAAAAAATTTTGATATAGGTAAAAAAAAAAAATGATATCCTAGTTATAAAATTACTATATTATAGTTTAAAAATCTATAACATCCATTCAAAAAATATTAAGATAAAAAATTATAACCTCCTCTGCTGGTTTCTTCTTTGCTGTCTGGGTCAAAAACTCATTCGATCAAACTGTCGTTTGGTCCTTGAATCGTGACAGTCCGGTCGGCGAATCGTCCGACCTTGCCATCTCTTCTCTTGGCGTCCTCTCCTTGAATGACTCCTCCGACAACCTCTGGCGGAATGCAAGTTCCTCCAACGCCTCCGGACTAGTCCTCCAAGACAGAGGCAACCTGGTCTTTGGCAATTGGAACAGCTTCGACCACCCCACGGACACCCTCCTCGCCGACCAGCCCCTTGAACAAAGGAATTTGAAATCCAGCGATTACCAGCTCGTGAACACCACGAGCCTTGCCTTCAATGGCTCCGACAAATACTGGCAGGCCGACGACGTCATTCACAACCTCTCGTCCCCGGGGCAACTCCCAACCTTTCAAACAATGACTTCATGTACTTTTTTTTTCTTAAAAAAAAAGTTTCATTGCAAGCTATAAAAAGGGAGACCATTAAAGAAGATTATAATCCATCAAATAATGCAAGGCAGAGGAAGAATTCTTCAGCTCTGGCACATGAACAACAGACCTCCCATGGCCTAACAGGGAGTTTCTGATATTATGACGGCACGACAAAGTGGGCAAGTTGGCATTAATACCTATTTAAAAAAATTACGGTATTCTAATTATAATCTTAAAATATTCAAATTGAAAACCAATGATACTCAATTAAAAAACGTTACAACATCCTAAGAAAACTTTTAATATAGGCTAACAAAAATTATGACACCTTAGTTGTAAACTTACAGTACCCTACTTAAAAACCTACTATATCTATTCAGAAAATATTTAAACAAAGCATTATAACATCCCAAAAAAATTTCTGATATAGGCTAAAAAAAATTACGATACCCCAGTTGTAAATTTACGACACCCTAGTTGAAAACATACTACACCCATTCAGAAAATGTTAAGACAAAGCATTACAACGTCCCAAAAATTTTTTTAATATAGGATTAAAAAAATTATAACACCCAGTTGTAAACTTATGACACCCTAGTTAAAAACCTACGACACTCATTCAAAAAATGTTAAGACAAAGTATTACAACATTCCAAAAAAATTTCTGATATAGGCTAAAAAATTACGATACCCTAGTTGTAAACTTACAATACCCTAGTTGAAAACCAACAGCACCCATTTAGAAAATGTTAAGACAACATTACAACATCCAGAAAAATTTCTAGTATAGGCCAAAAAAAATTACGACACCCTAGTTGTAAACTTACGACACCCTAGTTGAAAACCTACGACACCCATTCAGAAAATGTTAAGATAAAGCATTACAACATTCTAGAAAAATTTCTGGTATAGGCCAAAAGAAAATTATGACACCCATGTTGTAAACTTACGACACCCTAGTTGAAAACCTGTGACATTCATTTAGAAAATGTTAAGACAAAGCATTATAACATCCTAGAAAAATTTATAGTATAGGCCAAAAAAAATTATGACACCCCAGTTGTAAACTTACTGATGACGCCCAATCACTGATCCTGAACGTCGGGAGAAGGAAGCAGATTGATTAGTGGATCCTTGTTTCACCGGGCTGCCTGCAAAAAGTCCCAGGACCGGAGGGATACTCTGGTGGGGGCCCTCTGATGCTCAAGTTAGCAACCGAGGTCACAGTTGAGGAAGAGCTCGAATGAGCTCTTTTTAGGATTAGAAGAGTCCACAGAGAGGAGGAATTCCCCTCTGGGTATCGGGATAGCAAGTCTCTCAGTTTTTCATACCTGATTATTGAGTGAATTCACCTTTTTATAGGGGGTTAACACTTGCATGACCACGTGGGATTCCGTGAAAAAGGAATGTCCGTGGAGTTCTTAGGGGTTGCGTGAATCTAGGCCGGTTTATGGGTCCTGTCCCATCAGAGAGGGGAAAAACGATGGTTGGTGGGCTACGTCCCATCAGCCAGTGGGGCTATCAGGTAGTTTGGTCCAATCCCATCAGCGGCGTGGCCAATGGTAGTTGGATCTGGCGTTGTCAAGTGGTGCAGGTCAGAAAGGTGGCGGCCTGAACCACCAGGGCTATACTGGGGTCGACTTGGAGAAATCGGGGGTGCCTTGACTCTCCTGAGGGCGTCGAGGCTGAGCTGGGCCAACCAGGGATGGTCGGGACCAACTCTACCGACCAAGAGGTGCCGGGGTGGGGCCGACCAGGAATGATCGGGGCCGACTTGGCGGGCTTGGAGGCACCGGGGCCGATCGGGGCCGACCAGGAATGGTCGGGGCCGACTCGGCGGGCTTGGAGACACCGGGGCCAACCAGGAATGATCGGGGCCGACTCGGCGGGCTTGGAGATGTCGGGGCCGATCGGGGCCGACCAGGAATGGTCGGGGCCGACTCGGAGGGCTTGGAGACACCGAGGTCGAGCGGGGTCGACCAAGAATAGTCGGGGCCGACTCGGCGGGCTTGGAGATGCCGGGGCCGATCGGGGCCGATCAGGAATGGTCGGGGCTGACTCGGTAGGATTGGAGACACCGAGGCCGAGCGGGGCCGACCAGGAATGGTGGGGGCCGATTCGGGCTTGGAGACACCGGGGCCGAGTAGGGCCGACCAAGGATGGTCGGGGCCGACTCGGCGGTCTTGGAGACACCGGGACCGATCAGGGCCGACCAGGAATGGTCAGGGCCGACTCGGCTGGCTTGGAGACGCCGGGGCCGACCAGGAATGGTCGGGGCTGACTCGACGGGCTTGGAGATGCTGGGGCCGATCGGGCCGACCAGGAATGGTCGGGGCCAATTCGGTGGGCTTGGAGACGCCGAGGCTGAGCGGGGCCAACCAGGAATGGTCAGGGCCGACTCAGCAGGCTTGGAGACGCCGGTGCCGAGCAGGGCTGACCAGGAATGGTCGGGGCCGACTCGGCGGGCTTAGAGACGCCGGGGCCGAGCGGGACCGACCAGGAATGGTCAGGGCCGACTCAACGGGCTTAAAGACGCCGAGGTCGCACTAATGTTTTGCCGAACTTGCCCTTGTAGCTATACCAGCCACATCAGATGCCCCCCACCTCTGAGCACTAAGGACTACGTGCCTGCAGTCCTTTGGGCGAAAGGGCGCGAAAATTCAAAAAATGATTGCCTCCTCAGTGCGCTTTCAATGGCTTGATGAGCTGGCACTTCGTCCCGAGGCAGTGTCACCTCGAAGATCTTCTGCAATCATGCAGTAGGTGGGGGCTGATGTTGGCATCGGACGCTGCGGAGAGGAAGCTCATTGAGGAATGGAAAAAGGCAAGGGTCATCATTGCTTCTCCACTTTCTATGCTCCGTGATTGGCCGGGGATCACGCTCCTCGGAACGAATCGAGGCAGCACGTCTCGAGCGCAGGCAAGATTTCCTGCTGACAGCCCTTGGCGCAATAGATGTGTGCCACGTGGCGGGATCTCGAGCGTCGCTGGCCGGAGATGGAGGGTATAAAAGCATTTCAAGAGCCTGGGAAAACTTTTACGCTGCCATTGCTTTCTTCCACCTTCTTCTTCCCTGAGCTCTTCTGCGACCTGAGCCCTCCTAATTCCCATGTCAGTTTCATCCTTTACCTCACCCATAGACCGTCGTGCCGTTAGGGAGGGTAAGAGACCCATAGAAGAGTCTTCCCATTCCAGTAGTGAAAATCAGACCCCTTTAGCTAGCCTAATGCCTCGTCCGGTGGGCGGCATCACCATCCGCGATCGATCAAGGGCGATAGGACCTCCGTCCACCTCAGGCTCCCCTATTAGGGCACTCCCTGTGTCCTCCCGCTGTCCGGCACTTCCTCCGGCGGTGAGTTCTGATCCAGCAGGTCCAACGGGGGTGGCCTCAACCATGACCCCTGAGGATGCAGAGGCCGTTAGGGCTAAGTACCTGGTCCCTAATTTCATCGGCCTGTCCGCGCCGGGGCCCAAAGATAGGGTGACCTCTGACCACCCCGGTCGGGTCGCTCTATATGAGGAGTTCTTCCGATGCGGACTACGCCTTCCTTTCCATCCTTTTTTCTAAACCTCTTAGATAGGTATAGGTTAGTGCCAGTGTAGTTGACTCCGAATTCGATCCGGATCATCTGCGCCTTCGTTATTCTTTGCTACTTCCAGGAGGTCCGGCTAGGGTTGTCTCTATTCCGAGCTTTCTATAAGCTCCGCCGTCAGGGTGAGGGGGCCTGGTGGGCATTTACCGCCAGGCCGGGTAGAGCCTTCCCTTTAGGTCTTTCGTCCAAAATTAGGGGATGGAAACCTTGATTCCTTTTTTCCCATGTCAAGGGGGTAAGGGCTGCTTGGAGGGAGCCAGACACTAGTTCCAATCATGATTCCACCGTAAGGGATAGGGACAGGAAACTATTCACCCAATTGTCTAATTGCCAAATCCCCGGCTACAAGGAACTCCTGTCCGAGGAGAACCTGATAGAGGCGAGCCGGGGAGCTCATCCCATCAACCGGCGCATTGCCCGACCCGCCCCCATGTCGAAGGTTCGCAGGAGGGACTGATGCGGCCAGTCCCCACACCCAGCTCAATGGCGGATGCCGCACAAGCTGCCCACCTGCTGTCAGGAGTTCGGACTACCGAGTCCGAGGGGGAGACGTGGGGATTGAGCCACTCCGCACTCCTAGATATGATAATGGTTGTCGTTGTCCAGGTAATTTTTGAGCTTTCCTCATTTCTTTTGATGTTTCCACTTCCTATGGTCAACATGCTCCCTTTGCTACAGATGGCCAATGGTGCAATTGGCCTTCGTGAGGCATTGGCCCACTCCTCGAATACGCTTGCCAAGGCCATGGCGCGGGCCGACAAATATAAAAAAGAGAGCATAGCGCAGTCCCAAAGCCTTGCTTGTCATCATCAAGAGGCCTCGGCCCGGGAGAAGAGTCTGGCTGGCCGACTAAGGGAGGTGGAGGGCTAGGCCTCCGCAGCTAAGGCCAAGATGGAGCTGGCCTTGGAAAGGTTGAAGGCTGCCGTGGCACAGAACGAGGAGTTGACCTGGTGGCTCCAACGCGCCGAAGAGGAAGCCCGGGCTGCTGCAGAGAGGGCAGCTACCGCGGAGAAGGCGGCAGTGGAGGCAGGCTCGGAGAAGGCAAGAGCAGTGGCCTGTGCTGATGAGGCCAGTACCCATGCTGAAGAGGCCGAAAGCAGGGCTTGGGAGGCCGAGGCGCGAGCCAAGGAGGCCAAGGCCAGGGCGCAGCGGGCTGAGGCCGAGGCGGAGCAGGCCGTCTCCAACTATAAGGCCTCGCCGGAGTTCAAGTAGGAAGTCATCGAGGCCGGCCTCGATGCTTATGTCCAAGGCTTCGAGATGTGCAAGGTTAAAGTATCTGCGGCCCTCGAGATCAACATCTCTAAGCTTGATGAAATCCGGCCTGGGGAGTCTAACGAGGAGTCAGCAGAGAAGGAGAATGAGAAGAAGCCCGGCCCAGGCGAACCTTGAGGATCCACCGCCCATTTTTCTTTTTCTTTGATTCGTGTAACCAGCCTTAAGCCAAATTTTGTACTTCCCTTCAATTGTTAATGAAGAAGAACTTTTTTGCCAAAATTTCTTTACATTCTGCTTCATCTGTTCCTTCTTCCTTTAGGAAAAATGCCTTACTACACAACCAATGATTGAATGGGTCCCGTACCTGTTAGTGAAAGGGGGAGGGCTTTCCTTCTGAAATGTTTTCTCAACTTTAAATGTTGCGCATATTGACAATGTCATAACCAAATCGTAGTTTTGGACTGGCCAATGCTCGAATGCATTTCCAGGATATAAGCCGGCTATGTGGAAGGTCACTCGAGATGCCTTATGTCATTGTAGACTGTTCGAAGGGAGACTCATCTGCACATGAATCCTCTGAAGGCTCGAAATGATCCACGGGCGACTTAGTGCCAAGATTAATCTTGAAGGCACTGGGACCGACCAGAGATGGTCGGGGCTGACTCGGCCAACTTGGGGACGCTGAGGCCGAGTGGGGTTGACCGGGGGAGGCCTACGCCGACTCGATCAATATTGGAAATGCCTGGGCCAGTCGGGGCCGACCAGGAAAGGTCGGGGCCGAGCTGGCCGACTCGGAGTCTGTGAGGGCCAAACAGGGCCCTTTAGAGTCGTCTCGACGGTCTAGGTTTCGTATAAGGGGCGACTCGACTGGGTACGAAGCTGTTAGGGTCTTAACCGACTCGAGGGCACCGCCGTGCCGGGGCCGAGTGGTGTTCCGTTAGCCACGATGCCGGCGAGCTCCTTTTGAACTACCTCGGGGGTTTGTGTGCCGTCCGAGAGGCAACTTGACCGGGTACATAGCTGTTAGGGTCTTAACCGACTCAGGGGCACCGCCATGCCGGGGCCGAGTGGTGTCCCATTAGCCACGATACTGGCGAGCTCCTTTTGAACCACCTCGAGGGTTTATGTGCTGCCCGAGGGGCAACTCGACCGGGTATGGAGCTGTTAGGGTCTTAACCGACTCGGGGCACCACAGTGCCGGGGCCGAGTGGTGTCCCGTTAGCCACGATGCCGGCGAGCTCCTTTTGAACCATCTCGGAGGTTTGTGTGCTACCCTAGGAGCGACTCGACCGGGTACGGAGCTATTAGGGTCTTAACCGACTCGGGGGTACCGCCGTGCCAGAGCCGAGTGGTGTCCCGTTAGCCGCGATGCCGGCGAGCTCCTTTTGAACCACCTCGGGTGTTTGTGTGTTGCCCAAGGGGCGACTCGACCGGGTACGGAGCTGTTAGGGTCTTAACCGACTCGGGGGCACCGCTGTGCCGAGGCCGAGTGGTGTCTCGTTAGCCGTGATACCAGCGAGCTCCTTTTGAACCACCTCGGGGTTTTGTGTGCCGCCCAAGAGGCGACTTGACCGGGTACGGAGCTGTTAGGGTCTTAACCGACTCGGGGGCACTGTCGTGCCGGGGCCGAGTGGTATCCTGTTAGCCGCGATGCTGGCGAGCTCTTTTTGAACCATCTCGGAGGTTTGTGTGCCACCCGAGGGGCGACTCGATGGGTATGAAGCTGTTAGGGTCTTAACCAACTCGGGGGCACCGCCGTGCCAGGACCGAGTGGTGTCCCGTTAGTTGCGATGCCGGCGAGCTCCTTTTGCGAGATCTGGTCCTTGGATATAGGGGAGAGTAGGCTATGACGTTGGAAGGGACCCCTTTATTGTTCGTACTCCAGGGGAATACATCATTGATATTGGCGGAGGTTATCCGTATTTTAGGTACGTGGAATAGGTCGCCCATCGAGCTCTTCTAGTTTGTATACCCCCCGGTGAAGTGTCTTGGTGACGCGATAAGGACCCTCCCAGTTAGGGGATAGCTTGCCCTCCTCTGTAGGCTTGGATACCTCAGCCTTCCTCAAAACCAAGTCTCGCGGTGAAAGACCTTGTGACAAACTCGGGCATTGTAGTACTTGGTCACTCGCTGACGGAAGGTCGCCATGCGCAGCCTCGCCCGGTCATGTGCTTCGTCGATGAAGTCTAGACTAGCCTGTATCAGTGCGAAGTTGTTTTCCTCGTTGAAGAACTCCATGCACGGACTGGACAGTCCGATCTCAACGGGAATGATGGCTTCAGATCTGAAGACGAGACTGAAGGGAGTCTCGCCCGTCGGGGCCCTGGGGGTCGTGTGATAAGCCCATATCACACTAGGGAGTTCCTCCACCCATCGACCCTTGGACCCATCTAGGCGGGTCCTGAGCCATCTGAGGATGGTGCGGTTCATGACCTCGGCCTCTTCATTGGTCTGGGGGTGGCCGACAGAGATGAATCGGTGATGAATGCCTAGCTCGTCACAGAAAGCCTTAAATGCTTCATTGTTGAATTGGCGGCTGTTGTCTGTGATGAGGGTATGAGGTAGGCCAAAACGGCATATGATCAACTTCCAGAAGAAGGCTTTGACCTTACTTTTGGTGATCTTAGCCAATGCCTCAACCTCGACCCATTTGGTGAAGTAGTCGATGGTGACTAGCAAGAATCTCCACTACCCTGAAGCTGGGGGAATGGCCCGAGGATATCCATTCCCCATTGAACAAAAGGCTAGGGGGCCGAGAGCGGGTTCAGCGGGGTGGACGGTTGGTGCTGGATGTGTGCGTGGCGCTGACAACCATCGCACTTCTGAACTAGCTTGGTCGTGTCCTCCCTTATAGTGAGCCAGAAGTATCCCTGACGGAGAGCCTTCTGGGCTAGGGACCTACCCCCCAGATGATTTCCACAGATGCCTTCGTGGATTTCTCTGAGGATGTAGTCGGCGTCGGCGGGTCCTACACACTTGAGCAGGGTGTAGGAGAACGACCTTCTGTATAGACGCCCGTCCAGGAGGACTAATTTGGAGGCCCTCCACTTGAGTAGCCTGGCTTCGTTGCGATCGTCAGGGAGAGTGCCATCAGTGAGATAGCGGACGTAGGCATCCATCCATGTGGGCTCTTGAGTGAGCGGGAGGACTTCCTCGCCATCCTCTATGCTAGGCCTTTCTAAGTATTCAATGTAAGCGTCCCTTGCCATGCCATTGGCAGAGGTAGCCAGACGAGAAAGGATGTCGGCCTTGGCGTTCTCACTCCGGGGAATGTAACTGATACTGAAGTAAGCTAACGGGGAGGTCAAGAGCCAAACCTTGCCCAAGTACTGAGTCATAACAGGGTCATGCGCCTCGTATTCTCCGTTGATTTGCCCGAAGACAAGTTGCAAGTCTGTGAAAGCCCTGAGACGCCTTATCTCGAACTCCTGGGCTAGCCTTAATCTGGCCAGCAGAGCTTCGTACTCAGCTTGATTTTTGGTGGCTTCGAATAGAAACCGCAGGATGCATTCCATCCTCTCTCCGTCCAACCCGATGAGAATGAGGCCAGTGCCGCTTCCCTGAGAGTTTGACACGCCGTCCACATGAAGGATCCAAGTTTCTCCATCGCCACTTGGTTTGGGCTCGTGCTGTTCCTTGGTAACTTCCTCAGTCACCTCATCCGCCCAAGTGCACTCAACCAGGAAGTTGGCTAAAACTTGGAACTTCAGAGCCGGTCGTGCCTGGAAGGAGAGGTCGAACTCTCCTAGCTTGATAGCTCATTTGGCGAGTCGGCCTGAGGTATCCAGATGGGCCAGGATGGCTCGGAGGGGCTGGTCCGTGAGCACCACGATGGGATGGGCTTGAAAGTATGGGTGGAGACGTCGGGCAGAGACTATCAGGGCGAAGATAAATTTCTCTATCTTGAAGTACCTAACTTCTGCGTCATGAAGGACCTTGCTCACATAATAGATGGGTCTCTAGGTCCCACCAGTGTCAAGATGCACCAAGACCGAACTAACGGCCTCTGGAGAAGCGGCGAGGTAGAGGAAAAGGCTTTCCCCATCCCTTGGCTTAGACAGGAGCGGCGGAAAGGACAGAAACGCCTTCAACCCGTCGAAGGCTCTCTGGCAGTCGTCTGTCCACTCGAAGCTGTTCACCTTCCGCAGGGCCTTGAAGAAGGGTAAACACCTCTCGGCCGATTTGGAGAGGAAACGACTCAGAGCCGCCACTCTTCCTGTCAGTCGTTGCACTTCCTTCTTGCTGGACGGTGGCCTCATGTCAAGGATGACGCTGATCTTCTCTGAGTTTGCCTCGATCCCCCACTGGGTCACCATAAAACCTAGGAACTTGCCCGTCGTGACCCCGAAAGCACACTTCTTGGGGTTCAGCTTGACTTGGAAACGATGGAGGTTGTTGAAGGTTTTCTCTAAGTCGGAGACATGATTGAAGGCGCGGGTGCTCTTTGTCAGCATGTCATCCACATAGACCTCCATATTCCGGCCTAGCTGATCTTGGAACACCCTGTTCATCAACCTCTGGTAGGTTGCCCCCACATTCTTGAGGCCAAAAGGCATCACTTTGTAATAATAAATGCCTTTCTCCGTCATAAAGGATGTGTGCTCCTCGTCATTGGGGTCCATCCTTATCTGATTATATCCGGAGAAGGCATCCATGAAACTGAGGAGCTCGTGCCCGGAGGTGAAATCCACCAGCTAATCTATCCTTGGCAGGGGAAAACTGTCTTTTGGACATGCCTTGTTAAGGTCGGTGAAATCAATACAAATTCTCCAGCTCCCACTTGCCTTTCGCACCATGACCACATTAGCCAGCCAGCTAAGGTAATGTGCTTCCCGGATGTGGCCGGTGCTGAGTAGCTTGTTGACTTCCTCATTGATAGCCTTTTGCCGGTCGGGAGCAAAGCTTCCCTTCCTTCGGCGGATTGGACGGTGCCTCGGGTCAATGTTGAGCTTGTGGGTGATCACCTCTGGAGGGATGACAGGCATGTCAGACGCCGACCAAGCGAAAACGTCCGAGTTAGCTTGCAAGAAGGTTAAGAGAAGCTCCCGGTCCTTCGGGGGAAGGAGTCCGCTGACACGCACAGTCCTCGCCGGGTCGTCTCCAAGAGGGAAAGTTAGGAGGTGCTTGGCTGGTTCTCCTCCCTTGCTAGAATCTCTGGGATCAGGCATTTCTAAAGTTGATTCAGTTCCAAAGGACTTGACACCGCGTGATAACAAGGCAGGACTAGGCTGGTCTCACCGCGCATCTCTCCGACTCCTTCACCAGTGGGGAACTGCACCAGTAAACACCGGGTGGAGATAACTGCATCCAAAAGATTAAGGCCTGGATGCTCGAGAATGACATTGTACGCCAAGGGAACACGTATAACCAAGAACTTCATGATCACTGTGCTTTGGCGCGATGGCGCTTCGGCCATCACGGGCAAACATATCTCGCCCTCGACTTTTACTGAGTCCCCTGTGAACCCAACTAAGGTAGCCACCATAGGTCGAAGGGAATCAAGAGATAATCCCATCCGAATAAATGCATCGTAGGTAAGGATGTCAACTGAGCTGCCACTATCAACCAATATCCTCTTTACAGGGTGCTTGGCGATCGTCATAGAGACGACGATGCCTTCATTGTTTACATTTTCAACAACAGCAGATTTTCCCTAGAAATTACATTATCCGATGCCTCCTCCCCCCTCGGGCACTTGGACGAAGGAGCTGCCCCCCGGCACACCATCCCGACTGTCCGCTCCGTGGGAGTGTTATTGATGGTGGCTTGAATAGGCAGAGGCCCCATGAGGGCCGGCAGCGGCTGCGGCGCCTTTTGGACATACTTGCCGAGGTAGCCTCACTGGATGAGTTCCTCTATGGCCCGCTTCAAACTGAAGCAACTGTCAGTGTCGTGGCTGTAATCCCAATGGAATCGGCAATAACGGCTCTTGTCATGGGGAGGACCTTTCTTCATAGGAGGAGGGCGCTGGAGATAAGGCTCGCCCTCGATCTCCATAAGGATGTGAGATCGAGGAGCGAGAAGGGGTGTGAGCTTGCTCTCGTCAGGAATAGGGCTTCGATGCCTGTTGTCGGATCGGTGAGGCGGGTCGGACCGCCGGTGTCGAGGGGGTCCACTCGGCTCGGGGCGAGTGGGCTTGTGGCTGGAGCTCCTCGAGGATTCTCAGTGGGTGAAGTCAGCTTCATCCGCACGGATGTACTTCTGAGCCCAGAGGAGAAGGTCAGAGTAGAAACTCGGGGGCTTCTTGTCCAAGGAAAATGTGAAGTGGGACGGAAGGAGTCCCCGCTTCAGCGCTAGCGTTGCCACCGCATCATCGAGATGGTAAACTTCGAGGGCGGCAGCCTTAAACCGGGACACAAAGTCCCGTAGCGCCTCCCCCTCCTTCTAGCGCACGGAGAAGAGGCTATTCGCCACCCTTGGAATCCGCCGGCAGGCATCGAAATGTGCCAGAAAGGCCCTCTCCAGCTCTCGAAAGGAGTCGATGCTGTAAGGGGACAAGCGCGAGTGCCACACGCAAGCGGCCTTCTGTAGAGTGGTGGGGAAGGCTTTGCAGAGAAGGGCATCCGAAGCACCTTGGACTTGCATCATTGCTTTATAACTCTCGAGATAGTCGAGAGGATCTATTGTACCATCGTACGGATCTATCTAGGGAAAATGGAATCTGGAGGGGACAGGCTCCTCCAATATCCGATGGGTGTAAGAAGGATAGGTGTCAAACTCCTCCGGTTGATGTAATCTTCCTGGCAAGCTCATTGTTGAGAAATTATTGAAACATAATTGCCCCAACTTTATTGATTTTGATGATTTCCAAAAGCCATGAGTACCTTAAAGAAAACAATGTGTTTATTTATCAAAAACCTTGAGATTATTCAAATTGAAAGGATTGAACTATCAATGGAGCTTTGAATCATTTAGAAAAAGGAGTTTCAAGTTCTATGCTTAAAAGAATTCAAAAAGGAATTTTTACACATAATAATTCAATCGACGAATTCTTGGAACATGTCTTGAATCCATGATAAACGATATATTTAATGTATTCAAGTCAAATTTATATTTTAAATTTAATTGGGACAAGTTTTAAAGTCAATCAGGATATTTTTCTGATTTGTGTATCAGTCCCGAGCCGACTCATGGGTTTCCGAGTCGACTCCCCAAATTGCCTGATTTTCTCGAGTCGATCCTTGGCTTTTCAAGAGTCGACCCCTGAATTCTTGCGAGCCGACTCCTGTCTGTGCGAGCCGACTCCGCTCAAATAACAGAACCCATGTTTTTTGAGCACTTCTCGAGTCGACTTCCCATTTTCCTCGAGTCGACTCCCAACTTTCGCGAGCCGACACTTCTGTTTTCGCGAGTCGACCCTTCAATGCTTAAAATGTTTCTATTTTTGGTAATCGACTTGAGCCAACTCCCACAAAGCTCGAGTCGACTCCGCGAGTTCTGGATGCGATTTTTAACGATGACACA
Organism: Calamus simplicifolius; assembly: GCA_900491605.1. Lineage (NCBI taxonomy): Eukaryota > Viridiplantae > Streptophyta > Magnoliopsida > Arecales > Arecaceae > Calamus > Calamus simplicifolius. The sequence goes on along the minus strand of UESW01001955.1, from coordinate 176,549 downwards.
TCAGCCCCAACGGTTAGTTTTTTGAATAACGGCTATTTTTCCTTGACTCTAACGGATATATTTTTGCAAATTCTATAAATAGAGGAGTTCTTTTCAAATCAAAACAACCCAGAGAAAATCAAAAAGAGAGAAAAGAATATCATTTGAAAAGAGGAAAAACCAGAGCATATTGAAAAAATCATTTAGCTCAAAGAAGAGTGTTTCAAAAGGAGTGAAATCCAAGTGAAAGTTTCGTCTACTCCTTCTCATCAATCCACAAGAGTCAAAAGAAAATCCACAAGCATTTCAAAGGTCAAATCGGAGGATTTTCAAAAGAAGAAAAAGCTTCATCTCAACTCCAAAAGACTTCAACGGTCAAGAATCTAGCTGAGGCGTGATTCAACACTTTTAGAGGAGTTGAAGAGAAGAAGGAAGAAAGCCCAAGCATCTACCATCTGCAAATACAATCAGGCTTTTCTAACCTTATATTATTTTGTACTTCATTTGTATATTTGCTCAAGGGGAGCACATTATTGTTCAAACACTTTCATTCTTATTGTTTGCTGATTCAATCAGTGGATTGAATCAGTGGAGGTTGGTATACCTCGTTACAAGCCGGAGTGCTTGTGTTGGGTTAGTTGTAAGCCTAAAGAAAAATAACGTGTAGGGTTTTGTGCTGGTAAGCCCGAGTTAAAACCAGCTGGGTTCGTTGTGCACCCGGTAAAACAACAAGTTTGAGTTGTGAGCTTGAAAACAACTCGGCTGTAATCTAGAGAGATTATAGTGTGGACCCAAGTGAATCTTGGGAGTGGACGTAGGTGCTGGTTGCGCCGAACCACTATAAATTATCTTGTGTTTGCCGTGCTTATTTTCTCTTTCTCTATCTCTTTATATTTGCTTGTGCATTGCTTACTAGTTAGCCTCTCACTTGCACATCTTGCTAACTAATCAATTAAAGTTAAAAAGTCTTAAATTTTTAAGAACCCAATTCACCCCCCCCCTCTTGGGTTGCCATCTGGGCCAACAATTGGTATCAGAGCAAGTGCTCATTTAGAATTTGATCTCACGATCAAGGGCTAAAGATCCATATGGCAACACAAATTGGGTCAAGTTTTGCTGAAGGTCATTCTACGAATAGACCTCCACTTTTTAATGGCTCAAACTATTCTTATTGGAAAGCTAGAATGAGGATATTCATTCAAGCTTCTGATTATGAGCTTTGGGGTGTTATAATTAATGGACCTAGTACACCCACACACCTTATTGATGGCACTATTGTTCCTAAACCCGAAAGGGATTGGAATGATAATGATAGGAGAATGGCACAACTAAATGCTAAGGCCATTAATATTTTGTATTGTTCCTTAGATTCAAATGAATTCAACCGAATCTCAACTTGTAATTCCGCAAAAGAAATTTGGGATAGGTTGGAAATTACTCATGAAGGAACAAACCAAGTAAAGGAATCAAAAATAAATATTTTGGTTCATAAATATGAATTATTTACTATGGAACAAACTGAAACCATCACATGCATGTTCACTAGATTTACTGATATTGTGAATGGTCTGAAAAGTCTTGGTAGAATTTATTCTAATGCTGATCTTGTGCGTAAAATTCTTAGGTCACTACCAAGATCGTGGGAAGCAAAAGTCACTGCCATCCAAGAAGCAAAGGACCTCAATGCACTACCTTTAGAGGAGCTTCTAGGATCCTTAATGACCCACGAGTTAACAATGAAGCAGCATGTTGAGGAGGAAAAAAGAAGGAAAACTCTTGCCCTCAAGACTGCAGAAATGGAAGAGAGCAGCAGTGAAAGCAATGATGAAGATGATGAGGAAACTGCTCTCTTGGCCAAAAAATTCAGAAGGTTTATGAGAAAAAGGCCATTTCATAAAAAGAAATTTGGAGCAAGATTTGAAGGAGAAAAGGATAAGAAAAAGGACAAGGAGAAAGAAAAAGAAAAAGAGCCCTTAGTATGTTATGAGTGCAAAAAGCCAGGGCACTTCAAGTATGACTGTCCTTTGCTGAAAAAGGCCTACAAGAAAAAGAAGAAAGCATACATGGCAACATGGTCTGATGAATCTTCCTCGTCGGAAGAAGATGAGCAAAAGGAAGTTGCCAATATTTGCTTCATGGCCAACGACGACGACAACGACAATGAGGTAAGTTCTGAAAACTCAAATGATGATTTTACATTTGATGAAATGTTTGAGGCTTTCAATGAACTTATGATTGATTTTAAATCCTTAAGAAAAAGTATAAGTTTTTGAAAAATGACAATATTAGTTTAGCTAAAAGTAAAAATGAATTAGCTTTAGAAGTTAAGAACTTAACTAATGAAAAAGAAGAACTTAGGAAAGAAAGAGATAATCTTAATCAAGAAAAGATTTATTAAAATCTGAAACTAAAAACTCAACTAAAGATTTAAAAGATCAAAAACTTTAGCTTTAGATAAAGAACAGCAAGCTAAAGAAAATGACTCTCTTAAGAAAGATGTTAAAAAATATAAAGACATTGTTGAGAAATTCACCTTAAGTTCAACTAAACTTAACATGATCCTAGATAGTCAAAAAGCTGTTTTTGACAAAGCTGGTTTAGGATATAACACATTAAGGAAACAGAAATCTCTAAAGAATATTTTTATAAAAGCAACCAAAGTAATATAACTTGTTTCAAATGTAATGAAAAAGGTCACAAATCTTTGAATGCAAAACGTTAAAGAATAACAACAAGTTAAATATTAAAGCTAAGAAAATATGGGTTCCGAAAGGAACAATTTTTATTGCTGCTAACCATGAAGGACCCAAGAAAGCTTGGGTACCTAAGCATAAAGTTTAAATTATGTTGCAGGAATGTCTTGTAGCCAAAAGATCAAAGAAAAAGTGGTACCTTGATAGTGGCTGCTCAAGACATATGACGGGTGACAAAGATGAATTCATCACCCTGGAGGAAAAGAAAGGTGGAGTTGTGACGTTTGGCGATAACGGTAAAGGTCAAATTATGGGCCTTGGTAAAGTTCGCATAACTCCATCTATAGTTATTGATAATGTACTTTATGTTAATGGTTTGAAGCATAATCTAATTAGCATAAGCCAATTATGTGATAAAAACTTTAATGTTTCATTTAAATCTTCTTATGCACTGTAACTAATTCTATTGATGATAGCATTGTATTTACTGGTTATAGACATGGCAATGTTTACTTAGTTGACTTAGAAAAATTATCTTTGAGTGATCATTGCTTAATTGCTGACAATGCTAACATAAATGAAATTAGTTGGTTGTGGCATCGTAGATTAGGTCATGCAAGCACACACCTTATTTCAAAACTAATTAAAATGGATTTAGTTAAAGGATTACCTAAACTAGATTTTGAAAATAATAAAATATGTGATGCATGTCAATTTGGAAAACAAACTAGAAGTTCTTTTAAATCTAAAAACATTGTTTCAACTTCTAGGGCACTAGAGCTACTTCACATGGATCTTTTCGGACCAACTAGAACCACAAGTCTAGGAGGAAAGAAATATGGTCTAGTGATTGTAGATGATTATTCTAGATATACTTGGGTAATGTTTTTAGCTCACAAAGATGAGACTTTCTCAATTTTCCTGAAATTCTTTAAGAAAGTCACAAATGAGAAAAACACTACTATAGTATCTCTAAGAAGTGATCATGGAACAGAATTTGAAAATCACCTATTTGAAAATTTCTGCACTGAAAATGGAATTAATCATAATTTTTCAGCCCCTAGGACTCCACACAAAATGGTGTAGTTGAAAGAAAAAATAGGACTCTAGAAGACATGGCCCGTACCATGCTATGTGAAAGCAACTTACCAAAGTATTTTTGGGCGGAAGCAATTAACACAGCATGTTACATCTTAAACAGAGCTTTAATAAGACCAATATTAAAGAAAACACCTTATGAATTATGGAATGAAAGAAAACCAAATATAAAATACTTTCATGCATTTGGATGTAAATGTTTCATTCATAATAATGGTAAAAACAACTTAGGAAAATTTGATGCTAAATCTGATGAAGGAATTTTTCTAGGTTATTCAACAACTAGTAAGGCATATAGAATCTTTAACAAGAAAACCTTAGTAGTTGAAGAATCCATTCATGTAGTTTTTGATGAATCTTTAGCAACTGGATCTGAAAAGATTGATGATGAGGAAGATACAAACATAATTGAAAAAGATCTTGAAAAACTTAATATTGAAGTATCTTCTGATCATGAACAAGAGGCTAAAGATGATGATTCACATAAGGACGATGATGTCAATATTGATCATAATGATGTAGATCTTCCAAGAGACTGGAGATATGCTCATAGTCATCCTAAGGAATTGATTATAGGCGATCCATCTCAAGGAATAAGGACTAGATCATACATGAGAAATATTAGTAATCATCTTGCATTTGTATCACAAATTGAACCTAAAACTATAGAAGAAGCTGAAAAAGATAATAATTGGATGTTAGCTATGCAAGAAGAACTAAATCAATTTACAAGAAATAATGTTTGGACCTTAGTTGAAAGACCTAAAAATCATTCAGTAATAGGATCAAAATGGATTATAGAAATAAACTAGATGAAAATGGCATTGTAATTAGAAACAAAGCTAGATTGGTTGCTAAAGGATATAATCAAGAGAAGGTATTGATTTTGATGAAACCTTTGCACCTGTAGCTAGATTAGAAGCCATTAGGCTATTACTTGCATTTGCATGTCATATGAACATTAACTTATTTCAAATGGATGTAAAAAGCGCATTTTTAAATGGATTTATTAATGAAGAAGTTTATGTAGAACAACCACCAGGTTTTGAAGATCACGAGTTTTCAAATCACGTTTTTAAATTGCACAAAGCTTTATATGGTTTGAAACAAGCACCTAGAGCTTGGTATGATAGGTTAAGTAAATTCTTAATAGAAAATGATTTTACAAGAGGAAATGTTGATAAAACTTTGTTTTTGAAAAGAAAAAGTAAAGATTTACTTGTAGTACAAATATACGTAGATGACATTATTTTTGGTGCTACTAACGATTCTCTTTGTCAAGAATTTGCAAAGTTGATGCAGGGAGAATTCGAGATGAGCATGATGGGAGAACTCAACTTCTTCCTTGGACTCCAGATCAAACAAAGCAAAGAGGGAATCTTTATCAACCAAACCAAATACACAAGAGAACTACTCAAAAAGTTTGGTATGGAAACAATGAAACCCCTCGGAACTCCAATGAGTCCTTCATGCAAGCTGGACAAAGATGAAGAAGGTAAAAAGGTTGACCAAAAGTATTATCGAGGTATAATCGGATCCCTTCTTTATTTAACAGCAAGTAGACCAGATATCATGTTTTCAGTATGTTTATGTGCTAGATTTCAATCTGAACCTAAAGAATCACATTTAATAGCTGTTAAAAGAATTTTAAGATATCTAAATGGAACTAAAAATGTAGGTTTATGGTATTCTAGAGACTCACATTAAACCTAATTGCATATTCAGATTCTGATTATGCTGGATGTAAATTAGATAGAAAGAGCACAAGTGGTGCATGCCAATTCTTAGGTAGTAACTTAATCACATGGTTTAGCAAAAAGCAAAATTCAGTTGCATTATCAACTACTGAAGCTGAATATGTAGCAGCTGGAAGTTGCTGTGCGCAAATCCTATGGATTAAGCGACAACTTGAAGACTATGGTATCACACTTGATAAAACACCCATAAGATGTGATAACACTAGCGCAATCAACTTAACTAAAAATCCAATTCAACACTCAAGAACAAAACACATAGAAATTAGATATCATTTTATAAGGGAACATGTAGCTAATGATGAAATTTGTTTAGATTATGTAAACACAGAAGAACAATTAGCTGACATATTCACTAAACCTTTAAATGAAGAAAGATTTTGTTATCTTAGAGGAGAGCTAGGAATTTGTAATCCTTTTGAATAAATTTTGAAACCTCTAAGGAAATATATCTAGAGTTCTTTCAAATTCTCAAAATCTTAAGGAAATTTTATCTAGAACTCATATCAATTTGATCTCTCAAAGTCCATGATTTTTAATCATACTCAAAGATCAAATTTCGGACTTAATTCGGATTCTCTGAATCTCAATCTAATTTTTCTCTGAAATTGTCCGGGAGCCGACTCGAGAGTATCGGAGTCGACTCGAGTTTCTGCTGAAACTCAGGAGTCGACCCCTCCTCTGAGCGAGTCGACTCGAGATCGTGTCTGTGCTCTGTGACTAGTCGCGAGCCGACTCCACACTTTGCGCGAGTCGACTCGACGTGGTCCCAGTCGATTTATTTAGGGCACGAGTCGACCCGACGGACATTTCATTCTTCCAAAATCTTCCAAATCCTCTCCAAAACTTTCCCAAAACCCTCCAAACCTCAATTAACCTCTGATTAACCAATCCTTCAAGATCAATGGCACCCAAAACCCGAGGAGCTAGCTCGAGTGGCGCCGGTTTGAAGAGAAAAAGGACCGTCCGACGACCCGTCCGCGAGCCGTCTACGGATTCTTCTTCTACACCTTCGGCTAGTGATCCTCCAGCTCCATCTCAGCTCCTACCCCTCAGGTAGATCTTCTAGCCAGTAGGATTGTCACCACAGGAAGAAAGTGGATTTTGAATTGTTTGAGAATGAAGGATTCATCATTGGTAGACAACTAATCGAGATGGGATTTGAGTATATTTGTTCATTGGATTGTCCAACCTACCCTGCTTTGGTCAAAGAGTTTTACAAGAATTTATCAGAGGAGATGATGGCTTGGTGAGCAAGGTTAGAGGCATTGGTCTAAACATTACATCCTCTATTCTATCTAGATTATTGAAGTTACCCTTGTCTGGACCTTCTACATTTGCCCCTGAAGATAGATCTCCAGCCCTCACTAGGCTATTGAACCGTAATTTTGAAGGATTTGAAGAAGTCTTTGCTAGTCAACTGCCTTTAGAATTAAGACTTCTCCACAACATTTGCAGCAGGATTTTATTTCCCAAGACAGGCAGATTTGACTATGTTTCTGAACGAGATATTTTTGTCATGGATGCAGTTGTCTTTGGGAAACCCATCAATCTACCTAGGATGATGATTTGGTATATTGCAGACTGTAGCGGGAAAAAGAAATCTAGCTTACCCTATGGCATGGTTTTGACTAAATTATTTCTTAGCCAAGGGATTGTGTTCAGTGATTGTGAGCCAAAGAAGGAGTTAAGACATACAGATTATTATACTTTGGCTACCATTCATCGCATGGGGTTTGTTAAAAAAATGGAAGTTGGGAGAGAAAGACTGTTACTGAGGACAGAGACTTAGATGCAGAGGCACCCAGACCTTCCTTGAGACATTCATCTCCGGAGCCTCCTCAGTGTTCATCTATTCCAGAGTCTGTTCCTGCTCCTGCTTCGGATCCTACCCCTGCTCCTACTGTTGCTCCTGCTCAGTCTTCCACAGTTTCATCTGGTAGTTTTTTTGATATACAGTTAGATCAACTTCGATCTTTATTCAAGTCTGAGTTAAGTGATCAAGAAAATAGACTGAAAGAAGAATTCAATGAAAAGTATATGAACTTAAAAGAAGCATTATATTCTCTCAGTGATCAAGTTGCATTGATTGAGTCTACTCTCAGTTCATCTACCGGTTCCTTAAGTGAAAATTTAAAGAATATCTTTGGAGAACTTAAGGACATCTGCGGTGACTCGGAGACATACTCCCAATGCAACGCTGAGCTTCAAGATAAAATCACTTCTGCTTGTACTTTTGTTGATGAAAAACTAAAAGACTATGTTAGACTTCAATGTGAAGGGATGAAGCAAATTGTAGATCACTTGAATAGAATTACTAGAAGAAATTTTTAAGTTTTCATGTAATCTCCTTTTGATGTAACCAAGTTTACTTTCAATGCAATGTACAAGTTTACATTTCCATGTACTTTTATTTTGAAGTAATGAGAATGTTTGATGCTTCACTTTTGTCTATCTCAATTGTAAGTATCCTTGAATTTCTTTGAATGTTAATCCTCAATTGATAAGTTAAATGGAAAAAGATAAAGAAATTATTGATATTGAACTTTCTAACCTTTTTGTTGATTACAAAAAAGGGGGAGAGTGTTTACAATTGTATATGCCTTGTATATGCCTTGCCTTCAATTCAATCAAAGTTTAATTTTGAAAGAGGAAGAGCATAAGGGGAAGAGATAAATTGAATTTCATAAAGGAAATGCTTAAGGTTCTGATTTTGAAAAATTTTGAATGATTTATAAAATTAAGGTTCATAGGGGGAGCTACCTCATTGAGGGGGAGCCTTTCCATGAACACAATAGTTGATTTTGGAATCACAAATTTTTTCAATTTTATAATGCATATACTCAATGTTTTTGTCATCATCAAAAAGGGGGAGATTGTTGAGAAATTATTGAAACATAATTGCCCCAACTTTATTGATTTTGATGATTTCCAAAAGCCATGAGTACCTTAAAGAAAACAATGTGTTTATTTATCAAAAACCTTGAGCTTATTCAAATTGAAAGGATGAACTATCAATGGAGCTTTGAATCATTTAGAAAAAGGAGTTTCAAGTTCTATGCTTAAAAGAATTAAAAAGGAATTTTTACACATAATAATTCAATCGATGAATTCTTGGAACATGTCTTGAATCCATGATAAACGACATATTTAATGTATTCAAGTCAAATTTATATTTTAAATTTAATTGGGACAAGTTTTAAAGTCAATCAGGACATTTTTCTGATTTTGTATCGGTCCGAGCCGACTCATGGGTTTCCGAGTCGACTCCCCAAATTGCCTGATTTTCTCGAGTCGACCCTTGGCTTTTCAAGAGTCGACCCCTGAATTCTTGCGAGCCGACTCCTATCTGTGCGAGCCGACTCCGCTCAAACAACAGAACCCATGTTTTTTGAGCACTTCTCGAGTCGACTCCCCATTTTCCTCGAGTCGACTCCCAACTTTCGCGAGCCGACACTTCTGTTTTCGCGAGTCGACCCTTCAATGCTTAAAATGTTTCTATTTTTGGTAATCGACTTCGAGCCGACTCCCACAAAGCTCGAGTCGACTCCGCGAGTTCTGGGCGCGATTTTTAACGATGACACATCAGCCCCAACGGTTAGTTTTTTGAATAACGGCTATTTTTTCTTGACTCTAACGGATATATTTTTGCAGATTCTATAAATAGAGGAGTTCTTTTCAAATCAAAACAACCCAGAGAAAATTAAAAAGAGAGAAAAGAATATCATTTGAAAAGAGGGAAAAACAGAGCATATTGAAAAATCATTTAGCTCAAAGAAGAGTGTTTCAAAAGGAGTGAAATCCAAGTGAAAGTTTCGTCTACTCCTTCTCATCAATCCACAAGAGTCAAAAGAAAATCCACAAGCATTTCAAAGGTCAAATCGGAGGATTTTCAAAAGAAGAAAAAGCTTCATCTCAACTCCAAAAGACTTCAACGGTCAAGAATCTAGCTGAGGCGTGATTCAACACTTCTAGAGGAGTTGAAGAGAAGAAGGAAGAAAGCCCAAGCATCTACCATCTGCAAATACAATCAGGCTTTTCTAACCTTATATTATTTTGTACTTCATTTGTATATTTGCTCAAGGGGAGCACATTATTGTTCAAACACTTTCATTCTTATTGTTTGCTGATTTAATCAGTGGATTGAATCAGTGGAGGTTGGTATACCTCGTTACAAGCCGGAGTGCTTGTGTTGGGTTAGTTGTAAGCCTAAAGAAAAACAACGTGTAGGGTTTTGTGCTGGTAAGCCCGAGTTAAAACCAGCTGGTTTCGTTGTGCACCCGGTAAAACAACAAGTTTGAGTTGTGAGCTTGGAAAACAACTCGGCTGTAATCTAGAGAGATTATAGTGTGGACCCAAGTGAATCTTGGGAGTGGACGTAGGTGCTGGTTGCGCCGAACCACTATAAAATTATCTTGTGTTTGCCGTGCATTATTTCTCTTTCTCTATCTCTTTATATTTGCTTGTGCATTGCTTACTAGTTAGCCTCTCACTTGCACATCTTGCTAACTAATCAATTAAAGTTAAAAAGTCTTAAATTTTTAAGAACCCAATTCACCCCCCCCCCTCTTGGGTTGCCATCTGGGCCAACACTCATCCAGTCGCCTATTGTACTCATCCAGGCGCTCCTCCGCCTGACGGCTGATTGTCGGGGCCCTCTGAGATGGCTCGGAGGAGGAAGAAGAGGAAGAAAAAGAAGAAGAAGGATGCGGGAGCCAGGACTTCCGCTTTGATTCCTCCTGATGACACGGCTCGGGAGGAAATTTGCTGGGGCCATAATCAGGGGACCATGGCCGCTTGCGGGGCTCACGGCGAGGCTTCCTAGGGAAACCTGATGACGACCGACTTCTCGTTGAGGAGAGCCTCCTCTTGCTGACTGCTGACTGACGGGGGGAGCAGTTTGGTGCTGGGTGGCCACGGACTGTTGCTGCTAGAGTCCATGGACCATAACGGTGAGAGTTTGGACTTGCTGGGTGAGAGTCGCTAGTTGCTCCGCAGTTTGGACAGCTGCATCTGGTGGTGGACAGGTGACGGGAGGATCGATAGCAGGGGGATTGGCCTCCTGCTGCCTAACTAGCGGGGGAAGCCCCGCTGGACAGCTGATGGAAGTGTCCTGAGCTCGCATCACCACCATGGCTTGAAGAAGAAAAGAGGAGGGAGCAAAAGTTCACCGATATGTAACACAGGGAACCCTGAGCTACGTGCCGCCTCATTCCCCCCTTCCTGGCATGCCAATCTGATGACACCCAATCACTGGTCCTGAACGTCAGAAGAAGGAAGCAGATTGATTAGCAGATCCTTGTTTCACCGGCTACCTACAAAAAGTCCCAGGACCGGAGGGATACTCCGGTGGGGACCCTCCGACGCTCAAGTTAGCAACCGAGGTCACAGTTGAGAAAAAGCTCGAATGAGCTCTTTTTAGGATGAGAAGAGTCCACAGAGAGGAGGAATTCCCCTCTGGGTATCGGGATAGCAAGTCTCTCAGTTTTTCGTACCTGATTATTGAGTGAAATCACCTTTTTATAGGAAGTTGACACTTGCATGACCACGTGGGATTCCGTGAAAAAGGAATGTCCATGAAGTTCTTGGGGGTTGCGTAAATCTGGGCTGGTTGGTGGGTCATGTCCCATCGGAGAGGGGAAAAACGGTGGTTGATGGGCTACATCCCATCAGCCGTGGGGCTATCAGGTAGTTTGGTCTAGTCCCATCAGCGGCGTGGCCAGTGGGTAGTTGGATCTGGCGTTGTCAGGTGGCACAGGTTAGAAAGGTGGCAGCCTGAACCGCCAGGGCTGTATTGGGGCCGACTTGGAGAAATTGGGGGCGCCTTGACTCTCCTGAGGATGCCGAGGCTGAGCTGGGCCAACCAGGGATGGTCGGGGCCAACTCTACCGACCAGGAGGTGCCGGGGTGGGGCCGACCAGGAATGGTCGGGGCTGACTCGGCGAGCTTGGAGGCGCTGGGGCCGACCAGGAATGGTCGGCGCCGACTCGACGGGCTTGGAGATGCCGGGGCCGAGCGGGGCCGACCAGGAATGGTCGGGGCCGACTCGGCGGGCTTGGAGATGCCGGGGCCGATCAGGGCCCACCAGGAATGGTCGAGGCCGACTCGGTGGGCTTGGAGACATCGGGGCCGAGCGGGGCCGACCAGGAATGGTCAGGGCCGACTCAGCGGGCTTGGAGACGCCGGGGCCGACCAGGAATGGTCGGGGCCGACTCGGTGGGCTTGGAGATGCCGGGGCCGATCGGGGCCGACTCGGCGGGCTTGGAGACGTCGGGGCCGAGCGGGGCCGACCAGGAATGGTCGGAGCCGACTCGGCGGGCTTGGAGACGCCGGGGCCGCACTAATGTTTTACCGAACTTGCCACATCACTTACGACATCCTAGTTGAAAACCTATGACATGCATTCAGAAAATGTTATAAAAAAGAATTACAACATCCTAAAAAAATTTCTGATGTAGATTAAAAAAATTATGACACCCAAATTGTAAACTTACGATACCCTAGCTAAAAACTTACGATATGCATTCAGAAAATGTTATGAAAAAGTATTACAACATCTTAAAAAAATTTTGATATAGGCAAAAAAAAAATTACGACACCCTAGTTGTAAACTTACGACACCCTAGTTGAAAACCTATGACACCTATTCAAAAAACGTTAAGACAAAGCATTACAACATCCTAAAAAAAATTTTGATATAGGCTAAAAAAAATTATGATACCCTAGTTGAAAACCTACAACATCCATTCAGAAAATGTTAAGACAAAGCTTTACAAGATCTCAGAAAAATTTATGTTATAGGGCAAAAAAAAATTACGACACCCTAGTTGAAAACCTATGATAACCATTCAGAAAACGTTAAAATAAAACATTACAACATACCCAAAAAATGTCTGATATAGGCTAAAAAAATTATGACACCCCAATTGTAAACTTACGACACCCTAGTTGAAAACCTACAATACCCATTCAGAAAATGTTAAGACAAAGCATTACAACATCCCAAAAAAATTTCTGATATAGGCTAAAAAAAATTACAACATCCCAACAAAAAATTTTAGACTAAATGATGAGGACCTTGAGAAATTGAATGAATGCTTTTTGAGCAATAAAGCTGTTAAGAAGTTAGAGTTTGAGGGACACAAATGAACCAAAGCTGATAAATCATCAAAAGTTAGCACTAAAGCTAATGAATCATCAAAAGCTAGCACTAAAGCTAATGAATCCTCCAAAGCTATTGTCACACCAAAAAGACCGTTAATCTTCAGACGAAACTCATCTGATTCCTGAATGCCGATGTTATTGGCATCGAGCCCCTTCCGTCAAGGTATGCCAAGGCAGTGATGCTGGTCCGGACCAACATCCTGATGCAGGGCTACTCTGACATTCCGTAGGAGCTCCTGGAAGCCATCGCCAAGCTTATGAACCATAACCTCATCCTCAGACTCCCGCTCTATGACACCATCATCGCCATAAAGAATATTTTAGAATTAAAAAAGTTTTTCATTAGATATAATCCAAACAATATGGTGGTAGAAGTATGTTGAAGGAAAGGAATATTTTCGTCTCTACATTAATTTTAAAATAAAGCTACACAGTTATTAATGGATGTTACGATCAAAATATATTCATGTTATTCTATTATATAATTTCAGGTTAAATAAGATTTATATGGATCAACAAAAAAATATGATGCAATCGAATTTGCTGCATTGGACGCAGTGTAGAAAGACTTTTCCGATGGATAAAACGGTTTGGAAAAAATTACCATTGCTCCACTCGTCCAAAAGGGCGGCCCAACAAGATCCGATGGTTAATTTGTCACCGGAGGAAAGATACAGGTTAGGTTAAAAAGAACAAAGATATCCGACGGCTAACGATTTGCGGCGTGAGCCAATAGCGGACTCGATACCCTTCCCGTCCAAAACCCTGCCAAGCCCGGTAACTTTAGCTCATCGTCGCCTCCGGCGACCTCGCCTTGCGCCGCGGCGGCACCGCCCGCACCGGTCGCCGTCGCGGCCTTATCCGACGCGGTCGAGTTGAAGTCGGTCCTGAAACGGTGGTGCTTTCTCCAATGATGGCCTCCCATTCTCGGGTTCTCTCGGGTAAAAGGATTTGGTCGATCTATGGAGCGATTTCTTCTTATCGGAGTTTAGAATCCTCTCTTTCACGTCTCCCAAGGTAGTTCTTTTCCTCTTCCTCGAATCCAATCTAGGGTTTCTGTAGAGTGACCGGTGTTTAATTTTAGCTATTTCATCGGAATATATACATATGCACTCCCACCATTGCTTCGTTAATGATGTTAGATTTCCTGAGGGTGCAGTTAAATTCCATTACAGATTTTTAAAACTTTTTGAAAGAATGCTTTTTTGAAGAATGTTTGTCATCAAAGTTGGGATTTTTGAGGTCTAATCACACTTTTTGACGTTCACTTGTAGTTCATTCTACCCATTCCGTTCTAAATACGATTCTTGTTTGGAAGAAAAAGTTGTGTATAATGAATCATTCTCATTCAGATTCATATGAGTGAGCTGAATTTCAAGTCAATTTTGCTTTGTATTGCACAAGCCTCATGGATGTTCGGTTGGACATGGCAGATAGAGTACTGATGTGGCTGATCGAGCTACACTAGGGCTAAAGGAAGGGGCAGCTGGCGGAACCCCAGCCTTAGACTCCAGGATCCCCTCGGCCTCAAACTCCAGAGTTTTCTTGGCCTCAGATTTTGAGATGCCCTCAGTCTCGGACTCCATGTCCTCTCGGCTTCAGACCCGAGGTCCTCTCAACTTCGGACTCTAGGTCCCCTCGGTCTCAAGCTATCTAACACCGCCACGTGGCCCACCTACCATCTGTAACTGCCACGTGGCCCATAACCATCTACACTGTGCGTGGCTACTATTTGTTACGATGCACATCTGACCTGACTAAACCCATCTATCATATGTGGCGCCGTGTATAGCAAAGGGCTGGCAGGTGGGGTTACCTCTGGCATGCTCAGTGATTGCTACAACCTATTCCTGTCAGTCTTACCGCCTGTCTGCTACCAGACAATACGTCTCGGAATCAACAACCTTTCAAAAGCATATAAAAGGGACCTCCGGACAGGTATAAAAACTTTCGCTCATGACAAGAGAAGGGATCTAAACTTCAAGTCCTCTAGCTAATTCTTTCAGTTCTTTCTTCACTGTTTTTCAAGATGCTTACTCGAGTGTCGGAGGGTTTCCACTGGTGCAACTAGTCCTCGGGGACTTTCTTGTATGAATTCCATTGAGGAGAAGGTGTTGGAAGATTCTTCCATCGTTCTAATGGCCCTTCGAATCCTCTTCGTTATCCGACGTCCGAGGAACATGATTTGGCAGCAATAGATTGGCGCGCCAGGTAGGGGAAAAAAGAGATAGAAAGCTTTGAACTAGCCAGCTACAAATCCTTTTTTCCTGAGCAAGCGAGAAGATGATGGTGATGTGCGCTCAGAAGATTTCCACCAACTGCACTGGAGGGCATCATTAGGGAGCTGAGCAGCCGAAGATCGGTCCTCTTGCTCCCCAGGCCGGCGTTCCTGCATAGCCACCGCCATCATCCCAGGATGATTGAATCGCCGCCCTAACCATACAAGTCCAATCACTTGTGGCGACGGTCCAGAAGCTATAACAACAGCTAGCGGTCGCGCAGCAGCACCCAAGGCCACCCTCGCTGGGCTGGGGGATGGTTCAGTCCAGTCAACATCCCACCTGCGGAAGATTTCTCCGAGAGACTCGCCACCACCGTGCTTCACCCAGGCATCACCGTCGGGAGGCCTCCAAGAGGCTTCGATCCCTTTCTCGCCATGCGAGCGCTTCTTCCAAGCGGCAGCACGAGAAGGAGACCGAGCGCGCACATCCCCATCGATGCCACCCCTTCCCATCCTCGAGGTCTTCAAGGGAGAGGTCCTCCGATGATCGGATCGCTCGTCGGGTCGAGCGACGGCTATATGAGTACAACCAGCGGCTGGAGAAACTCAGCTGTAGAATCACGAACCTGCCGGAGGCAGACTATGACAGCCGCCCTCCGCTGTCTCGCCGTATTATGAAGGAACCGATCTCGATCCTGTTCTGCCTTCCTCAACTATACCCATACGATAGCACCATCGACTTCTTGGATCATCTGAAGAGCTACAAGGTCCCAATGCAAGTCTAGAGGGCGACCGACTCTCTTCTCTGCATCACCTTCCCTACCATCCTTTGAAAAGTTGCACGTGCTTAGTACTTCTATTTGCCGCCACGCAGCATCAACTTATTTTGGTAGCTAAAGAGGGCCTTTCTAGCGCACTTCGATGCGTGCCGGAAGATCCCATGGGTGGCCGACAACTTGTTCTTCATTCAGCAGAGGAGCGACGAATCGTTGAGGGACTTCGTGGTCCGGTTCAAGAAGGCCGCACCGAAGTCAACAATTTTGAAGACTCTGTGGTCACTCTAGCCTTAAAACGAGGGCTTCGTCTATCCCGCTTCGCCTACTCCCTTGACAAGCCCTCCGGTTCTTATACCGAGCTGCTAAGCCGAGCACAGAAGTACATTTGAGCCGATGAAGCCGACTCTTCTTGGCGCGAGACGGACGGAGGTTCCAGCAAGAAGCAGGCTCGTCCCGAGCCTGCTGAGGCTCGACCCAGGAGGCCTGAGCCTTCTCGTCGGTCGGACAACCAACCGCGGACATTTGTTCCCAGAAGGGACCATTTACCCTCCTGCTCGCCCCGATATCTCATATTCTGATGAAAATCGAGAGCACGTCGTATCTTCAGCGCCCTCCCCCCATGAAGCTAGGGCCCCTCCGCAACAAAAATCTATACTGTCGCTTCCACCGGAACCATAGCCACGACACAGAGGACTATCGTCAGCTGAAGAAGGCAATTGAGGACCTCATTCAGCGCGGTCATCTGGGAAAATTCGTCTAGAGGGGTAACCCGATTACGCCAAGCCCGTCGGCACCCCCACCTTCCTAGGTCGGCATTGATAACGCCCCAACTGAAAAGATTATGGCTATGATTTCCTAGGGGGCAGGCATCACTCCAAAGAGGCCTCGGGGGATGAGGGGTTGGACTCTATAATTTTCTTTTTTAAAAGGGATTTAGAGGGGATAGTTAATAATGATGATGACAGCGTCGTTGTGTCTATGACGATCGCAAAACATTCTTTAAAGAGAATTTTGGTTGACAATGGAAGTTCGGTCGATATTCTCAGTTACGATGCTTTTGTTCAGATGGACTTGTCCCCCATCTCCCTTCGGCCTGTGACCATGCCCCTAATGGGCTTCATCGGAGGCCCTGTGAGGGTTGAGGGAGAAATCACTCTCTCGGTCACAGCTGGTAAGTCGCCATGCCAAAGCACAGTCTTCATGAATTTTTGGTCGTCCGAGTTTCCTTGGCTTACAACGCCATCCTCGGGAGACCCAGCCTGAACCTCCTAGACGCTATCATCTCCGTCAAGAGACTGCTTGTAAAATTTTTCATTAGTGGAGAAATCGAGGAGATGCACGGGGAGCGAAACCCAATGCCGCTCTGCTATCATACAGCCCCCAACTCTCAGGGGCTGATGGCTATACCAGTGCCTGAGTCGCTTGATCCCAGAGATTCAGAGAGGAGGGAGGAGCTGGCCGAGCATTTGCCGAGCATTTGTTAACCTTTCTGCTGGGGGAGGACTCGGTGAGAATGGTCCAGGTCGGGGCCCTTCTCCCTGAGGATGCGCGAGATCAACTTCCCGCCTTCCTGCAGGCCAATTCAGACATCTTCGCTTGGACCGTGTTCGACATGCCAGGCATACCAAGAGGTAATCACCCACCAGCTCAACATCAACCCAGGATGTCGGCCTGTCTAGCAAAAGAAGAGAAGCTTCGCCCCCGATCGACAAAAGGCCATTGATGAGGAGGGTAACTCGAGCCGGCTGCGAGCCAACCTCGACCTCATCGAGGAGGTGCGCGATCGAGTGTGACTCAGGATGGTTGCCTATCGCCAGCGAGCCATTAGGTACTACAACATTCGTGCCCGCCCTAGAGCATTCATGCTAGGGGACCTGGTCCTCAGGCGGGCCGAGATCTTGAAGCCAACAGAAGGAGGCAAGTTGTCACCGAATTGGGAAGGATCCTACCGGGTCACCGAGGCCCTTCACCACGGAGCCTACCGAATCGAGGGACTCGATAGAAAGCCACTCCGAATCTGGAATTCTGACAACTTTCGTCGGTACTATCAGTTATGTACATCAACATTTGATTATGAATTCGAATATTTCATTCTTGCATGAACTTGAATAACTTACCCTTTCGGCTGATAAAGATATGCTCGAGTATCTTACCCTTTCAACTCGGCACCAAAGCTCGGCTCTGGTCGGTACCGAAAGCCTAAGGCCAGCTCGGCACCAAAGCCCGGCTTCAGTTGGCACTGAAAGCCCGAGGCCAGTTCGGTACTAAAGCCCAGCTCCAGTCGGCCAGTTCGGTACTAAAGCCCAGCTCCAGTCGGCACCGAAAGCCCGAGGCCAGCTCAGCACCAAAGCCCGGCTTCGATCGGCACCGAAAGATCGAGGCCAGCTCGGCACCAAAGCCCGGCTTCGATCGGCACCGGAGGCCTGAGATCGGCTTGGCACCTAGGGACCGACCCCGGCCAGCTCTAAAGCTTCGACGACATATTGGTGCCATAAACCTGCTGCGAGAGCAACGCCTACGACTGATCGAGTCTTTACGAAGGTCAATTCTAGATCCGACCTCGGCACCTACTCAAGGATCCATCCCGATACTACCACTAAGTTCCAAGCCCGCTTACAGCGAGCGCCGAACCGATGCAATCTTGTCGGGGATCCTCCTAACGTAGACTAAAGGAGAATACACTACACAGTTAAGTATTCGAAAGAATTTTCAAGGCATAGGAATTTCATGAAAAGTATTCGCTTTCATTACTTAGCAATCCTTTACAAAATGCCGATCAAGTCGGACTTCAATACAAGAAAAAAATATAAAAATATATAATTAGAATGTTCAGGCCTCAGTCGGTGTGGACTCGTCATCAGCTGCCTCCAGCACCATGGGCAGCTCCTTCGGCACCTCGTTCGGCTCGATGTTCTTAACGCCCAAGAGGCCGAAGACCCTGGCTACCTTCTCTTTGCCGTCCTGGAAACCTTGAAGATAAAGGTCGACAAAGGCCTTGGCCAACTCGTCCGCGAAGCCGACAGACTTTCGGAAGTTGTCCACCAACTCAATAGATCTCCTCTCGGCAGCCGCAGTCCTTTCCTCGGCAGCGGCGACCTTCCCTTCTGCTTCTCGGGCTACAGCCTCCCTCTTCGCCGCCCGAGCGTCGGCCATTCGAGCGATCTCTTCCGCGTTCTCAGCCCGCTCCTCGGTCGCTTTTACCTCAATGGAGAGGGCGTCGATTCGGAGGTCCCGAGCGGTGATGGCTACCATGGCAGCTCCCAGTTGTTTCACGGCCACCCGGGCGCGCTTTAGCTCGGCTGCCACCCGGCACTAAGCCTCCCTGAGCTCCTCTGCTCGTTTGGTTCACGTCGCCTCTAGCGCTTCCTCTGCCTTCTCGGCCCGGGTTTGGGCGTCGACGGCCTCTTGTTAGGTTTGGTGAAGAACAGCCTCACCCTGAACAAGGACGTCCTTCATGGCGGCCAGGGAGTTTACCAACTGCACCAGAGCTATCGTCAGCATGCAACATTTGGAAAGTTTTTGGGAAAATTTTTAAGAGACGGAGAACTAACCCATAAATGAGCCATGAAGGCTTCTCGGAAGAAGGCTGAGGCCCCCTGACGGTGGAGCTCTCCTTGAAACTCTGGTAGATAAATCTGGGAGATCATCCGCTCTACCCTGCGGCCATGATTCATCACCGAGGGCCGAGAGGGGATTGCCTCGACCTCACCCCCTCTGCGGCCTCGGTCGGTCCCGGTGCCGTAGGTGCTGGGCCAGACACTGGCGGTATCTCCTTCGCAGACGGCCCCACTGTCGTCGGGTGTTCTCCACTCACCCGCTCTCCTGTGGGTAGGCTTTCGTCTAGGATCGACCCCGCTTCCGGGCGAGCCGGCTCCGCGACCGGCGTGGTGGTCTGCGCGGGCGAAATATCCACCCCAACCCTTGCTTCCTTCGGGGGTGTGTCGGCCGTAAGGTCGATGATGGGCTCTCAGTCCTCCTGGGATTTGCGTACCAAGGGGGGCAGGGATCGGGCTGGGGACCGGTTCGGAGTCCAAATCCGTGGCCTCCCCCTCGACCCCTCGGCACCGTCAATGGCCCTTATTCTCTTGGCCTCTACTCTCCTTGCGACATGGGCTAGTATCTTCATGACTCCACAAGTTGAAAGGCCAAGATATAAGGGCCGAAAAAAAAGAGAAAAAAAACAGATGAAAGAGTAGGGAAAGGCTCGTAGCTGCTTACCGTCGCGCGAGGAAAGGCCAGCGAGCCGGAGATTATCCTTCGACAAGAGCTGGTAGCAGCGGGGGATCACCGCAGTAAGCAACTGCTCGAGTGCCTCCTTGTCTCTCGGGACCACCAACTGATCCTTGTTCGGCCTCATATCTGGGTCTCCCCACCTCGGCCTTACCCCCTTAAGGTCGGTGAAGAAGAATCGGGCCTTCCATCCCTTGACAGACGTAGGAAGACCCAGCTTAAGGGTTCGGTCGGGCCTAGGCTGGAACAACCACTAGCCCGACTGTTGACGGAGGGTGTAAAGGCAGCAAAAGAGAGAAACCCTAGCCTCTATACCCTAGAGGTGACATAACACTATGAAGCCGCAGATGGTCCGAACGGAATTCGGAACCAACTGGGCGGGCGTTAGGGAGTATCGGTCAAGAAGGTTATTGACAAAAGGATGAAAGGGCAGGCGAAGACCCGCCCTGAGGGATATTTCGTACAGGGCGATCCTCCCGGGCCGAAAGGAGGTCACCCTATCATCGAGGGTAGGGATGAACAGCCGGACACTGCTCGGAATCCCGTACCGGGCCTTAAGGTTCGCTAGTTCTTGGCCGGTTATGGTGGAGGCGGTCCCTTCTGGGGATTCCGCTCTAACCCTAGATGAGGGACCAGCGGCCACCGTACGATCCATGATGGGGGCCCGGCTGGCGATCCGCTGTTGAGACTGAGGAACAAGGTCCTCGAAGGAAGGAGAGGAAGAAGAAGACCAAGAGGGTGGAGATGGAGAGGTCCGCTGTCGCGAGGAAGAAAAAGGGGCGGAGGAAGACCAAGAAGGTGAAGAGGCCTTGAAGAAAAAATAGGGAATGATCGAAGAGACTGACCTGGATAAAGAGGAAAGAATGGTGAGAAGAACAGCAGGGTTCAAAGGAGGAAGGCTCGAGCGGGGTGTGAGTTCGGGGAGGAAGACGAAGATCTCAGAAGCGAAATGTCAAGTCCAGAGCCCCCCCCCCCGGCTATACATCATTTTTGAATCGTTCCGCCTAATCTAGCCAGCCACGTGCACACCCATCATTGCCGGTGTCGCCTCGACAGGCGTCCGACGCGCGGAGTGCTCTGTCTTCAGCCAATCGCAAGGCATCGGTAACATCAGCACCATGATGACAATGATGGCGGTTGTTTTTTCGTGGGTTCTGAAAGGACTCTTCTGTTTTGAGAAGGATTTCACCATATCCGACGGTTGGCAGGGGTGGTAGCGCTATGACGCCCCATATCACCTGCACTGAAGAATCACTGTCTCGAGGACACGTGCCCTTTCATGATTGGCAATGCACTGGGATCATCCATCTAGAGGTTTTACGCCCCTTTTGCCAGGCGAAGAGTGGGCCTGCATCATCTCAAGGGCGAGGGGGCATCTGATGTGACTGATCGAGCCACGCTAGGGCTAACGGGAGGAGCTGGCGGAACCCCGGCCTCGAACTTCAGGGTCCCCTCGGCCTCGGACTCCAAGTCCCCTCGGCCTCGAGCCATCTGATATTGCCATGTGGCCCACCTACGGCCTACAACCGCCACGTGGCCCACTAACCATCTACAACCGCGTGTGGCTACTATCCGTTACGGCGCACGCCTGACATAAGTAGGCCCACCTACTGCTTGTGGCACTACGTTTGGCAGGGGGCTGGCAGGCGGGGCTACCTCTGGCGTGCTCAGTGGTCGCTGCGACCTGTCCCTATAAGCCTTGCCGCTTGTTCGCTATCAGACAATACGTCTCGGAATCAACAACCTTCCAAAAGCAGGTAAAAGGGACCTTCGGACATGTATAAAAACCTTTGCTCATAACGAAAGAAGGGATCTGAACTCCAAGTCCTCTAGCTAATTCTTTTAGTTCTTTCTTCACTGTTTCCCAAGTTGCTTACTCAAGTGTCGGAGGGCCCTCACCTGTGCAACCGGTCCTCGGGGTTTTTCTTGCAGGAATCCCGTTGAGGAGAAGGTGTTGGAAGATTTTCCCGCCGTCCTAGTGGCCCTCCGGATCCTCTCCGTTACCCGACGTCCAAGGAACGTGATTTGGCGGCAACAAGTACATTATTTAATTTAGCGCCTCTCATGTAAACTATATGTGCTTGTTACTGTCTACTCATTATAAGCAAGCTCGAGTTTAACGTTTTTCTTGCTCATTTGAGTGACTTTGCTGGAAGAGTGGAGTGCAACCATCAGCTAGTTTACTCAGAAGATAGATCATATATGAGCGCCCTCTCAACTCAACTCAACTCATCTAAGCCTTTTCCCAACTACATGAGGTTGGCTACATGAATCAGCTTCCTCCACTCTAACCACTCTGCTCTGTTCAGGACTAAGTCCGTCCTAGCCCTTCGCATAGAGCGCCCTCTGATAAAGTTTCTTTTTTTAAGAAAAAAGTATAATATCAGGTTTTATGGATGGAATGACAAATAAATGGACAGAGGTCTGATGGAATAGGGCAAGATGGATGAAGTGGATGCATGAATCCAGAGTTTTGACTGCTTATTCCGTGCCTATGAAAATTCTACTTATTCTGCTTATCACTTGGAATATTAGGTATCAAAGAGGGTCTAGAACTTAATATTGGAAACATCAAAGATGGGGATACAAGGTTAGCAAGTGGTAGATGTGGGAAGAGAAGTTAGAAATAAGCTAGCAATGGAATTTCATGACTTTTATGTGTAAATTATGAAGTTTTGTACACTTGATTTATTATGACCATGTCTAATAAAAACTGAAGGGCACTTTAGTGACCAAGGGAATGGGGTTTGTGTGGAACAGCTGGCAAAGAAAAATGAAGGGCTAAAAGAATCTAGAAAGAAACTATGAGAAGATATTGAGAAAGCTTTGGTGATCGAGACATTATATTTGAGGAAAAGCATATGTGAAACGAACCCAAATATGGGCTATCCTCATGTGATTAATCTCCTTAATCATTTAATTCAATTCATGTCCTATTTAAGATGCCTTCTTGATGCCAATTGATTTTAGAAACTTCAAGGAGGTTTGCTGTAGGAGGGATTGGCATGCATGATATAAAGATATGTGCCCATGCATCGTGCTCCTACTTATCTGATATGGTGCATGTAATTCTGTATTACTGGTCCCATAGGATATTATTTGAATATAAAATAAATCCGCTCTCTTAAATTTGATAGCATGTAGATGTTACTTTTTTTTTCAGTTCATATAATTCCTATGACTGCTAGCACCTATAACTTGGTTTTGGGTCACTTTGAAGTACTGTTATTTATTTTTAACTAGCATCTGTGTGAATCTTGCCATCATGGAGGCTGCTTCAATCATTCCTCAGCACCATTTTGATTTTCACTCATTCAGAAAATTGAAACCTACCATAAGTGTCTGAATAGGGAGATATCACTACTGTCTCATCCACCTTGTGGTTTCTAGACCTATTAGGTTGTCTGTTTGTGGTGAATCAAAAGTTAGAGTCTTCTTCCCATCTTGAAAGTAGTGCAAATGCTGACTAAACAGTGCTATGCCTTTACTATTAATTAGGCTTTCTCAGAAACTTACAAATACCTTTCATAATGTACTTGACAATTTGACATCCCCAAGAAGAAGCTGGTATTGACTTCTCCCATTTTCTTGATTGCAAATCTCTGGTAGATTCTCTATATTACAAAAGTCTTGTCCATATTTTGTATGATGAGGGAATCACAAGACCTTCTACAATTGTATCACTTGATAGGGATTGCAGTGACATCATCTTCTTCATGATTTATGCCTAATTTGATTGGCCACGTGTACAAGCAAAAGCTAAGGCAAGGTTATTTGTATTGTCTCTTAAAAGTTGAAGGAGCTCATGAGGATCCTTCTATTATAAAAAGGTGATGAAAAGGATGCTTTCTTTTGCAGTAGGTCTCCCTTGAAGCTTGCCTCCAATTTTTGTTGGGCTTCCAATCAATGAGAGACAAGGTGGTAGCGTCTTGCCTTAGGTTTTATGGATGCAAGATTTAGTCCTCTCTCTTATCATTATTCAATAAGATTCTACCAATTATCTGCCACAAAAAAAGAAAACACAGTGGATTTCACATGTTCCCATTACTTTCTTTATTTTAATGTTGTAGACTGGTGAACTTTTGCTGGTCCATGATTGTTTCTCCTTAATTTTCTCTTTGTACTTGACCAATCTATATTTATTTCAGATTCTTTGCAGAGCATTCTCCATCTTTTTTTGTGGTCCTTAAATTTGGGTATTTTAGCCTGCAATATTGTGTTGATTGGTTGTTGCATATCTTTTGCGGAAGCTATCCATCCATTTTCTGTTGAAAGATATGCTTTTTGAGCATGCTGGCATAATAATTTTGTTGATTTGTGGCTGTTTTTTTTTTTCTTGGCTGTGATGCATGCTGAGTTTGCTTTGAATTTAGCATTCAACTTGGTACTTTGTACCTAGCCTGTTAGAGTTGATGGTGGCCACTCAGCTCACTTACATGTTGAATGCTTGGTAGGCATGAACTATGGCCTAGATCAAGTGAGGTATTTGAACAACTAACTATACATAGTAAATTAATTCGGCCCTGTCTTATAATTTCTGAACTTACCTTTAGGCTGTGTTTGATATAGGGAATAAGGAGAGATATTCTCTGTATATATCCTTCCTTATCTTCAAAAGCTATAACTACAGGGGATAACTCTGAAAAAAGTTAACCAGAGGAGATAACCCATGGTTAAACATGGGTTATTCCCTGAATTTATTTTCTAGGAAACCCAGGAATAACTAGAGTTATCCTTTGATGGCAAAGTTATTATTTAAAAAAGATGGTTATTCCCTCAGCTATCCCTGGATAAATGCTATCATGTACATTTATCCAGGGATAGCTTTTGGGGAGTCCAACACTACCTTAAGATTCACTTGATAGCTAGCTTTTAGAGCGGTGGACCATGTGCTTTGGCTGTTCCAACTAGTGCAACCATTTTTGTGACTATTTGCCACAACAACTGCTGCCTTATATTTTGTATACTTTATTAATTTTGTGAAATAGTGGTTGTAGTATATAAGGATAACTTATCAAATTCTTTATTGCTTTTATTGCATAATATGGTTAAAGCAAAAATGTAGGATGCCACGGTGGACTGTATACTTGCACAGATTATATTCACGTGTGCCTCCAACTTTGGATCTGCTCTAATATTGTCTATCAATTATATTTTCTACTATAAAACCTTCAAATATCTCAAGTTTTATAGAGTTTGCATGATACTGTTTCGATTAAATTACTCCAATTCTTCGGGGGGAGCGTGTGCAAATTACTAAAATTTTTTGCTTGCAGGACTTCTTGGACGGGCTTCAGTAATGGATATTGCTTGATGCCAATGTTATTTATACGAAGACTCACATTGGTTTCTCATTTTTCTCTGTATTCGTGTCCGGATCAAAGAGAATACAAGACAATGTCATTTTCAATGCCCATTGCAATGCCTTCTTTGTCAGTTCAAAGATCGGTTGCATATAGATTATCCATGCTACAAAGGTGGCAACCAGTTAGATTTTCAAGCAATGCGTTAGTGACACTAAATACAGATGATGACATGGCTAGATTTTCCCTTAAAGAACCGAATGCCAAACCACAAGCTCAGATAAAGGGAATGAGAAAGCCTAAGCGGCAGAAAATGTCCAGGAAAGCAAAACTAAATGAGCTCAAATGGTACCGCTTGAAGGCAAAAAAGAAGATGAAATCTCCAAATCCTGAAGTCAGGATTAGATACAAGCTTGAAAAGGTTGGATACATGATGAATTTTGTCTGCCATTTTATCCGTTCATAAGAAATTGGATTTTAAGACCAGTGAATTTACATTACCGTCATTTATTACTCTCGGAAATGGGGCAAAAAAAAAAAAAGAAAAACAGTTATTTATTTTCTCCAGATCCCTTCATCAACTGCAAACTTGTACAAAAGTAGTTTTGGTGTCTATTGCTTCCTAGAATGTGCTGTTTAAAATTCTGCTGTACTGTAAATATAATTTGATCAAGATACTCATTTTCCATTTTTCTTGTATGTATAATTTATGTTTTAAAGCCTTCCTGACTTGCTTATGTTTGTAGTTCAGGCTAAAAAGAAAGAGGAATGGCTGATCGAAAAACTGAGGAAATATGAGATTCCAAAAGCTCCAGGTCCTGAACACGATCCCGATTTCCTGACTGAAGAAGAGCAGTTCTATCTCAAACGTACTGGTGAAAAGAAAAAAATTATGTCCCTGTTGGGAGGCGAGGGGTATTTGGTGGTGTGGTCCTCAACATGCATCTCCACTGGAAGAAGCATGAAACCGTCAAAGTAGTCTGCAAGCCCTGTAGACCTGGCCAGGTGCATGAATATGCTGAGGAGCTGGCACGGCTCAGCAAAGGCACCGTGATTGATATAAAGGCTAATAACACGATAATATTTTACCGTGGGAAGAACTACGTGCGACCAGATGTTATGTCACCTCCTGACACACTATCTAAGCAGAAGGTAACAATTTTAGCCATTTTCTATGATATGGTATATCCATTTTAGTGCAATTCATTTACATTTTGTTAGTGTCACTTCGCATCATCCCTGCCCATCTTGTTCAGCATGATTAATGTTATGGGCTTGCAATACCTTCCTCTATTCCAAATGTTGTGCCCTATTACAGGGCTCATGCCATATGCTCCTACCGACCGTGTTAATTGCAATTCCTCCAACTTGCATAGATCATCCCTTAAGCATCTCATACATGCCAAAAAGATTCTTAACCTCCCAGAAACCACCAAAGCACCTAGGTGTTTGGTACCATGTATTTCTTCATGTTCATGTGTGCATCTTTGGACCAGATCTACATTCTTGACAATGGTAATCAAAGTTCTAGCACCTTAAGATTTATGAATTATGAATTAGCGGGAACTGTTATTGATTCCATCAGCTAAATTATATATTGGCTATCATCTCTTCCAGTTTCTCTGACCTGTTATAATTGTTTGCAGGCCTTGGAAAAATATAGATATGAGCAATCTCTTGAACACACCAGTCAGTTTATCGAGAAGCTGGAAAAAGAGCTAGAAGAGTACCAAAAGCATGTTGCGTTGTATAAAAGACGTGAAGAGACCACCACTGACAACTCCATGAATAGTGATTAAATTGGTTCTTCTTTACTTTTTCTTTTTGGCAGAGATTGTTTCTTAATTTATTGCCATATATTTGGTCAAAAAGGGCCTATTTCTGCAATCTGCAGTGACCGCAACACATCATCTTCTTACCCACAAGTTTGCATGATGAAAGAATTCTAACAGATCACGTAGAGAGAAGGCTCGTGAGCTGAAAGGCACCACTCATGGTAGAATTGCCGACAACCACCAACACCAAAAAAAAGAGAGGAAAGATCCTGGTCTGTGCCCAAGCTGATTTACATTTTACATTTACCCCATTATTCGAGATAAATTATTGCAACGTTTTACAAGACTTAAAAAATTAATTTAAAACTCCAATCATATTGTAGATAATGTTAAATAAGTGGGTTCAGTTACTGTATTTTATTTGTTTTATTCAAAATTAGATTTCAATTCTATCTCTTTAAAGCCATTATACTTAATGCCCTTAAGCCCTTCAGCTTTTTATTATTTATGGCACTACTCGCATAGAGCCAAATGTATGGTAGAATTTGTCTAAATAATATGATAATATTGTTATTTTGTCTAGAATTTCTTGTTGAATCTGCATTGGCATTCCTCAGTATCCTGTCGTTTTCTCTGATATTTTTCTAGAATCATTGTGACAGGTCACAGGAATCTCTTGTGAACAGAGGATTCATGAATTGACCAAGATTCTGTGTATGCTATTGTGTGTCGAAAACTTGAAACCATTTTTCTCCTTGATTTCAAGCATGGTATCTGTCATATGCACATGGTTCTTGGGTTGGTCAAGAGAGATTGAAACTTATTGATGTTGGGCTTGTGGTGGGTAAAAGCAAGGATTTGCCTGGTTTAATTTCTGATGGATGGGACATGGCTGTAGGGTGATTTGGAGAATGCTAGAGCTTTGCCCGCAATGTACCTTAGTCACGAGTAGTGGTGCAACTCGAGCTCATGAAACTCGGGTTTCTCTCAATCCTAACCTTAACTCTTTTTTTAAAATATCAATCCTAACCCTATTTGTAAAACCTTAACCTTAACCTTATTTTTAAAAATCAGGTTTGGATTGAGTTTCAGAGGTTGGAATTCGGGTTGATAAAAAAATAAATAAATAAAATATTTTTTCAAAGTAAATAAACATCGAATTATCGATCTCAGAGAACGAAAAATAAAATTTCTTGCTAAACACTGGACTTGGAACTTTAATATTATTTTTAAAAAAAAGTCTTACATGAAATAAAGAATAGGAGGAGGTGTCGTAAACAAAGAAGATGAGGCGGAAAGCGAAATGAAATGTGCGGGTGATTCGTTTTTATATTTGTCCTTCTTTTTCTTACCTGCGATCGATGGTCTTGCCCTTTCGCCTTCAAGTTGGCCATCTCGTCCGATCCGACTGGCGTTCTCAACGCTTCCAAAAACTTGATGCCAATAAGCTATCTTCGTTCGGATAATCCTTGGGTTCGGGTTATCTTGGGTTCGGATTGCGGTCAATTTGAACCCGAATCAATTACAAATTGGGCCGAGTTAAATCCGGGTCTTTCGGGTTCGGGTTGGACAAACATGAGTTTAAACACTGCTGTTCGATGGGTCGGGTTCCCCTAGTCAAGGAAGCTATTCACATTTCATACCTTTTACAATGGAGTGATTGACCTTCGTATCCCTTCTCCTTATCTCCTAGTACTATTATCGTTTTTGGTTCACTCACTATTTGGCAGAACTACCAACCTCACCATGGATGAGTTTCCTTGAAACCCTAGAGGCCTGCAATCATATCACATATAAAATGCAAGAAATTCATTCAGCCCAGATGGTGAGCCTTCCAAGCTACAATCCAATTATTCAATGTAGGGCGAAAGATCTAGTTCACTGAGGTCCTGTACTTCCTTGCCAGGAGGAAAGGGTACAAAAGTTAAAATTAGAAAGAAGAAAAGATTATGCGAAGAGCACAACAAGCTCACAGTGAGGTAGATTATGTTTGGTTCTTCTCCCCGCCACCAGTTGCCATGGTTGAGCGACAAATGTTACATTTTTAAAGGAGAAACTTGCACTTGGTCTCAGAGAGTTCTCTTCCATACGCTTATGGTGCAGAAAGGCACCAAGGAGAAGGCGCATAAGGTGCCTCTTTTTTTTATTTAATGTATAGATTTATCATGGTTGTTGGGTACCTTTACGCTTGTCTTTGTACTCTCTTTCCGTATAGACCAAACCAGGCACCTTACGGTCTCCATCTTTGTTGGTGGAACCCTCCATTGGTGGTGTTCTGTTTGCAGAAAAGTGGATGCCATGTCCTGGTCTGGAGGGATGGACACTAACCACCAGTACAATGCATGCATGAGGTAGATGTGCTGGATGCTGCCAAATAGTTATAAAGGCTTCTGGAAGAGAACTCTCTGAGAGCAATTTTCAATAATTCATTGAGCCTTACAAATCGTTTGATCCTTTCTCAGGGTGCTAGTGCCCTGAGAGATGCAATATATTTTCGGCATAAAATAATTACATAAAAATATATAAATTTATTTAAAAAAATTAATTGATATTTTATATTATATTATATTTATACTTTTTAATTGAGTTTATCAATTTATATAAGTTTTTTAATTAAATATAATAACTTATAAAAATTTGAGTATACTTATTTTTCTCAATTAAGTATATAACTTATAAAAGTTTTTTAATTAAGTATAATAACTTATAAAAATTTTCAATTGAGCATACTTTTTTAAGTTTAACTAACATTTCTCGTAAATATATGATAAACCAATCAATAAAAAATTTTGATATATAAAATTATACTTAATAACCTAAAAAAATATTATTATATATTTGTATAAAAAAGGGGAAAGATTAAACAGTAAAATAGTAACTTTTCAATTGCTTGACTAATAATATATTAATTAATAAAAAAAATTATAACTCAAATATATGCTTTTTTTTTATATTGTAAACTTTTTAATATATTACTAATACATTTTTTTAAAAAAAAATGCCCTCTCAAAAGCTGTGTGACTCTACAAAGGCCATTTAGTTCTACTATAGAGCT
This sequence comes from Calamus simplicifolius, assembly GCA_900491605.1. NCBI lineage: Eukaryota > Viridiplantae > Streptophyta > Magnoliopsida > Arecales > Arecaceae > Calamus > Calamus simplicifolius. Next base: position 146,501 of record UESW01001955.1, on the reverse strand, counting down.
AGATGTTTAAAAGGATGTCAATAAATGGCCTCCATAATTTTTTTATCTATATTTTTTATACTTGATTAAAAGATTTTTATGAATCGGTAAACTTAATTAAAAAATTTATGATTTTATGTACTTAAATAAAGAAAAAGTATATTAAATCATTATTGATGGTTGTTATGCTTTTTGTTAAGTTATCGTTAATGACCGTTAAAAATGTACTTAATTAAAAATTTTACATGAGTTAGAATATTTGATGAAAAAAGATATTATAAAGATTTAATTAAAATTTTTCAATAAATCCATATGCTCTTGATGCAATTATCTTCTTTAATATCATTTAGTTGTATTAAATAATAAAATCTTGAAAAAAAAATTTTTATTTTAAAACTTTTATTCAAAATTTATTTTGGTTCTTAAACTTTTAATTGTTACAATTTAGTCTCTCATGTTTTAAAAATGTTAGATTAAATAGGGCAGTTAAAATTAATGAACCGATTAAAAATGATGAAATAACTAATGCATTACTATCATGCGAGCAATGATAGTTTAAAACATTAATTTTAATGTATTACTAACTAATGCATTGATGAAATAACGAATGCAGCTTTTAAAATATTAGACACTAAATGAAAACAATCGGAAGTTTAAAACCCAAAATAAATTTTGAGTTAAAACCCAAATAAATTTTGAGTAAAAGTTTTGAAAGCTAAAAATATGTTTTCACCTATTATTTTTTATTGATACATCTGTCAATTTTATATGTAATGGAGATGATAGATTATTGCTACACGAATGCTACCAGGAGTTACCATTTTGCCATCTAAGAACCTACAGAAATGCTTTCACTGTACATGCGTCACATGATTTCATTTGGTAGCTGCTATCCTGAATCTTTTCCAGGTGTTACGGTTCTGGAAGTCCTTTATCAATAGTGCATTCTTTATTCAATAGAAAGATTCCTAAACATCTGGTACTCATGGTGTTTGAAGGGTGGTGGCCAATAACAAAGGGACCAACGACAGGGCAATTATTCTTCGATACCCAATCCAATGAGTAACTAGAAATAAAATACCCTCAATATGTTAGCAGAGGCAGAGGCATCATCACAGTCCACCATTAAGTTCTCTTCTCTCTATTCCACTGCCATGATGCTATTGGTTTGCCATGCTGGGCAACCAAATTTTCAAAATCATCTACAATTAGGACCATGGGTGAGGTTGGGCTGTTTGTGACAATGCAAGACAGATAAGCTTCTCTGTAGCCTAATAATATTCTTCAGCTTAGTATGACTCAGTTTTCTTTTCCACTCACCTTTTCTTTTGATACTTGCTGCCACATATCACCTAACTATTTGTCCCAAGATATGGGGCACCATTTGCTACAGAATCATGAGCAACATCTGCTGGATGATTGTATGATATAATAGTTTGCAATCTCTCTGTGGTCCACTCCTATTTTGTTTATTATTTTTTCCCATGCTGATCCTTAAGAAGCTCTAGCTTGTAAGTAAACCGCAGAGTTCTGAAATATTATGCAAAGCCAACTGACAAATCTAATGCTTTGTGTGGACATACTGATCACTGCTGCTCTTTCATTATGCCAACAGTCAATCTAATTTCTACTCGAGTCGCCAGTAGTTTTATTGCATATGACCTCCTATAAAATAATTTAGGTGAAAAGTTTGCCATGGATGTTAGAAGGTGGTGGATTGGAATATGGTCTGAACTTCTAATGAGTATATTTAAAACAAGCTTTCTCTTGAGGACAGCCATTGCTTGGTGGCTTTGGGCTAATTTGAGGCTGTGAAGTGGAAGGTACAGGTGACCACCATATATTAAGGGATGTCACATGTGAAGGGGTGATTGAACCTTTCATGGCTTGAAAGGGGATGAGAGACATCTTCCATCCCATTGGAGTGGAAAGCAGGTGGACGACCCAAGTGCTGGATTTGCGAGGGATGGCTGTGCTGACTCAGCTAAAAAGGATGTCCCATCGAGTTGGCAGCTGCCATGTGGAAAGCTTTGTTTGACATCAACCTTTCAAATTTTAGGAGAACTAGAATTTGGAATAATTGGGAGGAAAGAAAGAGAAGATGTGATAGGGGGAGGAGGAGGGGCTATCCATAGGCCTGCTGATGCGGTTGACCACACGCAGTTCAAGATTCAATAGTAAAAGTTCTTAATTTAGATTTTGATGCTTGCTAGTTTATTTATAAGGAGCAGACTTTGGGTTGCATCATGTTTTCCTTAGAACAAGGATTTCTTATTTTTATTTTATTTGATTCTTTAATTTAGTTTCCTGAAAACAAGGCGGGAAACCTTAGTTGAACAGAGTGTGTCACGGGTTTGGAAAAAAAGGAAGGTGGATGAGAGGAGTAGGCTAGCCAGCATGGCTTAATTTATTCAAGAAAATAGTGTCAAAATCTCAAATGGAGAATGTTTTCCTAATGTTGCAAGCAACCGGTTTCAAAACCAAATCCAAGAAACCAGCTACGAAGTCAGCTTTATATAAATATCTAGATTTTTCAATGCTTCTCAGATTTTAGTGGATCAATTATCACTCTTTTTTTGAGCACCCTATAAGGTGATACATTTTGGTTCATCAGATGCAATAATACAACAGCTCATTTTCTTTTTTTCCTTTGAAGGAGTGATTTGCTGCCCCCTGTTTAAAATAGAAGACTAATTCCGCTCTAGATGTTGCCATTGCAAATGAATTTATAGTCTTACCCAATGTTGAGAGGTCTGGAATTTTGTTCGAGCTTATCCTTTTAGCTCTCTATAATTATATAAGTTGAATTATATGCTTTATATTATTAACTCATTGGAAAAGAAGCTAGATGTACTTTCAATTGCTGAACATGATTTACACTACGAAAAAATTTTCAGAAAACAAAATTAATCTATTTTAATTGTCTAATATATATGATCATTGAGTAGATGTTATAGTGGACAAATTTAACGGTATGATGCTACGTTTTAATCATCAAAATCTATTAAATTTAAATATATTCATGTTTTAAAATACGTATATCGTAATTTATTAAATAAATTTCGATTTATATGTCCTATCATTTATTCTAGTGCACCAGTTTATTGACTCAGAAAAAAAATATGAATTTTGGTTTCCACATATTGACTATAATGTAGGTCATACTTATTGATTTGAATATTTAATTTATAAGATGCATTATTGATTTTAAAATTAACGTTTCATCGATAAGGCCATGCAATAAAGTGCATGGTTGAACATTAATTACATTAAGGTAGTGTTTGAAATAGGGGATAAGAGGGGATATCCTCTGGATATCCCTTCTTATTCCAAAAGACATAACTATAAGGGATAGTTGGGAATAAAGTTAACCAAAGGGATATCCCATGATTAACCATGGTTAACCATGGGATATCCCCTCAACTTATTTCTTAGAAAATGTAGGAATAGCTGGTTATCCCTTCAAATAAGAGTAAAAAAAAAGTTATCCGATGGATTTACCTTTTGCATTTGATATGATCAATGGGATAGTCAAGGGATATCCCTAGGGATAGCCAAAGGATAAATTCTATCCCATACACTTATCCAATGAATATATTTTTTCTATCAAACACTACCTAAGTATTAGTTTTATCCGGTTAGAGTGACGGATCCACCACCCAAGCTTACTTGGATTCCATGATGGGAGTCCTCTGCACCCCTACGGTCAAACGCGATTCAAATGCCACGCCTGCCACCAAGAGAGGAAGCGCAGCAAACCTGGCTTTTAGCCAGATCGCGGGCTGCCAAGTCTGTAACTTGGTCAGAACTCAGAAGACGAGAGGGAGTTTTGGTGTGAATTTGAATGCTGGGCCCCTACCTTCTTTGATGTTGCAGTTGGACTGGTCTTCGCTCCAAATTCCAGTGCATTTCCCATTGGCAGAGGAGTACAATGCTGAGGCTCCCCCATGCAATATCTATCATAGCTTGTCTTCTTCTGGCCCTTTGAAGCCCCCCCTAAGTCCTAACCAACAAGATCTGAAGTCTGGTTCCCTTCCCAATGCCCTTTCACAATCCGTCCCTTATTTCCTGTGAGAACCCAGCTCGGAGCAGTGTAAAATAAAGCACCCCAGCACCGAAAACAAAGGAAAAAGACAGTGAGATATCATTATTCATTGCCCCATCCACCGTCCTCTGCGACCTGCCTTCCAAAAACACTGTTTTCAAATACATATAGTATATATATAAATACGGCGGCATTTAGCAGACCAACCCTTGCATCAGATTCCATTTCTCTTCCCTCTCTTTTTGGCTTCCCTCAACAGGACTTTGATTTAGAAAAATATGTGGTTCTTTTGTCCCTTTGTTTTGCTGCTTTTTGGGCCGCTTCTTGTGATGGCTTGCTCATGCTCTGGTTTACCATCGGGAAATGCGTGGTCTTTGAGCCTTTAGTGTGCTGCACCTTTTTACGGCATTCTTTTATGTTCAAATGAGCTTGTTTTACTTTCCTTTTTGTTAACCCTGTTCTTACTTCCCCTCAGTGGACACTAGGCTGCGAACTGTACTTCTCATTTGATTTGTGTTTATGGGCCTCCACCCTTATCATCCATTTTCGTAGGGACAAAAGCTCAGATCTTTCCGTGTTGCCACAAAAAAAGAGGTATCGGCGGAGGAGATAAAGCCTCAGGTTAATGTATCCTGTTCTGATGATAATTCTCTTATTGGATCTTTGTTCTCATCTTCCACAGCTGGAGACAAAGTTCTACCATTGATATGAGCATCTCATTCTTGAGACTAATAACCAATAGGGTTCCCTCTGTAAGTTACTCCTTTCCTTCATTCTTCTGAGCTTTCATCAACTTTTCTATTCCAAGAGAAATTTCTTCAGGTTTTTCTCAAACGTTCCATTCCAATGAGCATAGATATATAGCGTTGCACTGTTGATGAACTTTTTATCTACCATGAAATTCCTTGGCAAATATTTCAAATTGTCAAAGGAATAGAAGTTGTTTGTGATTTTTCTTCTTCCCTTCAATCTTTATTCTTTAGTTGCTCTTATTTTGAAAAAAAAAAAAAAAAACAACAACAACAACATTTTGATAACCAGAACCAAGTTTCATTTTTCTTCATGGATGAATCATCTCCACCTGAAGCTCCTCAGGGTCTTCCCATTGCTGATGAGGTCCCGGACTCAACCGAACCAAACACAAAGACATTGACTATTAGAATAGGAGGATCCTCAGCCGAGAATGGCGAAAAATCTGTCCCCATATCTCCTTCCATCTCAATCTCTCCACACTTGAACTCCCCCTCTCCCCCTCCTCTGCATTTGTTTCGGCATTACAGTCACCTTATATATCTCCGAGGGCCTTAGAACCACCACCAGACAGCAGCACCACACCATCAGCCACGATCCCATCTCCAATCTCTTGCTCCTGTTCTCACTCTGATGACCTCCCGAGCACTTCCCACACTCCCCCATCCGAAAGATATGATTTTCCAATCGACCCAACCGATCAAAAGCCAAAGTTCTCCGATGCAGCCCGAATCTCATTCTCCTTCCCTGTCCCCCGAATCTCTATCACAAAAGGCTCTGTCTCCCCTTCTTCCAATGCAAAACTTCGCAGCTGTGATGTTTACATTGGATTCCATGGCCAAAACCTTAATCTCATTCGCTTCTGCAAGTGGCTCAAGTCTGAGCTTGAGCTCCAAGGAATAGCCTCATTTGTTGCTGATCGAGCAAAATACTCAGATACACAGAGCCATGAGATCGCCGATCGAATCATATGCTCGGCAACCTTCGGTGTCGTCGTTGTGACGCCGTCAAGCTTTCATAATGCTCTCAGCGTGGAGGAGATCAGATTCTTTGCCCAGAAGAAAAACGTCATCCCTCTTTTGTTTGATACTGAGCTTTCGGAGATCGCCGGTCTTTTCGATGGTAGGTTAGAGGATAAAGAATGCAGGGAGGCCTTTGAGGGGCTAACCAGGTGCAATGAGTTCAAGCTTGAAGCAAATGAGAGCAACTGGAGGAGTTGTGTATTGAGAACTGTAGGTATCTTACGATCAAAGCTTGGAAGGAATAGCATCGCTGAGAGGGAGACTGAAGGTTTTGAGGAAATACCCTTTCCTCGAAACAGACATTTTGTTGGGAGGGAGAAGGAGCTGACAGAGATTGAAGCTGCCTTCTTTGGATGCAGTGATGCTCATGAAATGGAGTGTCCAAAGCCTGTGCTGACTAGTGGTGGATCCAGTGGATTTTCCGATGGATTCGCCGACGAGGAGAGTGATACAGTGAGAACTAATGGGAGATATATCAGCTTGGAAATGAGAAAGTGCAAAGAGCCCACTTTGGAGGCTTGGATTGAGCCAGTGATTGAACTGACCAGCAAAGGAAGCCGACTACAAAAGCAGAGATCAAAACACAAGAAATCAAGATGTGGGGGCATCAAGGGTCATGGCAATGCAAGTGTAGTGTGTATAAATGGGATATCTGGAATCGGCAAGACGGAGCTTGCACTGGAATTTGCTTACAGATACTCTCAGAGGTACAAGATGGTATTGTGGGTTGGTGGAGAGGCAAGGTATTTCAGGCAGAATATACTGAATTTGTCGATGAATCTGGGACTGGATGTTAGTGCTGAAGGTGAGAAGGAAAGAGGAAGGATAAGGAGCTTTGATGAGCAAGAGCTGGACGCATTCCAGAGGGTGAAGAGGGAGCTGTTTAGAGATGTGCCTTACTTGTTGGTAATTGACAATCTTGAGACAGAGAAGGAATGGTGGGAAGGAAAGGACCTGCATGACTTAATTCCAAGGAACACGGGAGCTACTCATGTGATTATGACGACCCGGCTCCCAAAGGTGATGAGCTTGGAGCCCATGCAACTCCCACCTCTATCTTTGGTCGACTCATTGCTGCTGATCAAAGGAAGGCAAAAGAAGGACTACCCTGCTGAGGAACTGGAAGTCCTAAGAAAATTTGATGAGAGATTAGGAAGATTGAGCTTCGGGCTGTGGATGATTGGGTCGCTGCTATCTGAGCTAGCAATCTCTCCATCCGCACTATTCGAAGCCATTGAAAGAATCTCCCTCGGTGAAAATTTTTTCTGTTTGGGTGCTCCTGATGATGGATTCTGCAGGAATAATCCTTACTTGATGAAGGTTTTGCTGTTTTGCTTTGCCCTTTTGGATCGAGATAAAGGAGGAAGTCTTGCATCAAGAATGGTTCTTACTGGTGCTTGGCTTGCTCCTGCCCCCATCTCATCAAACTTACTGGCTGCTGCTGCTAACAAACTGCCTACAAAAGAAAATGGCTTTCATCAATGGGGTAAAGGTCTCGCTATGGCCTTTGGTTGCTACACCAGCTGCTGTTTAGCTCACTATGCTCGAAAGGATGGGGTGGAGTCTGCTCTCATGCTGGTTAAACTTGGACTGGCGAAAAGAACCATGAGACAGCCTGGTTGCTGGATCCAATTCCACCCGATCACCCAAATGTTCGCAAAGAGGAGAGGTGGGTTGCCGCCGGCCAAGGCCACGGTTCAAGGCGTGAGGAAGGTTGGCATTGCCATACTGACCTCAGATCACCTCTGGGCTTCTGCATTCCTTGTATTTGGGTTCAAGTCAGAGCCCCCCCTTGTCCAGCTGAAGGCGGTTGACATGGTCCTCTTCATCAAGAAGACGGCTCTTCCCTTGGCAATCCGATCATTCATGACCTTCTCAAGGTGCAGTTCTGCTCTGGAGCTGCTCAAGGTTTGCACAAATGTGCTTGAGGAGGTGGAGAAATCATTTGTGTCCCAGATTCAAGATTGCCATCATGGATCCTTGTGCTGGAAGAAGAAGCTCCAGTCCAACCAGAGGGTGGATGAGTACACATGGCAAGATGTAACACTCCTCAAGGCCACATTGCTTGAGACCAGAGCTAAGCTGCTGCTTAGAGGAGGGCATTTTGACAGTGGGGAGGAGCTTTGCAGGACCTGTATTAGCATTAGAACTGTGATGCTCGGACATAATCATGCTCTGACCCTAGCTGCCCAAGAAACACTAGCAAAGTTGGTCAGATACAGAAGCAAGATATAGAAAGCTGCTTCTTCCAAGCTCTGTATCCTGTCCTCTGGGTTTACTAAATTTTTACATTTCAATCATGTTGATTGATATAAATCCTAGCTTGTTTCTTAGATTTTGTTACTCTTAGACTTGACAAGTACTTGTAGCCACTGTTTTCATATGGAAGAGCTGCTTAAAGGGTGGTCATCAATAAGAGAGTTGGCCAAGTTGCTGTATATAGAACAATGGCAGAGGTCTGTTTGTCTATAATATGGACTTCACATTGAGTTGGTTATCATGTGATATATTGTTTCTGTGGGGTGCAAAACTTGTCCTATGGTAGCCCCAAACTAGCTCCAACCTCCCTGGACCCAGAAGCTGGTTCTTAGTGTGATTTTGTTGAGATGAACAAATCAATCTAAATTAGTACTTCTTGCTAAATTACAAATTTACAATCCAATCCATTCTAGACAAAAAGCCAACCTGGTTAGAGCTTGGGCATACCAGACCTTGAGAGAGATCTACATGCATTCAGCTTTTTCTCGGAAACGACGGTTCTGAATCAGCTTTGCCTTGCAGAAGGCCTTTGGGAAGAATCCAACATTTTGATCAGTACAATACTGGCATTTAAACGACACTGCTGCCCTGCTGTTGCATGTCCCATTAACTGTTATATTTTTGGCTGGCTTGTGGGCTTGCATTCACCTCTGCTTTTATTACTTAGGGGCTGTTTGGCATGAGAGGGTTGGTAATCCTTTATTTCCAAAAATTAATCTTTTATTAAAAATTGAAAGCAAATAAAGCTGTACTTCAAATGTCAGAATTTAGATATTCACCCCAAACAGTTCCTTTGGGTTCTGAGATTCGGCCGACTTGCATCATGTCAAGCTAACCAATCATAATACTTTTCACCTTTGTCGATCACTCACATTAATCTATTTTTCTTAATCCATATTCATTTGATTTAAATCTTCATCTTTTTCCTAACCACCATCTCTTTCTTATTATTTCTTGTATGTTTCCCTCTTGTATTCATTTGAATCTCTCATGAAATGAATTGATAGGCCGTCCCATTATCCATCTTCTGCTCATGCTTATGTAGACAAGGACTATAGGCAAATATAGGCCGAAGCTGCTGAAAAATATTTTTGTTCTTTGCAAAATCTTCTTCTTAAAAATTGCTAAAAAATTAATCTATAAATTTAAATATATAAATAAAATAAAATAAAGATAAGAATCGAACCTAGATCGATGCGTGTTAAACACTGCCCTAAGAACTAATTTTTCATCCCTCCGTGCAGGTTGCAGACGATTTGTCCCTAAGGTACAATAACCCGACTTGATCCGAACCTCCTACCATGAGCGATCGCGTAAAAGTACAACCCAATGACTCCTTCAGATGCCCAATAAAAGAATCAACAATAACAAAAAAAAATATATAAAAAAATTCTTTCTGAGCATATTCAAGCCTGATTGATCCTCCCTCAATCCCGAATCCTTGAACCTTTATAGGCTTAGCCCAAAAAAACTCTAACGGCTCAGCCCATAATGATCTTAAAGGCCTAATAGCCGTTAGTCCCAAATTACATTAGAAACAGCTTAAAGAATGAATTATTTTGATGTTTCTCGACGTTCATGAACGTTGGCCTTCGCTAGCGTTCACGCAATGCTCACCTAGCGAGTGTTGCATCACTCACTCGAGTGGAACGCTCATGTGAGTCCACATCCGTGAGCGTTCTGCTCGCGGGCGTTCCCCTTTTTTATTTTAAAACTTTTTTCTTTTTAAAATAGTTAAAAAGTCAACAATCCCTCATAAAAGTTTTAAACAAAAAATAATATAATATTAATTTTAAGGCATCTTATACTACGTAATAAGGTATGTGGACTTGAACCATACTTAGTATTGATTGTATACATCTGAAGGAACCATAGTGGATTAAACCTTGAACTAGGTCCTTGACTCAGACTTTACTAATCACTCATACAGTATGGATCAATTGGATTTAAGCGATCAGCGCATATTAAAGGTCTTACGCTTAGTACCTTGATTTTTTATGAGAATTCCTTAAGGTTAGCCCAAACCTTTAGTCACAGCCTAATATGACGATTTTCATATAGATGAATCCTCTAAGGGTATTTGTGACTAATACCCTGCAGATAACCTACCTTGGATCCATTAAGAGTACTACTCAACCTTGCACAGATTTACTTTATCGCTTTATCAGAGCACTCATAATAGGGATGGGATGGAAAAAAAAATTTAAAAAAATTATACTCTAACACGATCACTCAATCAGTTTCATTTCTACCATATTAAACCTTTTTCATAGGATCTCCAATCACAAAGGTTGGGTATCCACTGCTGGTAACCAAATAATGGGGCCCTCGATAATTCTAGGACTTCACTCCTAAATAATTCCTTGGTTAATTGATCTGTCAAATTCTTCTCGGATTTGATAAATTTCAAGGAGATAACATAATTGTTCTTATGTTGTCTTATAGACTTATGGCGAAGCCATATATGGCTTAGGAATGTTTGATGCTCAAAATAATGTCATACAGAAAGATGTAACTAAAGAAGATCACAACCTTCAAACTGGAACAAGATAAAACATGATGTAATTTTCTCAATGACCACTATAATAGGAAATACTTATCTGGAGTAAGAAAACTTTTGTATTTATATAAGAATACAAATATATGCTAGTTGCTGCACTTGAAAGTAAAATAATGAAATGATGTGAAAATATATCTACATACAAGCATGCATATATCATGTGCACAAGCACAAGCATGTGTGTACACACATGTAATATATAGGATATATCTTAAAATCTCCACATTGTTCTCCACCAAGTTGCAAGAAAAAAAAAACTTTAAATCATTATTTTTTTTTTTGATAGATTACTCTACAGAATACATATAAAACAAGAAATCTTTTGTTGCCCAGGACAATGCAATACAACACAAAAGAGCAATGATACAGCACTTCTGGAACCCTTCTTTTATAGGCTACAGATTCAAGTTTTAAGAGCAAGAAGTGGTATAATTGACAGATTCTAGGAAAGTGATTATATTGTTGCCTACATATAGCACAATGTGATGCTCACAAGCCATGCATAGATTTAGCATTCGGGTTGCTTCTAGGTGAGGAAACCTCTAAGGTCTTACGTTGGAGCCATTGTCGCCCCCAAAAAAAAAAATATCATCGAGCTATGAGGAAATTGTTCGCAAGCGATGCTGGGTGTGTAAAATAACAACCATTAACAATCATGGTTATTTAGAAGTCTAGTACATGTGCACAATATAATGATCAGGGCCTAGAATATATACTTGAGTCAAGGGCATATTCAGAAACTCAATATAAGTTTATTTTCATTTTAAAACATAACTAAGTTAACTTATAGGATGAAACAACCATTACTTTCCCATGCATTCTCTCATTTCGTGGCCAAGCAGGCAATAGAAAAATAGTGAATCTGATTATTTATCTTCCATTGCAATAGTGTTTCCTTCTAGCTTTGAAAAACAAACGTGGTATTAGTCTTTTCACATTTTCATTCTTGATATATGTTGCAAATATTGCAGTATATACCAATAAGTAATTTGTAGTACATCATTCCCTAGCAGCTTTCAGGATTTACTTGATATATGTTCAGGATACAAAGCATATTAACCTTAAATATCTGAAAGCATCATGAGCACATTTCATCCAGTGATTAATAAATGTGCAAGCAACCACTAAATCCCAACTTCTCTGGGACATAGTATATATCACCAAGAGAGGGCAAAAACAATTTAATTCTTTAATCGTGTTGCAATTTTGATATGACAAATATACAATGGAATCCATATAAACACTCTAATAGAATTAACGTTGATATATAATTCCAAAAACAGACAACTAACCATCATTTCATTAATAAGAATACTAGAATGAATACTATGGCAAGAATATCCAACCAAACTTACGTTGCACATCAAGCATGGTTAGACAACAATTTTTGGGGTTAACATTGTCAATCTAATTAAGAAATATTTATTAAAAAAATCAAATTAATTTACAATGAAAGTCCTAACAACTTTTAGTAAAAAAAGAAAAACTAGTTCTTAGCTTTTCAAAAATATTTTTGTTCTTTGCAAAAATGTCTTCTTAAAAATTGCTAAAAAATCAATTTATAAATTTACAAAGTTGCAGCAAAAGTTGCAGAATTTACAAAGATCACCAACATAAGTTGAGAAAGGATTCGAAATAATAATAATAACATTACTTAATTGGAAATAGTATCATCAGCACAAATTTTTTATTAAAATAGAGAATTGAAGATGAGTTACAGCATGGAGGAATATTATAGAGCAGGGTCATTGGAGAGATTATAGAATTAAAGAGGACTATGACAGAGGAAAGAAGAGATAATTGTAATTGACTGCTGACATCTCCGGTTGGAAGTTGTTAGTCTAGAATGGGAAGAAGAACAAAATTTGACGTAGAATCAGTTTGTGAACAAAATGCAGCAACTGAAAGTTTTTGTGAACAAGATGAGTTTTGAGTCAAAGTTTGAGAACCAAAAGTATATATTTTCTGATGGTCGGGTGTGAGTTCGGGATTGATGGTTGGTGTATAGCATTCTAAAATGTTGAGTAGCAGCAGGATAAAAACATATGATCCATGTTTTCTTCCTCCAGGCAAAAAACAGGGCAGGTCTCTGCGACTACCGCTTAGACAGGTTCCCTCAACAGCAACTATTTGTTTCGCTGAGCAACAACTTATCCCATCACAATTTATTATTTTTAAAATATTCATTTATTCATTAATACTTTATTTACAATAAATATTCAAGTGAATGTGACTTTTTTTTTTTTTTTTGAAACAGTCGTACGATCATATCACTCAGATATGAGTCAAACCATGATATCAAAAAATAATATCAAATATAAAACAGAAGGAGGAGTCTCCATTGGTCCAAGACTAGATTCCTGTATGATGGGCAATAAAAAAAGCCACCCAGTCAGTAACGGAGTTGTTTTTGTATAAACACGATGATAGTAAACCTCATCAACCAACTAGAGGGCTAATCTGATGTCGTGAATAAGAGGATTGACGGAAGATCGATCCTCAGCATCTAGTCTGATCCAGTCAATGACTGTAGCAGAATCACCTTCATATACAGTCGTCGAGTGCAAGGATGCTATGTGATGCCCGTCCAAGCCGCATAAAGCTTTGCTCGTGAAATAGAGGTATCAATAAGGATTCGCTCACTAGCAGCAGCATTAATCCATCTGAATTTCGGATAACAAAACCCGCACCAGCCATCCTCCTCTGATACTCTCATCAAAGTTTACTTTGATAAAACTCGAGGGTGGGAACTCCCAAAAGATAAAAATCATAGGCCGATTTGCTACCGTGATAGTAGAAGAGCTCCAAATGTTGAATCTATCAGAAAGATGGGAAGAGTTACTCGTTAATACTCAGCAGCCAATCCCGTTGCCTATCTTAAAACTCTATCAACGAGTGAGGCTTTCATTGCTATAAATTGAAAAGGTCAAATATATATAGCTTGCGGAAAAAATTAAAAAACTATTTTCATATTCAAGTCAAAGGACAATAACCTTTGTTTGCACCAAAGTAATCTCATCTCTAAGTCGTTCAAATAAACCATTAATATTATATAATCAGTAATTTGTAAGAAATGAAATAATTTTAATTAATTTACTTTTCAAGAATTATTTTGTCAAAGGAAAAAGAAAAAGAAAAAGGAAATGGGAGTTGTCACCATGGAAATTGATATTGTTACTCTTTATTTTTTTATTATACGAAATCCCTGAGCTAATTTCACGGAGACTGTGCTCATGGCGGAGGTGTCTTTTCAAAACTGCAGTGTACCTATAAATTCACTTTGGGAAGGTGCTCAACTATTTCAAATTTTCGATCTCTCCGTCCTCTTTCCCCGCTGTTCCCTCTCGTCGACTCTCCTAATCTCGAATTCTCGATCTCTACTTTCTTCCCCACTCTGTCGCCATTAATGGCTTCGGCGGCCTTCAAATCCGGCACCAAGAGGTCCATGGTCGGCGGGGCAGCTGAGGACGCCGGCTCCTCCAACCGCGGCGGCGGCGGCCACCACCGATCGAGGAGTCTCAGCCGCTATTCCGGTCGGTTCCCTCCGCCACCGCCTGAGTCCGACGAGTTCCCGTCATCGAGGGCTAGGTTCGTGAACAAGGCGGGCTTCCCTGAGCTTATCCATGATGATCTCGCCTACAAGGTCTTCAAATCCAAAGAGGAGGAGGGCGAGGAAGTGAGGCCAGCCGTTGGCCGGTCCGGCCACAGGGTTGGCGGCGTCGGCTACAGGACGGAGACAGACTCGTTCCGGCGGCGGGGGAGGTCGGTGTCGAGGCACCACAACCGGGCGACAGAGGAAAGGAACGGCATTTTAGGAAACAGTGGCGGGAGCAAGGGCGTTTCTGAGCGCAGATATAGGAGGCAGCGCTCTGTATCAGTTGCTCGCTATCAGTACAGCGACTCAGAGGTACGTTCAATCAGTTGGTGGTTTCAGTTTCTTAAATTTGGGTGATCTTTAAACTATTGTGAATTAGGAATTCTTTGTATCACGTTAAGTTTTGGAATATTTGTTCGAATTTATTATGTAATAGACGCAAGTTAATATCTTTTGGAGGATGCCGGACTGTTGCGTATCAGGTGCTGGACTAAAACTTAATGTTTTCGGTTCTATTATGTGTTAAATTTCCGTTGATGTTTATTTATAAATGCTAAAATCATCAGCACATGTAAAGATTTTATTACAATTGTTAAATTCTAATCACCTGTGCAGTTTAGTGTGTTTCCATGTTCTCATATATTTTTTAACCTTGTAGGATATTATGGTAGGCTATTATGTTGTTTTTTGAATTATTATGCATAAGGACCACCTTAAATTCATCTCTTTTACAAAAAGAAAGGGACCTCCAACTTGCTTCTTGTCTGATAGAATTTTAGGCCAGCAGAAGCAATCCAAGAATTGCAACTGCGAAGAACGATGCACGGATGAAACAAAACTGCTAATTGGAGCCTTGTCTTGATGGACCTGTGACATCATTTTTCCTTATATGAACTTCTTGATGGTGAATCAGTTCAATCTTAAAGATTATATAGCTTTTGATTCTTCATTGCTTGTCTTTGAAGATGGTATGATGTAAATCACCTTGAAATCAAAACTTCCCACTGTGATTAGTAATCATTAAAAGAAGGATAGCAGAACAGCAGCAATAACGGTCAGTCTTTCTGCAATTAAATTGGGCGGCTAAGGAATAGAACTTCTAGTTAGTGATATTTCATAAGAGGATTGAACAGAGCTCATGATTGACTCCCCAATGATGTCAACCCTCCGCTGAAGTTCACCATGGCTTACCCCAGTGAATGGGTTTGGGGAAGTAACTCTATTTTTTAAGTGGTTTTGGGCTCACGCCTATTGACCAGTGTCCTCATATATAAAAGGCATTAAGGCAATAAAACTTGCAGAAAATAAAGCTTAGGGGAATACAACATAGATTCAAGGTAAACTAGAAGGGAAAAGACTGCTTGAGAAGTATAGAAACAGAAATGCATCAGGGATGGCAGTTTAGTTTGCAGCTTTAATGGTGAACATCAAATCTTTGTATGTTAGAGTAAGCAAATGTGATAGTTATAACTTCACAAAGCAGGATGTAATTATTGCCATCAAGAAGGTTTAAGGCCTTGCAATGGATAAACATGAATAAGCGCTAGAAGTTCAAAATGTTTCTTTGAATGACTTCTACAGGTATAAGTCCTTTACACTTTTTAGGGAATTTTCCCATTCTATGAGCTTTCATTCTGTAAAGAGGCATATCATTATATATGCACTTTCATGAAATGCATCCTTTGGAATGCTGATGACATTATAAAAAAGTTATAGGAGATGGCATGCACTTTCTATCATAGTGGAACATACATACATAGAAAAAGGGTAGGATTTCATTCATAATTCCAACTGAGGCTTTTCACCTCAAAAGAAAAAGGTAAAAAAAAAATTCAAAGGAGGCTTCTATTGAGAATAACTTGGTCATTTAACACTCATATTTTACTATCATACTGCAATTTCATAGTTTTTCTGCCTTAGTGCATTTATTTTGCACTCTAAGACAAACATGAAAAGACGTGCCTTGCTTTATTTCAGGGCCATTCATCCACAAGAACTGATGATGAAGCTTGGACGAGTTGTAGACACAGAAGTGCAACCGAGAAGAATGTACAAGCAGTTTATGCCCAAAGAAAGGTCAGTCACAGTTCAAGGAACATAGTTTAGATGAGATTATCTCCGAAATATATTTGTCAATACTTTGGAAGGGGTTAAGAATTCTATCACTTGAGGAAACTATTCATTGTGACTTTATATTTCACTTCTCAGAAAGAAAACTTTATTGAGGATGGTAAGGAGATTAGATTGTATGAAGCCATGCGTAAAGAAGTAAGGCATGCAGTTGAACAGATCAGGATGGAACTTGAAAAGGTGAATTTAGCTTTTGTTGGAATAATATTTTAGTTTACATTAATAGACAACTACATATATTTGTCTCATCATTCCTATAATTGTTGCTGTTTCTTCCAGTGCCTCTAGTACTAAATTGGATGTGTACATTTAATAACAATCTATATGAAATGTTTGCAGAGGATGGTGAAAACAGAGCCCTCAAACATGTTTAAAAGTGAATATAATCTGTCAAATGGCTCAAACAATGCTCAAGCAACTGCTAAGATCAGAAGGAACTGTACCACCAAACTGAAGCAGGTACAGGTGAACTAAGTCAATCATTTTAGGATGACTCTTTTCAAAATTTAGTAGTCTCATTGGCTTTATAGTTGATTTATTTATTCATAATTTGGTTCTGTTTGATGGTTTTGTTAGCTACATAGACCATGGTCCACTCTGCCCATACATTCCTAAGAATTTGGAAAACTTAATGAGTTTCAATTTCATCCAGCATGGGAATAAATGGGGAATGTCTTGGGAATCTTTCAAGAATTCATGGAACAAACATGAATGCAATGAAACCAAACATGTACTGGATTTGCTGGGATAAGATAATGTTTCATATCTGCACTAACCTTCTGTTTCATTTCTTTTTTGGGATTTTCCACTACTTGATGCATGCTTTCATTGCTTACCATGCCTAAGAAAATAATATTTCATATGGTCATGCTGGTTGACGTTCAACTTCCTGCCTCTATAATTATCCGTAATTCAGGCTTTCGATGTCTTTTGGTTTATCTGTGAATAAGTATTCTTTTTTTCGCATGATCCTTATGTTTATAATGTTCATGATTTGTTGAGACATGCCTTGTGGAATATGATTGTGTACTTATTTCATGCAAACTCTCTTATTTTTTAAAATTATTGTATTACATTCAACCTGATGGAAACAAAATATTCACCATGTTTATATTTTTCAGTCAGAGAAACGTATGTTGGACTTGTTGGGTGAATTATCGGTCGAGAAACAACATGGTAAGGAGCTCACTAGCCTTGATAGAGAGTTAATTCCTGTTCCAAGACAAACAGCTGTACGAGATAATCCATCATGCTCCAGAGGAGTAAGCTTGCTCTCATGCTTCCTTGTTAGCGTGGTGATGTATTTCAGGTTTTTATTTTTTTTCCTTAATTTTTTATTCCTTTCATGGATTCATGTTCCAGAGGAGCAACGACAGAACTAGAACATCCAAGCACTTGACTGAAGAGGCGGAGAAATATATTGAGGATTTCCTATTAAATGTTGAAGATACAGATATTTCTTCCTATGATGGAGAAACAACCGAAACAAGTGCTATAATTGCAGGGGACTTCATAATGCATAATAATCTGGTGGAAACTCATGGAAGGGTGATAGGAGCTGCTTCTGCACCCGTCGAAACAGACGGGGTTGTGCTTCCTTGGTTGCAGTGGGAAACTTGTAATGATGAATCTCCAACACCAAGCAAAGGCAAGATCAATGTCTCAGTGGTTCCAGGGAAAAAGCTGTTTCCTTCAGTAAAGGTGACTATCTATATGCTCACTTCCTACAAGCGTTAGTCTATTCACTATGTTATTCTGAAAAGCATTTCTTGTGATCATGGGAGTGATATCACAGAATTAGGACCAAGTACAAACCCATTGACATCTAATTTCTTTCCAAATTTATTACACCATAGAACCTTTTTCCCCATTTTTTCCCATTGCCTGCCCATCTCGCAAGATTTTATGGATTCATCAGGAGAATTCCTACTATCTCAAATTTATGGATTCGTCTGTTCAGGTATCCCTCACTATCCTTGAAGAAAATGGCTTCAGGGACTTTGTGTTCTGCAACTTGACAACATCCAGCAAGTTCTTGGCTTTTAATTTGCACAAATTAATGGCATCATAAATGAAAAATTGATGCCTTTTTTTGTCCTTCATTCTCCTCAGTTTAGTTGCAAGCTGCACACCAATGATGCAATTTTTTATTGCCATGTACATTAAGAATTCTAAACAATGTGTATTAACAATACTGATTAATTTCCTTTTTTACCCGGGGATGGGAGGGGCCTATCGCTTGTCAAGTTGCACGGAACTAGTTGGTATGGCCAAGCTCTTGCTTTTCATATTGCTTCATTTTTGTTATGGACATTCTCTCTTTTTTATGCATGAGAATTTACAATTAGATGATATGCGTGCGTGCGTCACTTCGTTTGTTGTATGGATATTCTATCTCTTATTTGTGCATGAGATTTTTATGATTGGATGATACATTTCTGTGTGCACACATGCACGTGAGCAAAATGGATCCTCAGAATTACTCACATAGTGAATTCAGCACAGAACGCATGATCCAGCATTACTTTAGCCATCTTTCTATGCATTTGACTGCTCCGCGTTCCTGGCAAGTGAATAACGCATGGATGGTTTTGCTTGAACTCTATATACGGGACACCAGTTTGGAGTCTTGTTATTGTAACATCTTTAGGTCATGCCTTAGTTCATCATGCTTACCTGGCCTCTGGCTTTGTTGTGGTACCTGCTGAATCGTGGATATTGTTTCTCCTTTTAGCTTTATGGGTTTTCTCCTCAGCACAGTCATGCTAGCAAGTATCCAACCTACCAAAAAGGGTCGTCTTCCACCTATCCTTGAATTAATCTAAGTTCTTTTTGTATGAAGTGCAAATGAATAACATCTTTATGTCCTTGTGTTTCAGGAAGCAAATGGTTCATGTGATAACACCAATTTTTTAAGCAGCAGTCTTGGTAGCTGGAGTCCAGTAGATAATTGCAGCTGCTCTGCTGTTCTTGAAGACATTGCAGGCAGCATGTTTGGAGAAGTGGAAAGCCATCATAGTAGCTGCTCTGTTACCAGACTAAAAGGATCTTTATTTGACTTGGATGACTATGTGCATCTTCAAATTGGTGAAGGCCACCTCTTTGAGAGGTTTAGGCAGAAACAAAGAATAGATTCAGGTAGTCTAATATTATGTGGAAGAACTTCCATTTAGTATGGCTTAGGTCTATTTGATGTCGATAAAAAGAGATTAATGCTTATTCCCGAGTTGGTCACTTGAGATTTAGTCAGACTTTTTCATTAAAAAAAAAGGAAAGAACGACCACTATTTTTTTGGAATGTAACCATGGAACTTATAATAGATGTTGCTGTCCCATACTGATTTGATTGCTTAAAGCATACAAACAGATTGCTTCCGTCTGATATGATTGTAAATACCCTGATCTTATTTGCTCATGACTGTCAACCTTGTTTCATGAGACTCCTGATCTTATTTTGTTTCCTCTTTCTATTCTTAACATAACTACTATTGGAATACTCATCGTAGACTGCCTTGAAAGTTGCAACTCAAGGAGCATTCATAACTATTTCTCTATAACTTATGCTGCAAATGAATGCCAAGTCCCTTTGGTACTATGCGTATAGATGTAAATAAAGTGAGATTGGATGGATTGGAATTTCTCTGGAGATGGTTTTCGGACAATTGAAGTCTGATCAATTCTGGCATGGGCTCAGCATGAGAGCCATATCACAGATGGCCTCCTTCTGAACTCTTAAATTACACACACTGTAGTGTTCTCATGTTAAATCACGCTTTTGTATTATGAGCACATTGACTGTGATGTTTCATGTTGTACTAGCATACATATCATACAAAGATTATATTATCCTTCAGTTTTTTTATAGCTAGCAAGCATCCTTTGGTTGAAACGAGCAACGTAGTAGGTTACCAATCCTTAAACAGGGTGAGGGGGTTTAAGGGTATGCGGAAGAAAGATGGCCCCATTTTGTAGCTAATTGCTTGCAGTCTTTTTATCAAAAAAAAATAAAAAAGGTTTCTATTGGCAAGTGAAAAAATTGAATGCCTCTGTTTATTCCTTTTTTTTCTGGTGTTTTATTCAATAATTTCTTCAGAAATATTATGAGAACTGCTAAAAGTAAATGAGAAAAAAAAAATAGCGAAAGGAAATCAGTAAAACGCTTCATGATTAATCTAATCATTAGATCATGATAATACATTGCCAATATCACCATATTTTAATTACCATATCGAAATTATATATTCACAAGTTGATAATCATTATTCATAATATAACAATATCTGGTCACCCGGAGATAGATCTCATGTTTATATTGATTTTGGTGGGTTTTTCCAAGCCTTGCAAAATTTAAGGAGATTTTTTGGAGAAGAATTGAAATTCATTAGGTCCCAGACTCATTTCGGTAAGTTTATTCATGAATCCCATCTCTGAACCATTTCACAGCATGGTTTGAAATTGGGGTCAATAGTAAATTATTATAGAGCTCATCGCCACTTTTATCTATTTCTCAAGCAACGAAGTCCATAACTTTGTTAGTTGGATATCGAAACTCCTGGCTACTTTTTGTACGCCACAAATCTTCAAGAGAATATCAGCCTCTCTTCCACCCAGAGGCTCTGCTGCAGGACTCAGCAAATGGTTGACACTCTTACACTTGGCACATACAGCTCAAACCCAGAACCACAAGATCACCTTATCTGGTGACCATGCCATGTGTCACAATTTTATTGGGCACCCTGATCAAGCCTCATCTTCCAATGTTCACCCGATGTCCCATTTAGATTCCCATGTCCCCACGCCCACTCCAGAAAGTCTCCATTTTGTTCTCTTCAGTTGGTTTCTCTTCCAACAAATTCATTGTAGCATCCCCAAACCCTTCAGAAACTAAAAGGAGGAGGAGAAAGAGGAAAGAATGGCAACTCAAGCTCTTCTCTCTTCGGTGGAGGCTGGAAGGCAACTCCTTGGAGGAAGGCCCCTTCACTCTACTGCCACCAGGTTTGTTGGCTCTACAAGGAAGGCTTCATTTGTTGTGAGAGCAACTGCAACACCACCTGTTAAGGTCAGTAGACTTCAATGCATCCGTTTCACTAGTTGTGCTCCTTTGTTAAATGCACCTCATTTGGACTATCAACCTTAACTTTCCTTGTATAGTTTGATGAAACACTAAAATTAAATATGATAGATGGGAAATATTTCCACTGGACTTGAACTAAAAATTATATATACTTTCTTTGATTAATAATTGTGAACATTATTTTCTGAAAATAACCATTAAATTGGAGGAAAAAAAAGACATTATTGTTGATTAGCATTTATGAAGCTAATGAAATGGTTAGTTAACCAGCATAAAGCATAGCATCTCTCTCATGCTCTGGTGCACATGAATGGAATCTGAAAGCAAAGGAGTTGTACTGATTTGCAAGTTTCATTCAGTTTTATATATTCTTTCTATTTGCTTTTTTTTTTTTTTTTTAATATATCCTCTACTGGCATAACTTATTTGGCGCAGCAAGGAGCAGACAGACAGCTCTGGTTTGCATCCAAACAATCCCTCTCTTACTTAGATGGAAGGTAATCTAATCTTACACTATTATTACTGGTCAGCCGCTGAAAATTAGTTTCTAGCAAGCACTGCTAGTCCATAACATGGAAGCTAATATTGGATGACTCATGTCCCCCCTCAACCACTTTTGCTTGCAGCCTTCCAGGTGACTATGGCTTCGATCCGCTGGGCCTATCAGACCCTGAAGGCTATGGAGGATTCATGGAACCAAAATGGCTAGCCTACGGTGAGGTCATCAATGGAAGGTATGCCATGCTTGGTGCAGTAGGTGCAATTGCACCTGAGATCTTGGGACGGCTTGGCCTGATACCTCCTGAGACTGCTCTCCCTTGGTTCAAGACTGGGGTCTATCCACCAGCTGGAACCTATAACTACTGGGCAGATAATTACACTCTCTTTGTGTTTGAGATGGCACTCATGGGCTTCGCCGAGCACCGGAGATTCCAGGACTGGTGCAATCCAGGGTGCTTGGGCAAGCAGTACTTCCTAGGCATTGAGAAGTACCTGGGGGGCTCAGGGGACCCTCCTTACCCTGGGGGGCCTTTGTTCAACCCACTGGGACTGGGGAAGGATGAGAAGTCCATGAGGGATCTGAAGCTCAAAGAGGTGAAGAATGGAAGGTTGGCCATGTTGGCCATCGTGGGGTACTTTATTCAGGCCCCTGTGACTGGTGTGGGGCCCTTCCAGAACCTCTTGGATCACTTGGCTGACCCAGTCAACAACAACATCTTGACCAACTTCAAGTTCCATTAAGGCCAGGCTGCTGTAGGGCTGGAGTGGTGATCCCTTGAAACCCCTCCCTCTCTTGTAACATTTTCTGGAATCTTGTAATTGCTATGCTACCCTCAGAATCCTTCTTTTAAGTTGCACCAATGATAGAACTATATATGCTAGCTGTGGCATGTTAACAACTTCATAATTAACAACAATCAATGAATGAAACGTACGTGAAAGGTACCAAAGAGGCAAACAAAAAGAAGAGAGAGAGAGATCCACGGCCACCAGAATTACTGCATGAATACAACCCAAAGTGTTTTGTGGCAAAGATAAATAAATAGATTAGAGCTAGAATGACTCTCTCTCTCTCTCTTGGAAAAAAGAATATAACTATGGCAATATATATTAGGTGGATTTAAAGACCAAAACAGACTTTGTTGACACACACATCACTAGCGAATTTGTTGGCCATTTGAGCTTCGCGGGTAGAGCAGAGAAGGAAGACCTTCGTCGTCACGTTGAATGGAAACAACAGCGAGGCAGTAGTACTAATTTATCCCCCCCGCCCACCCCAAAAAACATAAAATAAAATAAGGCAATTTTTTTCTTCTTCTTTTTATTCTTTCCTCCCTCTTTTTCAGACCATAATTTGTTCTTCTTTCAACAAATTCGAAGTTTGTTTTCATATATTGTAATAAAGGGTAAAATTAGTATTCATTCTTTTCTTTTCTTTTCTTTTTTTTTCGTCAAGTTGGCTGGTGCATGAGTGGAATTTTTATTTGAGATTGGAGTGGAGGTGGCAACTTTTGCCTTTAACGCACATGCACATGCACACGTTGAATCAAGTGTATTTTAGTTTTAAATTTATGAAAACAAAATAAATAAATAGGCTTATTTTGATGTTACTTTATATATATAAAGAGAGAGAAGGTACGTAATCAAACTCAGCTATTTTTCTATTCTTAGATTCATACATTTCACAAATCCTAAGTTATATTTGAATATAACCAATTTTACTCATTTATCTCCCTATATATAATAGGCCTTTAATAATATAGGTCTAGAGATGATAATTTTCTTCAAATCCATGGATAATCGTCTATCTTCGCTTCATTTAGGGCAAGTATAGAAGTTAAAAAAAATAAAAATAAATATAAGTATGAAAACACATGAAAATACCCATCATGGATATGAGATAAGTATGAACATAAAGAGTTTTTCAACCTATTTTATACTAATTATATTCACTAATAAATTTATTTAATTACTCTTATTTATTAATATAGTTATAAATTTTTAATCAAAAATTTTATAGGTAGTTAAAGATCATAATTTTTTTGAGACCAACCTATTTGTTCAACTTGAAATGAAAAGTGTTGGAAATACACCCTCAATCACCCTTAGAACAATATGCGGAACGTGTTTTAATGAAAAAACTATGCGTGCACAATCACAGAAAAATATACCGATCTACCACAATCACAGAATATGCGGAATAAAAACAAACACCACACAAAAACACCAAATTTACGTGGAAAACCCCTCCAATGTGAAAGGGAAAAACCACGGGGCAAATTCCGAGAGCACTTCACTAATCTTAATAAAAGATTACAACTTTTCTCCTAATTTCTTTTTGCCCAAAAATTAGGAAACACTTCGAACTTAAAATAATAGTTGATGTGGGTATAAGAAGGATCTCACCAACGTGTGGTTGCTCTTCCGTGCCCCCCAAATCTGCTCTCAGACTCGTCCGTATCGACCTCCTGAGGTTGCACAGGATTTCTCCCAAGCCTGGGCTTCTCTGGATCTCTCTCAGGCCGCACACAGCTCTCCCCCAATCTGGGATTTTTCTTCTCTCGTATCTCCACATACGGATCTCTCCCCCTACTTTATTTTCGGGTTTCTTTTCCCTTTTTGAAAACAGCTCCGTAACAAACTGTGATGCAGTTTGTTATCATGGGCCGGTTCCCTCCCCACGTGGAGGGAGCACCCAACAATATCTCCCCCTCCCGACTACGTGGGGAAATCCACCAAGCCTGCTTTCTTTCTACAAGCTTCAACCTTCTTGATAGGTAATGACTTTGTCATTATATCTGACCCATTATCATCTGTATGGATCTTCTCCAACAGCAACTGCTTCTCTTCCAGGACCTGTCTGATCCAGTGATAACGCATATCAATGTGCTTCGACTTGGAGTGAAAAGTCGGATTCTTGCTCAGGTGAATAGTGCTCTGATTGTCACAATAGACCACATAAGTATCATGTCTAACACCCAGCTCCTGAAGAAATCTCTTCAGCCACAATATCTCCTTGCATCCTTCTGTCACTGCTATGTACTCGGCCTCTGTGGACGATAATGCAACACACTTCTGTAACTTGGACTGCCATGAAATTGCACCTCCTGCAAATGTAACCAAGTAACCGGATGTGGACTTCCTGGAGTCAACATCTCCTGCCATATCTGCATCTGTATATGTCTGTAACACAGGTTCTCCCTGTCCATAACAAAGACTCAAGCTAGTTGTACCTCTCAAGTACCTCATGATCCACTTGACTGCTGCCCAATGCTCCTTTCCTGGATTCGCTAGGAACCTGCTCACTAAGCCAACTGCATATGCTAAGTCTGGTCGGGTACAGACCATAGCATACATAAGACTACCCACGGCTGAGGCATAAGGGACTCTCTTCATCTCCTGCTTCTCTTCCTCTGAGGCTGGGCTCTGCTCTGAACTCAGCTTGAAGTGTCCAGCTAGTGGACATGCCACTGACTTGGCATTGCTCATGCTGAATCTCTGAAGCACCTTCTCTATGTATTTCTTCTGGGACAACCATAACCTGCATGCTTGTCTATCCCTGAATACATGCATCCCCAATATTTGTTTCACTGGCCCCATATCCTTCATATCAAAAGCTTTCCCTAACTCCTTCTTCAGTGTGGCAATCTTGCTGGAGTCCTGCCCAACAATCAACATATCATCCACATATAAGAGAAGGATGATAAAATCACCTCCAGGGAACCTTCTAATGAAGACACAATGATCTGTGGTTGTTCTTTTATAACCAACCTGTACCATGAAAGCCTCAAACTTTCTGTACCACTGCCGGGGCGCCTGCTTGAGACCATACAGACTCTTTCTGAGTCTGCACACCATGTGCTCCTTGCCTTTCACCTTGAAACCTTCAGGCTGCTCCATATAGACCTCTTCCTCTAAGTCACCGTGCAAGAATGCTGTCTTCACGTCCAACTGCTCTACCTCCATGTTCATGCTAGCTGCCAATCCTAACACCGTCCTGATTGAGGTCATCTTCACTACTGGAGAAAATATCTCATCGAAATCAACTCCCTTCTTTTGTGCAAAGCCCTTCACAACTAGTCGTGCTTTATATCTAGGCTGTGAGCTTTTCTCTTCTGCCTTTACCTTGTAGACCCACTTGTTTCTGAGTACCTTTCTCCCCTTGGGCCTAGCTACCAAGTCATATGTATGATTATGCAGAAGAGAGTCCATCTCCTCCTGCATAGCTCTCTGCCACTGCTCCCGCTGCTCACTGACATGGGCCGCCTCATATGACTCTGGCTCATCTGCATCTGTCAACATGATATATTCATGCACTGAATACCGACTAGATGGTTGCCTTGCTCTCGTGGATCTCCTCACCTCTGTCGGTAGCTCCTCCTCAGGGATCTGAATCTCCTGATCTGTATCCTCAATAGGTGTAGGCTGCTGCTCATCTGCACCCTGTACTGGCTGTTTCTCTGGCTCATCTGCATGAACTGCTGGAGGACTGACAGGCTCTATATCTACTGGGCCATACATATCTGACTCAGACTGATGCTCTGCCCTCTTGATGTCTTCTATGGTTTGATCCTCATAGAATATGACATCTCTGCTCCTGACTACCTTCCTATCAACTGGGTCCCACAGCTTATAGCCAAACTGCTCATCACCAAACCCCAGAAAGATACATTGTCTTGTCTTGTCATCTAACTTTGTCCTCTCATCCTTAGGCACATGCACAAATGCCCTGCAGCCAAAAATCCTTAGATAATCATATCTGACATTCTTGCCTGTCCACACCTTCTCTGGCACCTCTCCATCTAGAGCTGATGAGGGAGATCTATTTATCAAATAACATGCTGTCTGGACTGCCTCCCCCCAAAAGCTCTTGGGCAACTTGGACTGGGAGAGCATGCACCTGACTCTCTCCACTATTGTCCTGTTCATTCTCTCAGCTACTCCATTCTCCTGTGGAGTCTTTGGCACTGTTTGCTCATGTCTGATGCCTTGTGCTCTGCAGTACTGGTGAAAGACTCCTATGTACTCTCCCCCATTGTCTGTACGAATGCATCTCAACTTCTTTCCTGTCTGCCTCTCCACAAGCCTGTGAAAAAACTCAAAAACTGCTGCCACCTGGTCCTTGGACTTTAAAACAAAAACCCACACCTTTCTGGAAGCATCATCTATAAATGTGACGAAATATGAGGCTCCTCCTAAGGTCTTCTCCCTCATGGGTCCGCACACATCTGAGTACACTTGCTCCAAAAGGCCAGTCTTCTTCTTGGAGCTACTCTGAAATGTCACCCTGTGCTGCTTACCCACCACACAGTGGGTACAATCACTGAGAACTCTGTCCTGTATCTCTGGTAAGACCCCTGCCCTGACGAGAGTTTGCAATCCCTTCCGCCAATATGGCCTAATCTCTTGTGCCACAAATCTGCAGTATCATGCTCTGCTGCGCATACCTCTCCCCTAACCAAACTGGACTGCAACTTGTATAATGTGCATGATCTCTGTCCTTTGGTAATCACCATAGCACCTTTGATTAACTTCCATTGATCTCCCCCAAACTGGCTAACATATCCCTCTTCATCTAGCTTGCCTGCTGAGATGAGATTCATCCTGAGATCTGGAACATGTCTGACCTCTTTGAGTATCAATCTGCTGCCTTCACGGGTCTGGACCACTACTTCTCCTATCCCACATATTTTGGAAACACCATTGTTTCCCATTCGGATCACACCAAGATCACCTATCCTGTAGGATGTGAAGAACTCTCTCCTGGGTGTGGCATGATAAGAAGCTCCAGTATCCACCACCCAATCAACCTGATTTGATGTGGTGGCTAAGCACTGATCAACACATTCTGTAAATAGAATGATGTCTTCTCCTGAGGCAACTGCTGCTACCTCTCTATCTTTCTTATCTTCTGCCTTACCGCCTTCATTGTTCTTCTTCTTTAGCAGTCTACATTCACTTTTGTAGTGTCCTTTCTTATGACAATGGTAGCATTCGATTTCCTTCCTTGGTCTGGATTTGCTTCTGCCTCTGTTGTTTTCTTTTCTAGTAAACTGTCTCCCTCTGCCCTCTGTGACAAGTACATCTGTCTGTGTTTGAGACTCTCCAGTTCCCTTCCTTCTTTCCTCCTCATTGAGCAAGCTGCTAGTAGCCTGACTCATGGTGATAACTCCATCAGGGGCGGAGTTACTCAATGACACCACCAGTGTCTCCCAACTATCAGGTAGAGAACTCAACAACAGGAGTGCCTGAAGTTCATCTTCCATAAGCATCTTCATTGTGGCCAGCTGGTTCACAATGCTCTTCATCTCATTTAGGTGCTCTGCAATTGATTTTCCCGGCTTGTACTTCAGATTTACAAGCTTTCTGATTAAGTATGCTTTGTTTCCGGCAGTTTTCCTCTCATACAACCCTTCTAACTTCTTTCATAGTTCATAGGCTGAGGTTTCATTTGAAATATGATAGAATACTGTGTCATTCATCCATTGCCTGATGACACTGATTGCTTTTCTATCCATAGTAGCCCAATCTTTCATCATATTTTTCTGGCTTCTCTCCCATCTTCTCAATCGGCTTGGCTAAATCTTTACAATACAAGAGATCCATCATCTTTGGTTTCCAAATCAACCAATTACTGCCATTGAGACTAATCATCCTGCTAGTATTAGTGGTAGAATCCATCTGTGGCACACTCAAATAATTTGTTCTGGGCTTGCAACCTTGCTCTGATACCACAATTGTTGGGAATATACCCTCAATCATCCTCAGAACAAATATGCGGAACGTATTTTAATGAAAAAACTATGCGTGCACAATCACAGAAAAATATACCGATCTACCACAATCACAGAATATACGGAATACAAACAAACACCACATAAAAATACCAAATTTACGTGGAAAACCCCTCCAATATGAAAGGAAAAAACCACGGGGCAAATTCCGAGAGCACTTCACTAATCTTAATAAAAGATTACAACTTTTTCTCCTAATTTCTTTTTGCCCAAAAATCAGGAAAAACTTCGAACTTAAAAATAATAGTTGATATGGGTACAAGAAGGATCTCCAATGTGTGATTGCTCTTCCATGCCCCCCAAATCTGCTCTCAGACTTGTCCGTATCGACCTCCTGAGGTTGCACAGGATTTTTCCAAGCCTGGGCTTCTCTGGATCTCTCTCAGGCCGCACACAGCTCTCTCCCTCCAATCTGGGATTTTTCTTCTCTCGTATCTCCCACATACGGATCTCTCTCCCCCTACTTTATTTTGGGTTTTTTTTCCCTTTTTGAAAACAGCTCCGTAATAAACTGTGATGCAGTTTGTTATCATGGGCCGGTTCCCTCCCCACATGAAGGAGCACCCAACAAAAAGCAAAAAAAAAAAAAAAGCGGCTCACAATTGCTTTAGGCTTAGGCTTGAAATTAAATTTTTTTAAAAAAAATTATAAATAAAATAAATAAAATTGAGTATAGAATGGATAGCAAGTATATGTAATGAGGTGGATATAGATATTTCATAATTCTTATAATATGAGTACAAAATTTTATATTCATAAGAGATACAAATTAGATATGAATATTTTTTTTTTTTGATAGATACAAGATAAATATTTTTTTATCCGCTTCACTTTATTCCTACACTGAAAAAAAAAAAAGCAAAAGTTATAGTTGTCATGACAAGCGAATAATATATTAATCAAAACACATTCCAAGGTCACTAAAAACGATATCCGTTTGGAAACTACAGCTGCAAACGAGAGAGAGCTAAAGTTCAGCTCTGCGAGCATGAGAGAGAAGTCCATCAAATTTCACTAAACCATATGCGTAGCAAAAGTCCATCAGTCCCACAAGAAAAAGTCGTAGGCTCGATTTGCTACCACTTTTTTACTTTTGAATTCAAAAGTGATATCACTGTAAACCATATTGGCCAAGAAACATGAGGCTTGATTTTGCTCCCATCGGTTGTGAACCACGCCTTGTTCTGCATTTAAGCAAAACGTACGCTTTATTTCTGCTTTGTTTTGGGTCAAGACATTCCCCTTTTTACGTTTGAGCATCCTTTCAGGAACATGGAAACGTAAAGGAATTGCTTTGTGTTAACGTACACCAATAAAGCTCTCACTTAGTTACAACTCTCCCCCCTTCTTTTCTTGCTTTAGATCGACTGGCATTTATCCTAGGGACGGACCACAAATGAAAGGACAATGCAAAGGCTCGTTCATAGGATGTCACGTCTTTCTTATTTTTTTTTTCTTTTCCAAAGCATTTCTCTTATCTCTTTGTGTTGGCTGTATTGTGTGGCAGATGGTGGCTACCTACTTGAATCAGACTGAGGCTAGAGTTATACTCTATGTCCTTAAGACAATTTCGTCCCGCAATGGTGCTCACGGTCAGTATGACGATTGTCTCCCAGGATACAACAGTCTCCTTTTGATGAAAGCAGCACTACAATTCACCAAAATAATCGAACCAAGAATGCAACTCTCTTTTTGATGCACTATTGCTATACTATCCTTAGGAAAGTATGCAAATGCCTAAGAGAGTGGAAGAACTGAATTGAATTTGATTCAATTCGGAATGGACAATTGGATGATTGGAATGAGAGGGTCTTTAGTCCTATTTATAGTTTTTAGATGCCCTTTGGAAGCAACCTTATGCCCCTTGGAAGCAACCTTATGCCCCTTGGAAGCAACCTTACGAATTAAATTAATTCGAATTCTTTTGATCAGAGGATGTTTGATAAGCCCATTCACTTCGTGATCTTCAGATCATGTGATCAGATAAGCCTTTTCATGGCTGTGATCTGAAGATCTGAAGATCAGATAAGCCCTTTCATAATTGTGATCTGATGATCACGTTATCAGATAAGTCTTTTCACATGACTTATCTACAACCGTTTGATTAAAGGGACGCCTTATCATCAACGGTTCGATTGACTTATCATTTGATCGAAGGGACGCCTTATCAACGGTCCTAATGGTCAATCGTTACCGGTCAACCGTTGACTGGTCAACCTTGACCAGTTGACTGGTCAACCTTCCAACGGTCAAATCATCAACGGTCATGATCAATCCTGATCAGCGATCACCAATGGTTGTGATCAATCCAAGTCATCGTTTGATCTCAGCCCCTCATCTCAATCCTGATCAGTTTCTACCGTCTGATCTTCATCATCAAAAAGATTAAAGCCCCTCAAGACGATGCGTACGTGCGAAGTGCAAAGTGCGCCTACAAAGCGCCCATTGCGCCCTTCGCACACGCGCGTGCGCGTGCGCGTGCGCGAGGGTGATGCGCGCGAGGGTGATGCGCAACCTCAAGCT
The DNA here is from genome assembly GCA_900491605.1 of Calamus simplicifolius. NCBI lineage: Eukaryota > Viridiplantae > Streptophyta > Magnoliopsida > Arecales > Arecaceae > Calamus > Calamus simplicifolius. The sequence continues at coordinate 115,269 of UESW01001955.1, read as the reverse complement.
CTCCTTCTATGGTGAGCCGAAGGAACACAAGCTTAAGGAGGAGGTTTCCATATAAGTGAACCTTCCTTCCTTGTTCTTTCCGATGTGGGACTAAATGTCCCCGCAATTTCTCATTCACATACATAAGGGGTTAATGGGCTTTCAAGGCCCATTAGGGTTTTCATGACCTATTTTGGCCCATTACCCAACAATCCCCCACATGAATGGAAATTGGACTTAGATCAAAGATTAGCAAAGATTGGCAAGGCAAACCCCCCACATAAAAGGATTTTAATGCAAATGAATATGCAGACACACTAAAGAGAGTATAATGGGATGAAGTTGTATCGGGATAGGTAGCTTGTGGCTTTGAACCTTCCTTAGTGAGTTGTTATCGAGTTTACTTGCTAAAAGGTGAACATGATGTCTTGAACCTTTCAGCGTTTTGTGTAAACTAAGACAATAACAATCACACAACTTCTTCCCGAGCATTCTTTTGGTTCTCATGGTTGTGTTCATTTTGGCCCCGAACAACTCCTGGTCTCATGAGTGCTTCAGAGAATTAAACCTTAAAATTCTCATAGAATTGGCCCAGTTCACACTCACATAGGTGATTCTTATTAAGAGTATCTGCTATACCCCACATAATGTTCATGTCATAAGAATCATTAAAAGCAATGCTTATCCTAGTACCTTTAGCAGGTAGCACCATTATCATAGGAATGAGTAGGATTGTACATCCTTAGTGCTATCAAGTCTCTTCATAATTTAGTTGTCCCTTTTGAACCTAGATCTTGGGATCTCCAGTCAGCTAGGTTGGGTATCCACTATAAAGATTTTTCAGTTATAGGTTTTAAACCCATTCCCCTCGATAAACAGTTTACTTGATCTCTTGGTAACCCCTTTGTTAATGGATCCGCTAGGTTTTTCTTTGACTGAACATAGTCAATAGAAATTACACCAATTTCAAGTAACTGCTTAATGGTATTATGTCTGCGACGTATATGTCTAGACTTACCATTATATATCTTATTCTGTGCTCTGCATATTGCCGATTGACTATCACAATGTATGCATATTGCAGACACAGGCTTTGGCCAACATGGAATATTTTCTAAAAGGTTTCGAAGCCATTCTGCTTCTTCAGCTGCCTTTTCTAAGGCAATAAACTCAGATTCCATAGTGGATCGAGCTATACATGTTTGCTTAGAAGATTTCCATGACACAGCACCTCCTCCTAAGGTGAATACATATCCACTTGTGGATTTTGTATCTTCTGTGTTAGATATCCAATTAGCATCACTGTATCCTTCTAATACAGCTGGATATCTTGAATAATGTAATCCATAACTTAGGGTATATCGCAGATATCTTAATACCCTTATTAGAGCTGTCCAATGATTTGGACCTGGATTACTTGTAAATCTACTCAACTTATTGACAGCATATGCTATGTCAGGACGAGTACAATTCATGACATACATTAAACTGCCAATTATACGTGAGTATTCCAATTGAGATATGGGTTCTCCAGTATACTTAGCCAAATGTAGATTAACATCTACAGGTGTTTTCACCGGGCTAGTATCATACTTTTTATACTTATTTAATATTTTCTCAATATAATGAGATTGAGATAATATTATTTCCTCAGATGTTCTAGTGATTCGAATCCCTAGTATAACATCTGCAACACCCATATTTTTCATATCAAAATGTTTGATCAACATTTTCTTAGTCTGTTTAATCATTTCAGTATTACTACCAATGATTAACAGGTCATCTACATATAAGCAGATTATCACATACCCTTCAGGCAGGGTTTTGGCATATATACATTTGTCACATTCATTTATTTTGAATCCATTTGATAACATAACATTATCAAATTTTATATGCCATTGTTTAGGTGCTTGCTTTAATCCATATAAGGATTTAACAAGTCTACACACCTTTTTTTTCCTGGAACAATAAATCCCTCAGGTTGTTCCATATATTTCTTCATCTAATTCACCATTCAAAAAGCAGTTTTAACATCCATTTGATGAATTTCAAGATTGTTAATGGCTGCAAAGCGATTAACATTCTTATAGATGTTATTCTACTTACTGGTGAATAGGTATCAAAGAAGTCTATACCTTCTTTCTGTTTGAAGCCCTTAGCCACTAATCTGGCTTTATACTTGTCAATTGATCCATCAGCCTTTAGCTTTTTCTTAAATATCCACTTGCACCCTAAAGGTTTCATACCAGATGGTAGGTCTACCAACTCCCAGGTATGATTATGCATGATGGACTCAATTTCATTATTGACAGCTTCTTTCCAAAAGGGTGCTTCTGGATTAGACATTGCCTCTTTGAATGTCTGAGGTTCATCTTGTAACATATAAGTTACATAATCAGGACCAAAAGACTTTGCTATTCTTGGTCTCTTACTGCGTCTAGGTTCATCTTCAGGATATTCATCCTGATGACTACTACTAGCAGTATTATCATAAGTTCTTTTATTTGAACTTATTTCTAATTTCCTTTTGCTTGGAAATATATCTTCAAAGAATGTTGCATTCCTTGATTCCATGATTGTATTTATCTGTATATCAGATATATCTGATTTATGTACTAGAAAGCGATATGCACTACTATTATGTGCATAGCCGATAAATATACAATCAACAGTTTTAGGTCCTATTTTGACCTTTTTGGGGTCCGGAATAGCTACTTTAGCTAGACACCCCACACTCTTAAGTAATTATAAGAAGGCTTCTTTCCTTTCCATAACTCATATGGTGTAACATCCTTCTTCTTAAGAGGTATCTTGTTTAGAATATGATTTGCTGAGAGAATTGCTTCTCCCCATAAATTCTGCGGTGTACCAGAATTTATTAACATAGCATTCATCATTTCTTTTAATGTGCGGTTTTTACGTTCCGCAATTCCATTAGATTGAGGTGAGTAAGGAGCAGTAGTTTGATGAATAATGCCATGCTCTTGACAGAATTTGTCAAAAGGTGCATCGTATTCACCACCTCTATCACTCCTTATGGCCTTAATCCTTTTTCCAAGTTGATTTTCAACTTCATTCTTATAACATTTAAACACTTCTAAAGCCTCATCCTTAGACTTTAGTAGATACACATAGCAGTATCTTGTTGAATCATCTATAAATGTTATAAAATACTTTTTACCTCCTCTAGTTTGAATTGACTTTAAATCACATAGATCACTGTGAATTAAGTCAAGAGGTTCAGTATTTCTTTCAACTGATGGAAATGGTGTTTTTGCTAACTTAGCTTCAACACACACTTCACACTTGTAATGTGGATCGATTTCATGATTAGGTAATAATTCTAATTTCATTAATTTTCGTAATGAATTAAAATTTACATGTCCTAATCTATCATGCCATAGACAAGAAGAGTCAACCATATAAGCAGAAGAAGAAGCTTTATTGATTTCAAGTTTTCTATGTACAGTCATTACATTGACCTTGAATAAACCATTATTCAAGTAACCCCTTCCTATAAATATACCCCCCTTTGTGAGTACAAATTTATCAGACTCAAAAACCATCCTAAAGCCATGTTTGCTTAGGAGGGAGCCTGATATAAGATTCTTCCGGATGTCTGGGACATGTAGTACATCATTTAGTAGAAGCTCCTTGCCAGATGTCATCTTCATAACAATGCGGCCAATTCCTTCTATCTTGGATGTCGCGGAGTTACCCATGAACAGATTTCTGCCATTGATAGGAGTATATGATGAGAACATACTCTTATCAGAGCAGACATGTCTGGTAGCTCCAGTGTCTATGTACCACTCATTTGCTTTGTCAACCATGTTTGCTTCAAATACAACTGCTGACAGCATCATCTCGGATATCTCTTTGGATAGGGATTCAGTCATGTTGACCTCTTTCTTTTCTTTATCCTTGAAACGGCAGTCCTTGGATTTGTGTCCTTGCTTACCACAAACAAAGCACTTTCCCTTGAATTTATATTTCTTCGGGTTGCCCTTCTTCTGTTTAAAACCTTCGCCTGGAAACTTGCGTTTCTTTCTTCCTTCTATGAGGTTGGCCTTTGGTTCTGCAGGTTGTCCTCCTGTCTTTTTGTCTTGGCTTTTATTGTCTTCCTCGATCCTTAGGCGGACAATAAGATCTTCAAGTCCCATCTCCTTTCGCTTGTGCTTCAGGTAGTTCTTGAAGTCCTTCCATAATGGTGGTAGCTTCTCTATGATAGCTGCTACCTGAAATGACTCGCTAAGAGACATTCTCTCTGCATGTATCTCATGCAGGATGATCTGGAGCTCTTGAACTTGCTCCATAACTGTTTTGTGGTCGACCATTTTGTAGTCTAGGAACCTTCCAACCACAAATTTCTTGTGTCCAGCATCCTCTATCTTGTACTTTTTATCTAAGGATGCCCATAACTCCTTGGCAGTAGCAATACTACTGTACACATTGTACAGGGTATTGTCCAGACCATTGAGTATATAATTCTTGCAAAGGAAGTCTGAGTGCTTCCATGCCTCCACCGCAGCAATGACTTGCTTGTCGGTCTCCCCTTCCTTCAGGACAGGCGGATCTTCATTCAATACTCTGACTAGATTCAGAGTTGTGAGGTAGAACAGCATCTTCTGTTGCCACCTCTTGAAGTCAGTGCCGGTAAACTTCTCCGGCTTCTCGGCTTGAACGGATGTATGCATGGTAGCCATCTGCAGCAGCACTTCTGGAGGACGGAAATTGTCTTAAGATTATTGGCTGTATTGTGTGGCAGATGGTGGCTACCTACTTGAATCAGACTGAGGCTAGAGTTATACTCTATGTTCTTAAGACAATTTCGTCCCGCAATGGTGCTCACGGTCAGTATGACGATTGTCTCCCAGGATACAACAGTCTCCTTTTGATGAAAGCAACACTACAATTCACCAAAATAATCGAACCAAGAATGCAACTCTCTTTTTGATGCACTATTGCTATACTATCCTTAGGAAAGTATGCAAATGCCTAAGAGAGTGGAAGAACTGAATTGAATTTGATTCAATTCGGAATGGATAATTGGATGATTGGAATGAGAGGGTCTTTAGTCCTATTTATAGTTTTTAGATGCAAAGTGCAAAGTGCGCCTACAAAGCGCCCATTGCGCCCTTCGCACACGCGCGCTCTCCTTCTATGGTGAGCCGAAGGAACACAAGCTTAAGGAGGAGGTTTCCATATAAGTGAACCTTCCTTCCTTGTTCTTTTCGATGTGGGACTAAATGTCCCCGCAATTTCTCATTCACATACATAAGGGGTTAATGGGCTTTCAAGGCCCATTAGGGTTTTCATGACCTATTTTGGCCCATTACCCAACACTTTGGCCCATATTTAGATTCTTTTTTTTTTAATTGAATGCATGGAATACTACCATATAACATTATTTTAAAGAAAATGAAAAGGTAGGACCTATTCCCATTTTAAATAATTAGCAATGCATCATTCATAACTTGAGCTTATTGTTAAATAGACTTATTAGAAATTTTTAATTGAGTCTTATATATATATATATATATATATATATATATATATATATATATATAGTGTGCATGTATTTAATTAAGTATGTAAATTCATATAAGTTTTCAATTAAATATAATTTTGATGATTATTAATGATAACTTGATGGATTGTATATTGATCATCAATGATGACTTAAGTATATTTATTTTTTAATTAAGTGTATTAATTAATAAAATTTCTTAACTTTTTATTACACCGACTCAAAAAAAATTTTAACCAAGTATCGATGGATACGAGGAGAAGAATTAATGTGTATACTTAATATATAATTTTTAATTAATTTATTTATCATTAACCGAGCAACTAAAAAGTTATTGTTTTGCTACTTAACTTTGCATGCATAATTTTTTTATCGTATAAATGGATGATAATATTTCTCTTGAGTTATTATGTATAGAATTTTATATATGAAAATTTTTGATTGATTAATTTATTTTATATTTATAATAAATATTAATTAAACTTAAATAAATATTTTTAATTAAATTTTTTATAAATTAATATACTTAATTAATTTTTAAAAAAGTATTAATATATTTAATTAAAAAATATACTTAAATTATCATTAACAATCATTACATCATCCACCAAGTCGTGAATGGTTATCACGCCATCCATGAAGTCAACGTTGGTGTTCATTGAAATGTACTTAATTAAAAAACTTTTATAAATTAATATATTTAATTAATAAAAAATAAAAATTAATCAAAAACTTTAAAAAAGTTTGTATACTCTTAATATAATTATCCTAACATATTACTATCAAAACAAATTCCTATTATCTGATATTTTTTTAAGAAAAACTAAATTTTTTGAACTTAAATCATGTGAGAAGTACCATCTCCACCGACCTATATCTGGGCTGTCTATATATTTCTTACCTAACTATATAGATAATTAGATATCATGGTTTATTTAAAAATATTTGTCAAGAATCTATTATATAAATGTTTTTAAATAAACTACAATGTTATAAAGCTATCACTCAAAAAATTATTATGAGTGAGATATAAGTTTTCAGTAAGTAATATTTTTTTTTTTTTGTACAAGCGGGTGATCACACCAATCTAGGGTAAGTCAAACCCGAGATATCGGAATACAAAATATGTGACAGGATGAAGGACAAGGGTCACCGAGCATCCAACTCCAGAACCCTGAATGATAGGCCACCCTGGCGGCAATCCAATCAGCCGCAGAGTTGGCCTCCCTGTAGATATGTCGAATCTGGACGCTGGTAGCTCCCTGAAGGAGATAATGGATGTCGCTGATCAAAGGAATGGTCGGCAGGTGGACGTTGGACTCCTGACGGATCCAGCTAATAACCGTAGCTGAGTCTCCCTCTATAATAAGCTTCGTAGTACCCAGGCTCCGAAGGGCGTGAGAAATACCGGCCCAAGCCGCATATAGCTCAGCAAGGGGAACAGAAGAATCCAGAGTCCCAAAGCCGCCGGCCGCAAGCAACGACCCCTCCGGCCCCCGAATCACAAAAGCAGATCCCGCACATCTCCCACGAACACTCCCATCAAAATTGATTTTGACAAACCCTGGAGGAGGAGGCTCCCAAGAGATAAAGACCGTGTGCCGGTGCGCTGCAGAAGCAGCATGGGAGTCCCAGAGGCCAGGGCTATCAACACCAATAGTCCTCTGATGTAGAGTGTACTCAGCATATAAGGAGACAGCCGTCCTGACAATCCGATTAGAAGGAGTGAGCACGTCCAAGAACACGAACTGGTTACGGGATAACCAGATCTGGAGAGCAACATAAGCCAACGTCGGGCCCACCTGATGGTTCCCACCCCCCTTGACTTGTCTGAGCAGCCTCAAGAAGGATAAACGGTGGGAGTCCTAATCCTGCAGCCAAGACCACGCACCTAACCTTTGCCAAATCTGTCTCGCTCTGGGGCATGAAAAGATAGCATGATCCACAGTTTCCTCCTCAAGGCTACACACTGGGCAAATAGGCATGATACGCATCCCTCTCCTAGAGAGCAAAGAACATGTAGGAAGCGCATTCCAAGCCAGCTTCCATATAAAAAGGCAAACCCTCGGATGAATGGGAAGATGCCAAATCCAAGCCGAATCCATAACTTGCAAGGGCGAAGGCCTATAGATATGCAGGAGATCCCCGATAGGAGCCCGAGATGAACAAGATCTCCGCCAAACCCTTATATCAGTAGTATGACTCGGAATGAGAGGAGTAGAAGTAATACGGTGATAAAGCTCTCCCCCGAAGAAAGTAGAAACCAAAGAATGGTCCCAGACAGTGTGGTCAAGGGAGAGAAGATCACAAACTCTCATACCATTAGGGATATCTGTGGACACAAAGGTTGGCCACCGAGAAAGAGGCTGGTCCGCAATCCAAGTGTCCTGAAGTACATCGACTGAAGAACTATCACCAATCATCCAAGAGGTGCGGTCCATAACAACCGAAGCATGCCGACAGACCTCTTTCCAGAAGAAGGAGTGCCCACGAGAAGATGGAGAAGAGATAGAGTGATTCCAATCTCCGTATTTACCATGCATGAAGGCGCTCCACAAACAACGCGGATCAAGCAAGAATCGCGAGGCATGCCTAGCAATAAGAGCCTCCCTCCTAGCAACAAGAGATTGGATACCAAGACCCCCCTGAGCAATCGGCAAGCAAATGATATCGCAGGCAAGAAGATGGACTCCATGACCGTCCTGGCTCGATGCCCAGAGAAAATCCCGAAAATGGCGCTCTATCTTCCTTAGGCACGTCACCGGGATGGCCGCGTTAGATAATAGATAGAGCGGAAGATAAAGAGAACTGAGCGCAGAAGAGTAATCCGAGCCATCATAGATAACCCAGAGACCTGCCAACCATCTAAGCGATCGCAGACCCTCCTCTCAAGAACACTGAAGTCAGAACGACGAGGCCTTCTGCCAGTGATTGGGATCCCCAAATAGGATAGCCGATCAGCCTGAGAATTAATACCCATGATATGCAAGATAGAATCCCTAACAGAAGCTGCCATCTTAGGACTAAAACATATCAGAGATTTACTTAAATTAACTTTCTGACCAGAAGCCCGACAATAGGTCTGCACTATGGCCGCAAATATGGAAGCATTACGAATAGTGGCCTTACCCATAAGGATGCAGTCATCAGCGAATAGAAGGTGGGAGAGAGTCGGCCCAGTTGGACTTGCAGAGTATGGGGCAATAGACAAATCCATCTGTGCCTGAATAAGAGCCCTAGACAAAGCATCAGCAGAAAGGATGAAGAGAAAAGGGGACAGAGGGCAACCCTGCCGCAAACCGACCTCAGAGTGAAAATAATTCGTCTGACCCCCGTTGATGATGAGAGAGAAGGATGGTCGAAGAATACATGCCATAATCCAGTCGACAAAGCAATCATCAAACCCAAACTCGGCAAGCGTATGTCTCAGAAAATCCCAGCTCATTCTATAATAGGCTCTCTCCATATCAAGCTTAACAGCCATGAGGCTATGACGTCGAGAAGCACGCTGAAGGTCATGCATGAGTTCCTGTGCTAGAAGGGCATTATCAGTAATGCTACGTCCCCTAATAAAAGCGCCCTGCTCTAGGGAGATGAGGCGAGGGATCACTGGAGACAAACGGGAGACCAAAATGCGAGCACACACCTTGTACAAGGTGGAACATAGACTGATAGGCCGGTAATGCTGAGGAGAGGAGGCATCAGGGCGTTTGGGCACCAAGGTGATAAGGGTCCTATTCCAATCAGAGGGGACAGAGTGAGAGAGAAACACCAGCTGAATGGCCTGCACAACCTCCTGACCCACTATATCCCAATAGAAGCGGAAGAACAAAGGAGGAAACCCATCAGGACCAGGGGCTTTATCGGCACCAAGATCCCAAACAGCCCGCTGAATATCGTCCACCGAAATAGGCATGGTGAGACGAGCATTTTCAGCAGTGGTGACCCTAAACTGGGCCAGAACAGGAAACACAGGGAAACCCACTCCAGTATGCTCCGTCCATCTAGACTGAAAGAACTGATATAACAAGGTCCTGATAACCTGAACATCCTCCTGAATCTCCCCCTCATTATCAACTAAACGCTTAATGCGGTTCATCACACGGCGCTTCAAAGTGGCCTGATGAAAGAATCTAGTGTTGCGATCCCCCTCCTTAACCCACTGGATTCGGGACCTTTGTCTCCAAAAGGTCTCCTGCTGCAACAACAGAGACTGGTGCTCAGCCAAACAGGACCTGAGAGACGAAAGGTCAGACTGATTAAGGAACCCCTCCTGATCCTCTTTCGACTGCAGGGTAGAGATGGTAGCCTTAGTCTGCTCAACTTGTCGAACAATATCCCCCACCTCTCTTCTGTTCCATCTAGAGAGTCTACGACCAGCAAGAATCAGGCACCGAGACAGCCGATAGGTAGCATTTCCTCTAATAGGTAATCGCCAAACCTGAGAGATGATAGACCTAGCAGAAGAATAAAAGGTCCAGAATTTCTCAAATCTAAACAACCTGCTCTGATGAATAGTGTTATCAGTAGAGACGAATAGGACAATGGTTGGAGCCAATTCTGGACAGGTGAGTAATGGTAGCAGAAGGAAAAAGCTGGAGCCAAGAAGGAGACGCTATGGCCCTATCCAGTCTTTCCCAAACACGGGCAGAGCCTTGGCGGTTATTACACCAGGTGAAAGGGGATCCGAAAACCCCAGATCCAAGAGCTCAGCGGAGGATATAAAGGATCTGAACTCAACCACATCCGGTGATCCAACGAACTGCCAACCCCCTCTTTTCTCGTCAGCCCCGACAATGCAGTTGAAGTCACCAGCAAGGAGGGAAGGAAAGCCCTGAGCAAGAAGAGAGTGAAGCTCCACCCAGAGATCACGACGCAGTCTGAAGTCGGTACTGGCATAAACACCCGAGAGAAGCCAGGGGGCCGAGGAACCCTCAGATATGACCAGGGACACCTGTTGACCGCATCCGTGGAAGGCATCAACCCTGATGTTGTTATTTTTCCAAAGAACCAGAATACCACCAGAGAGGCCAACCGACTCAATGGAGTAAGAAACCCATAATCTGGAAAGCTGTCTCTGAAGACGAGAAAGGCTAGCCCCAGACAACCGGGTCTTCAGCAGAACACAAATATCAAAGTCATGAAGCTGAAGAAGCCTTCCGAACGAGGACCGAAACGAGGGTTTCTGAACACCTCGAATATTCCAAAAAAGAAGCTTCATTCATAAGGAAGAGCAGGGGGGATATCATCCATATCCCCAGATATCTCCAGAACAATAGAGTCAGAAGTAGCGTGGGAGCCAACAAGCTCCGGAGCACTGCTTCCCCCTTCTTCCTGGCACACCTGCCGTGCCGAATCCATAGCCATATCTGCATCTTTGTGCTGGATAGCATTCTTTAGAAGGGAGACCGCAGAATCGTGATCTATCACAGCCGTCGAAGGAGGTAAGGAGGACTCTACCAAACTGCCCAGAGTAGTCCCCTCCTTGCAACGGGACTTCTTGGACCCCGGCCCAGGGGAAACACCTATACCCTGGGGGGTAATTGAAGGAGCAGAGAAGGAGAAGATAGCTTTCTTCCCATCCTTACCCCTCAGAAGTCCTTTGCCTTTGGATGACTTAGGCTTAGAAGGTAGTCGCTGTATTAGAGGCTCAACAGGCCGGGCCCGCTTAGCAGGGCCAGAATTTCCTCCTATATGGGACAACAGGAGGCCAGGACCATTACCATCAGAGGAGGCTGACTCAAGGCAAGAAAATGGGTTAGCAGCTAACTTGATTTGAACATCCCTTTTCCCTTCTGAAGACTGAATGTTGGAATCAGAGGCTTGACCTAGAGACCCCTTGCAAACCGGCACGCCAGGGGAAAAACGGCACGCTGAGGTCCTGAGACCATCAGCAGCAACAATCCCATGAAGAGGCTGCCTTTCCGAAGGGGGAATGGGCTCCTTGCCTCCCGACCTCCTAAAGAATTTCTTCGGAGCGACCCACCCGTCCGGGGAGGCAGAGGAAGGAAGAGAAGAAGAGCTCATACCAGGCTTCTGTTTGCTGAGAGAAGGCTGAGCAGCTGGAGGCGATTTTCGGCGCCTCAGGGACGACATCCAAGGACCAAAACCAGAACCACTCGGGGGGGCAGAGGAAGAGGAAGGATCAAGAGGCGCCCCACAGCTCCCTCCGAGATGCAGGGTACCGCACGAGCAGCAGATTCCTTCAAGATTTTCGTAGGAAAACTGCTGCCAGAATGGCTCCCTGCTTCCACGAACACGGGCACCCGGCCGCAGGGGCAAGCTCAAATCCATCCTAATACACACTCTCGCGAACCCTCCTCAAATCCGTTCTCTGGTAGAAGCATCGGAGAACATGTAATCACCAGCAACTGCAACGATGGATGACAGCACGTCCTCCTTCCAGTATTCAATAGGCAGCTGGGGAAGACGAATCCAAAGCAGAGCACTGGTCAGAGAGCTTGAGGACGGGACGAAGTCTGGTTGCCACGGAGCAACGGCGATGGGTTGGCCATTGGCGACCCAGGGTCTTCCAAGAACAAGCTCCATGGCAAGAGGGTCAGAGAAGCGGAAGAGAAAATGCCTGTTGGCCAACGAGACCGATTCGATTTCCCCCTGAATCCCAGCTCGCTGGAATTCCCTGAGGATAGCCTCCGGAGGGATCCAGCGGGAGAGACAACGGACCAAAATAGTGTGATTGAGCCAACGATCTACTTCCTCCTCCAGTGCAGGTGCCGGGACTTGGATAATATCGGGGTACAGCCGTTCCAGCTCGGCGACGACAACCGGAGACAGCGCCGGGGAGATCCATTCAAACTGGCTTCCACCGGTACGGCGCCAGGACATCCCAGTGTTCCTGACGCCATCGGGATCGACCGGAGACGGATTGGAAGGTCAGCCATTACTCTGAGCAAGATGACCAGCAAACGACAACGATCAATGAAGATCGAGGATAAAAACACTTCAAGCACAAATCTTAAAGTAGAATCGACGGAAGGCGCAAGACACTTCGAGCATGATTCTTAAAGCAGAACCGGCAACAGGCCAAATCTTTCCGGTAAGTAATATTGATGCATGGAAGAAGGCAGAGGAAAGAAGGGGCATCTATCAAATATAAATGGGTGCCAGCTGGTAGTTCTACTTGACAAATGCCATGAGAGCTGGGTATATGTGGAAATTTTGCCCTGTTGTCAAACTCGTCATCCATCAATCCAAGGAGCGGAACCCAAAATTTTCAAGGTCCCTTTATGGTACCGAGGGTACTGAATTTTTTTTATTTTATAACATATAATAAAATTAATACAATAAAAAGAGTATTAAACTTACATCAATAAATAATTCCATATTTAATCAAAATTTACACGTTATAAATTTACTATTTAATTTATTTGTTCAATAACTTAAGTAAGATGTCAACAAAAATATAACTTAAATCAAAACAAATATATAATACTTATTTTTTAAAAAAATATAGTATAATTTGATCTTCTGATATGATCGCTGCGCGCATCATCAATCGACACCATCCGTTCTCTTGGATTCGCTTACGAGGCTCCCCCATTTGTAGGAACCCATCAAAAAAAAAAAAAAAAGTATAATTTGATTAACTTTTTTTCATAATTAGTTGATGTCATACGGATTAAAAAGAAAAAAGCATATCGGATTTATCTAGCAAAATGGTCTATCAAGTAGTGCTGCTTAACTAGATAAAAATAATAATAATAATAACAACAAAAGTATTGCAAAATATTACGTAAAACATTCCATATTCTGATCATGAGGGCTTACCCACTTAAAATTTATTTCAATATCCATGGAACGATTAGTGAAGAGTAGCAAGTTTTATCACTAGAAAAGGCTTCGGTCGAAAAAGAAAAGAAAAGAAACAATAACATCATATTATCACTTACCATAAATTGCATGAGGTTAACAATAAAATAGTTCGAAAGTACCATAAAATGTGTGTTGCAAGTGGGGCTATCACTGAACTGATCATCGGATTAGGTTGAATTAGGCCTAGCTTGAATTTAAGCTCAATATTAATTACCAACATAATTATTGTAATGATAGAATAAATTCATAGAAATTGATAATGAATTGGCCTTTTTTTTTTTTTTCCTTCTAAGCCACTCCAATATTGTAGACTGAATATATATATATATATATATATTTAAATGTTCCCAAATCGGCCAACGAGCCATCCAGTTTGTGGCAACTTCTCTAGTTGCAAGCGAGCAATATTAGAAAATGTTAGCATGCAATTTTGATGAAAGTGTTCAAAAAAAAAAAAAGCTCAGCTTTTATTATCCGAAGAATTGATAGAGTATTGCTGACGGCTAATGGCTTTGACCTTCTTAACTCTTCAGTCCCTCTAGTGAAGCTTTATATAGTATGAGTAGGTATTTCATATGCCATCCGAATCCTTATGTCCACTGCCTACTTATAAAGGACGATTTCATTATGATCATCCGTTAAGTTCGACAGAATTTTTGTGATCACATCCTTATCAACTCTTTACTCCTTGATATTTGGGCTACCCTTCGAAAGATTCATTTAGTTCAGATTCGATATGTCTATTGGGAAGCTAATGCGACGGTAGATTAGATTGCGGCCTCAGTCGTCTATCATTCTGAATTTTAGGTCTAAAAATAGGATGACTTTTATTTTATTATATTAAAGTAAATATTATTTTTTAATATATCCGAATTAACTAACACTCGACTAACGTAATCATTCATCTTTTTTTTAAAAAAAAATAAAAAGACGCTAGCATGGTCCAAAAGTCATACCCCACATCATTGATGCCTATATATACCTGTGTGAATGCTACGTGGATAAATACATTCATTGAACGAAGACCAACGTACATATACAATTCAGATGGGAGAAGCGAAGAAAAAACGACACCGGCCACTGCGTTATCACCCGTAACCCACGCGCCCATATCCTGTTTGAGTTTGACTAACAACAAGAGCGGTTGCTTTGCTTGCAAAAGAATATTAAATGTAATTTTAGGAAAACGGAAGCCTAATTAAAGTCTACATCATTGTCGCCACCTTTCTCTTGTCTTATGGCCGGAGTGGAGTCCTCACAAGCCCTGGAGTTTCTGCATTCAAAAACTGCCACTTGCTCTGCTTTCTTTACTCCAGAGAGTCATTGCACGAGAGAGAATGGGTCAAGCTTTGCTTTCTGCTGCTATACGACACCAAAAAGCAAGCACCATGCCATATCTCGTTCAGACTTCTAAAAAAAAAAAAAAAAAAAACTAAGCTCAGCTTTATTTTAAAGTAATTATTAGATAAAAAATATACACTTCTTTATTTTGAGTGAAAATTTGAGGACTAAAAGGCATTCATCTTTGAGGCAGTACGTCTCTGTGAGGTGGCGATGGCTGCAGAAGAAAGTTACGTTGCGGTAAATAAATCCAATTGAATTGTTACAATGCGGGGGGTGGGGAGCATCAAAGCGCGGTCAAGTGCACTCTCGCACGTGGCTGGTGTCAGTAACTACTAAATGCGCAAGCCTGGCCGCATACTTTGCCCATCACCACCGAAGTCACCCCAAATGATTCAGGCGATCGAACAAACGGGATGAGATCTAGAGAGAGAGAGAGAGAGAGAGAGAACGGAAAAAAAAAAAAAATTCAAACGACGGAGGGGCCCGGACGGGAATCCCGAGGCGTGGCGTGAACCGGGGGCACTGCGAGGATGGCAACGTGGGGGGAGGGAATTGGACCACGTCCCCCGGCCTCCCCCCCGCCCCCCACCCCCACTCCCAGCACCAAGTTAATGGGCTTGTCTCGCTTTCTCCATGCAGCGCACGTTCCAGCACCAAGCAAATTGGCCCATCCCCACTACAATCGCAAAGGTAGAAGAAGATAAAATGATAGATCCCCCTGCCTGAATGTAGAGATAAAAAGAGACAGACGGCGAGAGAAAAAGTAAACAGTGATAGCATGGGCAAGGTTGCTAGCTAGTAGTGCCAAGAAATAAGAAGATAATTTCTCTTTCTCTTTCTCTTTCTTTCCGTCGTCGAGACTTTTCGCGTACCACCTGCAACTGTTCATGCAAAAAAAAAGATTTCCACTCGATGATCTGGCTTTCTAAGCGGCGAGCACGAACGAGGTACACGTTTGTAACGGCTATTAATTTTTATCTTGTGATACGGGCTGGGGGAAGCTAGGAAAAAGCAGGGATCGGAGCTGCTGGGAGGGGCATTCATGGGTCAGCTGGTGTTCTCACTCCTAAGATTTGTTAGAATCGTTTTTGGATTCTCTGGTACGTTTAGTACTTTGATGGGTCCCCCCTCGCTTCTCGATCAGCTCAAGCTGCTGCGCATGGATGCTAGCTAGCAGCAGCCGGTTAAGTTAACCAAACCAAACCAATATCGATCCAAGATAAACTTTTTTTTTTTATTCCTCTCCATTTAATTAATTTCTTCGTAAAATAATAAATGACTTCTGGTGATCATCTGATAATCTTCCTGACTGAACAAAATTGCTTGCTCGTATCTTTTTATTCAGAGTTTGGCTGGTTTAGCCGAATGACCAGAATCCAGACGCAGCTTTCATAATGATGAGCATGGAGGACAAAACTAGTCAGGCTGGCTGTCTAGCTCTATCATCGATCGATCTAAAGCTGCTGTTCGTAAAGAACTTGGTTTTGCATCATACTGGAAGTTACAGGATCGAGTACTGATGATGAGTGGCAGTGGACTGGCATATATATTTGGCTGCCAGCTAGAGCAGCAGCAGCAGCTCTTTTGCATTGCACATCTGTAGGTTGATAATTAATTAAGAAGCTGGCCCAATGGAGGTGAGTACTCATGAGAGATGTAATTGACGTTTAATTTTTGTGGACTCCAAATGAATGAAATTAATGAACGGTTCAATATATATATATAAGAGAGGAGCTAGAATCAAAGCCTCACATACTCCTGCCATGAATCAAAAGCCTGATCAGGAATCGAGGCCTCCCATCATATAAATATGAACCATTCATTAATAAAGCATGATAATATTATTGCCACCACCTACTTGTTTGATACAACTTAATGTTTATGCTTACATGCACCTTCCTCCAGATTTCTCTTAATGTTGCCTATCAAGATTATATACGATCAACTTAAGATCACAAGTTTAGTCGATGAATGGAAAGTTATTGACAACTTTGGTTACTGCATGCAACATCTAAATGGGATATCCGCTAATAAGCCAAAAAGCGGCCAAGGGTCAGGACGAACAATTAGACTACGCATTGTTTTACATGAGATAGTGGGGGAATATAGCAAATCCTGCAGAATTTCCTGTAGAATTGCATCTTTACCTGGAAGTCCACATCAAACCAACCCGGTATTCATGGCATAAAACTAGGTTCGGTTGAATAGAAAGACCTTTTATTAATCATTAGAGTACTAAAGGGTGGCATAAATCCAGTTTTCATAAGATTAATATCAATTCATAAATCTATGAGTTGGACAAAGGATTCCCTCTTATCATAAACTAGCTGAAAGTTTTAGTTAAGTTCATGGGTGACAAATGTTGGGCAAAGATGCCTGACAACCACAACCATGGAAATTATCCAAACCATCCATAAAGCATCAAAATAATTAACAAGAAGATACAATGCTGATGAAAGACCATCAACAATATGCTGTTTAAGGAGGCTAATTTTCATTGATGAAAAAGGCAGTCAGATTGAATTATTCTGATCTTTTTTTTATACATAAACAAACTACTAGAATAGCTTAAGACTGCAATTTTGCAGAGTGTTTGGAGCCAACACAGCCTTCTAAACATCAGATAAGTACATAACCTATTACAAAACTGACTGTCAGATCTTTGAGAGATTCTTTCTGTAGAAACGTTGCCTCCTTGAAGACAAAAGATCCATCATAACTCTATACCAAAAGAGCACCATTTTTCCTGGCTCCCTTCTCCATTTTCTCTAAGCATTTGCCACCCAGTGCCATATAATGATTGTTTCCAGTAAAGACAACAGTAAGAAGTCACAGATGGGATCAACGATGACTCTGAGAGTGATACAATGGGCTCAATTGACCTGCTGCAGGAGATTGGAACACAAATGGGCTTGGTAGAAGACCCGGACCTTCTGACAAGTATGCGGGCTTCATGAAATCAGCATTGACCCTTGGGTACAGATTGGGAAAAGAGGGCCTGGGACCACCCGAGACATCCCTCATCATATATTGGTTCTGTGGTGGAAAATAAGTGAATTGTCTCTGCAGCATAGGATCTGGACCAGATATTGCCGGAGGCAATGCACCTGCTGAGCTCACTAGGCTGCCTCTCGGTTCTGCCTCAGGTTCAGGACAGTCATCAATGACAATGATCTCCTTCATGATGTGGGGAGCGCGAGCAGAAGAAGGTGGCCTTGGGTGCTGGTGGTGAGATGCAGCTGTTCTTCCAAGATTGCATGCTGCTGGAGATATGGGACTCTTGTATGATTTTTTCTGTTGACTGTGTTGATCTAGCAAAACATTTTGCATTGGAGCCCCTGCAAAGCCACCCACTTGAAAGCCAGGTGGATAGTTGGGCATTTGGTGACCGCCCATTGTTGGAGGCCGGCCAAGGACAGAAGAGCCACCAGGAAGATGATGATGGTACTGAAAGCTCTCATGATGCACCACAAAGTTGGTTGAAGAAAATCCAAGAGGTGGGAGACATCTGGCATTTGTTAGGCAGTCTGAAGCAGAAGTCTGAGGTTGCCCAGGCTCTTCTTTGTTCACCACCATCAAATCTTTGCCCATCAATCTCAATATGGGATTGGTATTGGACAGTGTCTGACTTTGAGATGAAGGACTAGGAGAACCCAAATCACTGCAAGCTGGAAAATTTATAGCAGAATCCGAGGACACTTTAGTGGAACTAGACTGAGTAGGTGATTCCAAGCAAGAGTTGGCGTGGCATTAGTTCTTGGACTCTGATATGAATGAAAAGAAGATGAAATTCTTGGTCCAATGTATAAACTGGAAATCGGATTCCCCTTGGAGGGTGAAGTTGTTCCAGCAGTGATGCTGCTTCTCATGAACTGAGACTCTTTGGAAAGGCTCTCCCTACATGAGCAGCAGAAAGGCTGATCCTTTGGAAACTGTTCAGCTTTGTTTTCTGGCAGAATCACCTTAGATTCCTGATCAATTCTCTCTGCAATTCTTCCTCCAGCTCCTCCGCTGTTTTCTGTAGATGGCACTACAAAGCCGAATTTATCTTGAGCAGGAGTCTCTCTAAACAATAATTCTGCCTCAGAATCTTTGGATTTGGAATCTTTTGGAGATGGGAGAGCAACAGTTGAGGCGGTTGAGTCAGGAGATTCAGCTGGTTCCCCATCATTAGATATATGATTAGGTGTTACTCTAATCGAAGTTGCAGACGACTTCTCTTGGACTTCAGGTCCCATATCCCCATGACCGGTCAAACAAGCACTAGACTCCTGAATGGAAGCTGTATCTGCCTGGCATTCTGTACATTGAGATGCACAAGAGTCTTTCCGCCTGTTGAATCCCCCTTCATCAGCTATTTGATTGTCTTGGTTGACATCTTCATCATGAAGAGCATCACCACAATGAATATCTCGCTTATCAAGTGATTTTT
Source organism: Calamus simplicifolius (assembly GCA_900491605.1). NCBI lineage: Eukaryota > Viridiplantae > Streptophyta > Magnoliopsida > Arecales > Arecaceae > Calamus > Calamus simplicifolius. Next base: position 96,148 of record UESW01001955.1, on the reverse strand, counting down.
GCATAACTCCCTGTACATGGCCTTCACCTGGAGGGAGAGACAACACTTGTTCTTCCACAGATAGCCGATGGTCCAATCCGGAATTGGAAACTGGCGCAAGGTTTTCTGAAATTGCAGTTTCACTAGTAACAGGATCACCAGTGGCCTTTTCCATGTAAGGATCAGTCACATGATCCCCAGAGAAAGATGGTGAGACCTCAACTTGCATGTCTCTAGTTTCATATACAGTGTCATGGCATTCAGCTTCCAAAGGTCGATCTTCAAGTGCACTGGGCCTTCTCTTTCAAGCATGGATTCTGTGATGCCAACTGTGCTTGGAGATGCTTGCTCCATGGCCTCTCCCCTTTGGGACCTTGAAACATGCTCCAAGGAACCAGATTGATGAGTCTTGGGTGTTTCACTGGGTCTAGTATTATCTGGACTGAGATCTTTGATTGAGTCATACAGCCCTTTGACAAGAGAGCGAACTCCTCGTCTACCAGTCCTCAGTATCGATCTGTTTTTACGGAACTTCTTTGAGGGTTTCTCATTCAAGTTGCTTGACTCTAAAGTGAAGGATGGTCTTCTAACTAAGACATTCTTGTCCGAAGTTGGAGAGGCCTGATCCTTCACTAAGTTCGACAATTCTCAGATGGTTTGATTGTCATGTCAGAAGAATTATCAGACTTCTGCAAGCTACCTATGTGAGTCTCCTCCCTTTTGCTTCTAGGGGAAGAGACCAAACTCCCCGATGATCTTGATATTTTGAGCAGAAGACCACTAGACGAAGAACTATTTTCTGATGACCACTGGAATTTAGAGACAGGTGGCTTGGGAGACTTTTTCTTCCCATCTTCCACGGTGTGGACTGTGTTTGACAGAAAATTAACTTTTTGGTTTTTGGAGCAGCAGTCAAGTCTTCAGATGGCCTTGAGAGCTTCAAGCTATGGCTTCTCACAGCAATAGAGTTGTCTGGATCTGGTTGGCCATTCTCAGGACATGCCTCCCTGGTGATAACCATTGGATTCTCCAGGGTTCTATGGCTCTCTTTGTTGTTGTGTTTTTTTGGGAGTTCTGAGCGTTTGGAGCATACCCACTGTCTCAAAGTTGCAGAACCACTACTAATCACTTGGTCACAAGCATTCGACATGTTTGACTCTTTCTTCTGTAAGCGCCAACATGGCAATTTTCTCCTAGTGCTGGTTTAATCTGGTTACCAAATCATGGAACTCGTAGTATCAACGATGGAACTCATAGTATCAAACATCACAAGCACAAGCAATATAACAACTATGGGATTGAATTGGTCATGCATGATGAAGACGTAAGAGAGGCCTGGAGAGCTTACAGAAATAAAACTTGAGATTTTACTTCAACCAACTATTTGTAGATTGTATCTAGTATCAGAAAACAGGCGGTATGTTGAAATAACAGCAAAAAGGGCAAGTAATTAGGTGGCAGATGCTACAAAGCCGAAAGGCTGTAATAAATATCCAGTAGAATATGAGGAGAGGGGTAAAAGAAGCTAAACAAGGTATGATCTAGAAACTTCATAAAGTATATTGATGCTGCCAGCAACAAAACATTAGTTGCAAATCCAAAACATTATTTAAACCCAGAAAAAACACACAATTTTTTTTTTAAAAAAGGAAGAAAAATAAATCTTTCCGCCAGTCTTTCTTAAGAAAATTTCTGTCAGTCCTTTTCTTTTAAAGGGAGGGTCAAAAAACTTGGAACTTGCTCAATACTTAGAATTTAAACTAGTTTGATACAGCTATTGAACTCTTTAAAGAGATGGAGAAGCCAACAATTCACTCGTTTGGCATACAATTAACCTGACTAGATTTAACTTAAACATCCAAAATTTAGAAAATCAATGGGCTTCAGATATCAAAACACTTTCTTGGTCTACCTAGATTAAGTAATAAAAAATTATCTCATATGTAAGTTTACTCAAATCTAAACATAGTACTCGGCAGGTGTGAAAAAGATAAAGCAACACATACCCGAGCTTTCAAAAGCTTGAATGAACCTAACTTCTTTTTATGTGCCTTCACTTTCATGTTCTTTGAAAATTTTGATGTGAAACGCTTTTTCTTGCTGATCAAAATGGTCTTGCTAGCCTTGATGACTTTTGCAGGCTTCATAAGCCTGGATTCCTCTCTTGACATAGTTGATCGTGGATCGTTGAACTTGGACAAAATTCGAAGTTTTATGCCATTAGAATCAACATAGACTTCTCCTTCGTCTCCATCGTCTCTAGCATCCATTGGTGACAACTTTGGTCTTTTTGTCTCGGTAGAGTCCTCATTGGCTAACGTTACCAAAGCCAACTCTGAAGCCCAGTTTGTACCATTCCTCCTATCAAGGTCTTCAAGAGTGCAGTATGGAGCAGTTTTGTATATGTCAACCATCAACCTCTTCTTCCTTGGTTTAACTTTGGGTGCTGAAAAGTTGGCCGGGATCCGCTTACTATTAGACTCCACTGACAGGCATTGATCGATGTGGGCATTCAAGGTGGTGTTAGAAGTGGATGCAAACGTTTTACAAACAGGACAAACCTTTGAAGCCATTGGGTCTGAAACTGTGCTAGTATTAGACACTATATCTTCTGCTCGGTTGGCCTCAGAAATGGCACCCACTTTTACTATCAGCCTGCACTTCCTTTCTGATGGTTCACGAGAGCTTTCAAGCTTCTGGGACAGTGGAGCAGGTCCGGCAACTTCTAGTTCTGATGATGCTTCTGAGAAACTTTTATTTACAGATACTGATTTACTTACGGATGCTGAGCAAGGAAATTCGCTGATATGACCCAAAAATCTTTCAGCTTGAATATGACTTCTCAGTGCCAAGGAGATTTCAGCATCTCTATGGATCTGTTCATCCAAAGCAAATCCTTGATCAACTATAGATTTCCCTTTGTCTGGTGATTTATACGGAGCCTGATCTGAACTCTCTACCACCACATCATCTAACAGAGAACAAGAATGGCCTTTGATACTATCAGATGGGCCAGCATCCTTAGTATCAGGCAATTCAGTCTCTGAACAAGCAGCTGGTTGCTTGGGTTCTACTTTCTTTCTCAAACACTGGGCTCTCACCAAATCAGGTGGCTCAAAAGGTGGTAATAAATCGCTGATTCCATGCTTCAAGCAAAGCTGCAAAAGCTGCTGAGGAAATGGCCAATTTGCTCCAATGCCTTTGCTCCGGGACGTGCAAACATAATCTCTGAAACCAAAGCAACAGATCCATTAGATCGATCTAGCAAAATATCATCATCTACTGGTTTGTAAGTTTCCAGGCCAATAAATATGCAAGTCCCATCTCCTGCAAGCCATCCAGACAAAGAGGTACATCTTTTGCAATACACCTTCACCACTAACCAAACTCAGATAATATCGCATGTTATTTTCTAAATTATCCACTCATTAAACTAAGAAACTAAACATACGTTACACACAGAACAGACCCCTAAACCGGTTAAATAATAAGACTAGCTACTTCTCTCTCTCTCTCTTTTCTTTTTTCTTTTTTTTTTTTTTTTTTTTTTTGCGGGACGGGTAAAGAGATAGATGATCCGATTAATACAAACAAAAACCAAAAAAAAAAAAAACATATTATCGTATGAATACTTACTAAAACTACAAACAAACTCACAGAAGTATTCGAACATCAGATTTTCAGCTCCATAAAACGCTTCGGATATCAAACGCAGAAACATGAAATGACACGAGAAATCAACGATTAATTCGTAGCTGATGGATCTCGTATAACGACATAAGATAATGTCAGCACAGACTACAAGATGAACGGCCTTTACAACTTGTGGCTAGCACACGACCATGAACTGTGTATGGGAGGGGAAACGTCCAGATCCAGTGGAAGATTAATTAAGCCCCACATGAAAAGATTTGCAAGTGAGAGAAGCAAGCTGATGCAAAAGAAAAAGGGCACCAAAAGGTCCTCCCAGAAATTAAACCATTTTCATGCAATAATTTCTCCTATTGGAGGCAGCTAATAATAGCATGATTGGGCGGCAGTGTACAATGGAACTGTTACCTTATAGAGAAATTGGGAGTTGGTGTCTCGCACAGGCCTCCTGGATCTGCCTCTTGGAGGGCAAGCTTTTCAGAAGCCCTCTCATCAGCTTTCAGCACTGGAAGCTCGGGGGAACATGAGGGGTTGTCAATGGATAACATCTGAAGAGGACCACCTTCTCTATTTTGCCTGGTGGGAATCCAACAGGAGTAGTAGCCCAATAGCTTTGCTGCAACTGGGCCTGCTCTTGTGCTTAGCCTCCAGCATAACCAAGGACTTGAGCTCCAAGCCTAGACAACAACCCCTCAGAGGAACAAACTGAGAGCACCCAGACCCCAGACACGAGAGCAGACCCCTCCTCTTCTCCTCCCTTGATCACCTGATTTGATGCCTGCAAGATAGAAAGAAAGCCAAATCAGGCCAGGGGAAATGGTTGCCAGTTAGAGAAAATAGAAACCTATGAGACAAGGGGGAGGCAGCTTCTAGAACATTATTTTATGTAGGCTAAAGGCCTGAGGGCCTGAGGACCCATGAAGATTTTAGACTAGACTCCTTGGACACCAACGAATCCTGGCCTCCCATCCAAAGAGGAGATCACAGCTCAGGAGAAACTTCCAGAGCCGTCATTTTATGTGGCCAAAGAGGTGAAGAGATACACCTCAAGAAATTAACCCATCGGAAAACTAGCACAATTAAGTCCATGCCAAGATCAATCTTCAGGAAGAAGAGAACAAATTAAAGGATTAAAGGGGGAAGAAAGAGGAGGAAAAGGAAAGCAAGCAATTCCTTGGCTTAACCTAACCCCCCACCACATGGAATTATATTTCATGTGAGAAGGAAGAAACACGAGAAGAAGAGGCGAATACTTAGACCAGGAGAGACCAGGACCCAGCTAGCGAGGAGAAGCAAAAGCCAAGGCTAAGATTAAACCCATGACCGCTAATTACTTGGAAGGAGACTGGCGGCAAGACCCGTGAGAAGAGGTTTCAAGGAAGTTGATGGAGATCAAATTGGAACGAAAGAATGAAATAGAGAAAACGGGCATGAAATTATACAAAAGCTCGATCTTGGAATAAGGCCTTGCTTTGAAGGGTTTGTTGTAACAGGAAATAAAAGGGGGAAAGGAAGGGAATAACTTCATCCAGCGGCTGGGAGAGCTCAACAGAACTCTACGGCCAAAGAATAGGCAAATCTTAAGAGTATCCAACCTAGATCTTCGGTATCGTTCCAAAAACTCCACACAAAGCCGTGATCCAAGCAAAAGATTTAAACGATAACACGAGCACGGAGAGAGAATGAGAAAAGGAAACGCCGGCCGGGTATCGGACATGGCCGGTGCAGCAGCCTTGATGCAGCAGCGACGACACAAGAAATCCGTAGAAAAATCCATCACCTTCTTCAGAGGTACACAGAACCAAAAGGAAAAAACAAAGCAAAAAAGAAGATGAAAGAAAGAAAGGAAAAAAAAAAACCCATAAACAAAATCGAGAAAAAGACCATGAAATCACACCCAAACCTCCTCCTCTTCCAAGCCTTACCCCCACATGGATTCCATCTGGAAGCAAATAGAACGAGCTAGCTTTAGAGAGGAAGCTAGAGAGACCTCAGAACTCGGCCTTCTTCAAGTTCTACAAGGAGAGGTGCTACAGGAAGAGGAAGAAGGAAGATAACCGATGAGATCAAAGAAAAGACGGGGAGCGAGAGGTTTCTTCTTCACAGTAACAGATAGGAAGAAGAAATTCAAGAGCAAAAAAACACCATCCACTCACACATCAAAGCATCAGGTTCTCCACCAAAAGCAGTCTGTACCATTAACAGCAACCCATAGAGAGAGAGAGAGAGAGAGAGAGCGAGGGGAGCAAACGAAATGAAGGGTTTTTCAGGGAGCTGTCCTATCCGATACCTACTCTGTTAGCTTTTCTATTTCGTCCCTCTCCACCTCCTTTTTTTTTTTTTTTTTTTTGCCTTTCTTTTTTCTTTTCTGATATTATGATGAATTAAAGAGAGCGCGTAGCTTTTGCCCTCTCTCCCCATCAAACTATGGGAACGGCCCTGATTCCACCTCTTCCCTTCTCGGTCGACCAAACTACCCCTGCGGTAATTTGGTGGTAAATCTTTAACCCATTAAAATATGACCTCTGGTAGTACTCACCGAGATAATGCTCGTCATTATAGCATACAAATTTTTTTTAAAAAAAAAAAACTCTCCTGGATCACTAAATTTTCCTAAATATATGAGCCCAGATGACAGAACGGACTCCCTGAGTCAAAGCAGTTACACACCTTAATTAATCTCTCGTTCCCGGTTGGTAAAAGTTTGAAGAGAAGAGAAGAGCAAATGCAAGCGAAGTTTCAATTTATTTATTACCTCTTAATTTGTGATCTCTCCATGGCCTTCTAGAGGCTCCCCCACCCTACCTCATGCCTCTTGGCTCTTCATCAATCCATGGGGGAATACAAGTGGGGCCCTGGTGCTCCCTGTGCACCACTGGCAAGAGGGTGATAGGGAATCAACTTTACACAGTAGGGTGCCAATAATATTACCCCCCTTAACTTATGAGTTTGATATTAGAATTGATAACTTCGGTCCTTCGTTTTTAATGGATGCAGCACATCTTTTGAACCATCGAGAGACAGGTGAGGGCATCGATGTGTCATCCACCATAAAGGCCTTCCACAGTGCCGCCGAGCTGAAGGAATATATATATATCCGTTGGTGATGGTATACTGGGAATTAAAGCCGTGACACTGTTTTGGGCCACATGCAAAGCTACTTTGTTCCATGAGTAGCAGCAGCAGAATAACACACTGTGTAATAAAAGTGGTGCTGCATAGTTTTTTTAATGATACCTCTCCAACATTTGACAGCTTTTTATTGTCCACAAATTTGTCACCTCCGGGGAATAGAAAATACGTATTACATCACGCTCGCCCACTAACTTAAATTCTTCCTTTAAATAGCTCGGAGGAAGGGGGGGGAGGCTGATAGCCATCGCATGGCAAACCCTTGGAGAGAGCCCCAGGAAAGAACCCCCCTATCAAGAGCAAAGGGTAATAAATTTCATGTCTAAAATATGATCAAATTTTGAATTAAATTTTAAACCTAGTTGATGTAAAATATCTAATTCATACTTTAAATATTTTTTAAAAATAAAAATGGTGCAAGTTTCAAATTTGATAGCTAAAAGCATGGTATTTGATCAAACATCAGCCCATCCTTATGACGAGGTCTAAATTTAGAGTCTCGTTCGTTGAGTGAGAATAATAATGAGAGAAAAGAAGATGAGAGCTCTACGCCTCCCCCCCTTCTTGCATGAGGGTCCGATGGGGCCATCTCTTTTATGGAATTGGATGTGGATATCTAACAACATCCACTCAAATGGGTGGCGAGGAGTGTCGGTATAAAGATTTCTCCTTGTAAAGGACTCACATCAAGTGCAAAATGAATGTCTTTTCCCAAAAAAAAAAATAAAAAATAAAAAATAAAAAATAAATCTTCTCCTACCTTCTTTAGGGCCACGTCATAGGGGTTGAAACGGAGATGCCAGCTTTTATTAATATAATTTTTTTATGGAGCCTGGAGCCGAATTTTGAGGATTCCCATCCCCTCCCATTTCGTGAAATATATCCAAAGTACCCTCCTCTCCCCCTTCCCCTCTTTTCAAAAGAGAAATCGACAAGGACGAGTCCAATTCGGAAAAAGGCCCTCCTTTTCCATTGATATTACGGATGCGCACCTCCCAAGGCGAAAATATCCTTTGAACCCCTGCTTCCCTTTTATTTTATTTATTTGCTTTTTAAGGTGATGAACGGTGGGGGAGGAGGGATTGTTCTTTGTTCCTTAGGAAAAGGGCCGTTTAATCTGGGAGGGACGCGCCTTTAAACTAAGATTACTTTGACCGGACTGCAGGCGTGCGATGTACGCGAGCGAGCGAGAAGACGACGATTTGGAGAATTTATAATAAAGAATTTTGCACCATCTTCGTGAACGGATCGGCAACCGGGTACGTTGATCAAACGGACGATATTTTATTTCAGAGGGGGTACCGTCGGCGCTTGATTACTTAGTGGTAGTACAACTGGGAGAGGCGGTATCTCATACACCGTCCGAAGCCATTGTTTCTTTTTTTTTTTTTTTTTTTTTTTTTTTTTTTTTTTTTTTGGTAAAGACGGTGATTCACACCACCCTAGATCGGGACGGACCCGTAACATCAGAAACTAATAACTGAGACAAAACTAGACAGAGGTCGCCCGGTTTCCATATCCACTGGTCAGAGTGAGAGGCCATCCTGGCCGCAATCCAGTCCGCAACAACATTAGCCTCACGATAGACATGACGGATTACCGAGAGAGAAACTCCACTGCGATTATTCATTGGGTTCGGTAAGATTCTAGCTTATATATTTAGGTAGTATTTGATAGTTTAAAATTATTTCTAAATAAATATATGAGATAATATTTATCTAAAAGATAATCAAGGAAATAAGTATTTTTTTAAAATTATAAGTTTATCATTAAGAGATAACTTTAGTTATTCCTAGATTCCCTAGGGATCGAATAAGTTCAGAAAATAACTCATGGTTAAATTTTTTTAGATCTATCCCTTCTAACTATAGCATTTGAAAATAAAAAGGGATATCTAGGGGATATCCTTCCTTATCCCCCATATCAAACATTGCCTTAGTAATTTTTTACTTTATGATATCTGATTTATTTTTAAAAAATTTATATCGCCCGAATCCAATATATCTACAAAAAAATTAATATTACGGTGAATTAAATGATGACTTTAGCGGTCTATCATTCAGGCTTTTGGATTTGAAAACAGAATGGTGATCCCTGTCCTATTGTACTAAAGTAAATCCTATTTTCTGATGTATCAGAATTGATTCACTTTAGACTAATACGATCATTCATTAAAAAAAAAAGATAATTAAAGCATTATTATATGCATGGAAATGATCTATTAAAAAGCAAAAAAAAGTAGTATGCAATGAAGAGCTACAAGCCATGGATGGTATTTATTGTTTGCTTTACTTTTGGTACTATTGTGATAATTTATGTTGCATCATATTGTATTGTGAAATATAACTATAATCCCATTAAAAGTGGGGGAATAATGAGTGTTTACAATATTTTAAAAAAAATGTGCATGTTTTCTTTTTAGCAGAATGGTGGCAATGTGCGAAGGAATCATTTTGCTTGTGGCTGATTAGTTCAAAAACTATAATGAGTTTCATGATATGGCCGGATGAATAGCTTGATAATGATGTGTGAATTACAATATAAATAAAAAGGAGCAAATGATGAAGATTAGTAAGAGGCATATGTTGGAGCCTTTTTTTATTTTTAACAAAAAAATGAAAAAGTTAGAAGCTTCTTCATTAATGTATTTATTAAGAATAATATATAAAAATTATAAAAATATAAAAGAGAGATGAATAAAGAACAAAGAAAGAGCGAAACTATATATTAGATGTAAGCGTAGGTTAAAGAAAAATGAGTCCGAAGTAAATTTTGGAGGATAGGGATTTTAGTAAGGAATGTTTCTACGAAGCAAACTCAAGAAAGCAAAGATGAATCCCTGAAATGTGTTAACGGCTTAGTTATTTAGATGAATTATTTTTAAAAATATTAAAAAATGAGTGAGAGCCTTGAATTCTCAATTTTTATCAGACCATGATTCTATTTAGATTATTATTATTATTTTTTCGTATCAACAGTTATCAGCAAGTGCAATGAAATTAGTTCTAATATCCTTTCTCTTAGAAAAAATCTACAACAAAATAATGGGTGGCAAACAAAGCCAAGCCTTGTGCAAAGAAAGTATGCCCATGCTATCCATGCACCAAACAACATCTTTTGGCTTGCATACTTTGCTTGGTGCTTGCATGGTTCAGACACCACAGCATTAAAAAATTTTAAATTACTAAAAGGGATGAAATGTTTTTTTATTTTTATGTCAGCCTAGCTAGTTATCCTTCAAATTATTCTCCATGAATAAATTAATTTAGAAGAACAGTTCGATTATTTTCAGAACACATATATACTTTTATAAGTAAGTCGTTGTTCCAGGTCTAATAACCTTGGACTTGGTCTTGTGAGAAGGAAAAATCACACATTGTTCAAAGTGGAGGCAACGAAGAATTCCAAAGAGTACTGCTGTTGATCATGAACGTCAAGTATAAGATGGAAGCTTGATACAGTTTTCAAATGAGACCATTACCATGTCAAAGCTCTCACAGTGCAAGTCTCGGGTAACCATGCTGACGAAAAGGATGTCCATGCTTTCAGTTATCATCCATACTGTCATCAATTTTGATTGGCATGTCACCCATATGGAAGTCGTACGTTCCTCAGAAAACAAATTAAACAAAGTTATAGCTTATGGCAGTCTTAACATTTTTTGCTTGAAACGTTGAGGTTCTACCCTCGGTCAGAAACTCGAAATCAGAAACAAAAAAAAAATGCAGTCTCGGTGTCGTATATACTTTCAATTTTTTTGGCAAATTATAATTTGAGTAGTCCCATCTGATTTACTTCCACGATTAATTGAAGGAGCCACGGGGAAGAGTTAGATTATGTGTTTAAAATATTTTTTTAAAGAAACCAAGAAAAGGTTTAAACTTTATAAACTAGCTAGCTTTTTTTTCTTCTTCTTTTAAGTCTCATATTGGATAAATAAAGAAAAAATCACTTCCATATTTTTAATACCAATAGTTATAGGCTTAGCCAAGTTTTGAGGGACATGGATGTGGACCATATATTCGCACGGCTAACCTTTTTTTGTCAAGCCAAATGTTCTCAATTGAGTCTATTGGGTGATTCCTCTTGTTAGGGGAGGAATCAGATACGGTGTTTTATGCACCTCAATTTAGACACGTCTATTTTTTCTTTTTCTATTAAGTTTTAATATTTATTTTTTAAGTTTTTTAATTATTAGTAATTTACATGATAAAAGATATTTTTCCCTTTAAAAGTCCAAGGACAAAATTTCAATCTTAGAAATTACTAGAACTTCTTTTGTTATTGAAGTTTGTTGAGAAACCTTGGTAGTTTAATTTCTATATCCTATAACAAAATTTTTATTATTAAATTTATAATTTTTTCTTCTAAAGTTATGCAAATCTTTTGAAAGAATTAAAAATCCTCTATCTATAGTTTTAAATTAATTTTATGTAATCTAAATTTTAAAAATCAAATCGTTAATTTAGATATAATTTAGATACAACTAATGAGATATAATTCTTCAACCTTCGGTAGGATGACTTATATAGTTTGTTCTATATTGATGCCACTAATAGCATGATTGATAAAATGATACGAAGGTATACAACCAATAAGATGATAGGCAATACAAACTCAATAAATTAGCATTTATAAGTCTTTAGATAACATAATGGAAATGGATGTTTGGCTATAAGATATACAGATTATGGAACTCTATGCAATCTTATTTAGAAAGATAAACTTTATCGTGGCGAGATATATGATTTACAATTCGAATGATCCATATGTGATGGGAAAGAATCTGTGTACGAGCAAATACTAGCAGACTGTAATACGTAGCAGAATAATAAATAAAAATGCGCAAACCACACAATCACAGAAACACCAAGATTTACGTGGAAAATCCCTTCAAGATAAAGGAAAAAAAAAAACTATGGGCAAGCCAGAGAAGAAGATCCACTATAAAATAATAAATATCCAAGTCTCAAAGTCCCTTGCCAGAACTTGAGAAACAATCACAAGAGAACAATAGAGATATAAGGATTACGTAACCGAAAAATACGGTCTCCTGCGTTACCTCCTTATTTTCTTCCCTTCTCTTCTTCTTCTTATTCTCTTGTTTTTCTTATGCAGCACCTTCACGTGATTCCTGGAGTGGAAGTCCTCCCACGTAGTCAAGCACCAAGTAGCAGCCCTTCCTTCTCTTCCCTTAGCAATCCATACTCCTAGAAAAAAAGAAATACCTGCTACCTGCTTTCCCTCTTTTTCAGACGGCTACTCCTTGAAAAAGAGAAAACCAAAAAAGGAAGGCAGCTACTCCTTTTATAAAAGAGAGAACAAATCCGGGTAGAAAAAGGAGTAGCGCTCCCTTTTGCCCTAATGGACTGAATAAGTGGGCCATGGGCCCAACAACCTCCCCCTTCAGCCCATAAGGGAGGCTGTCTCATGCTTCCTTAATGTGAAATCATGCCAACCAGCTGTCGCATATCTCTTGTCTTTCTTTTGATAAGGTCTTTGTCAACATATCTGCCCCATTTTTATCTGTGTGAATTTTCTGAAGCTGTAACTACTTCTCTTCAAACACATTTCGAATCCAGTGGTATCTCACATCTATATGCTTTGACTTGAAATGAAAAGTTGGGTTCTTGCACAAGTGGATGGCGCTCTGGCTGTCACAATGTACCACATAATTTTTCTGTTTCAACCCCAATTCATGTAAGAATTCTTTCATCCACAGCATCTCCTTACAGACCTCGGTAGCAGCAATATATTCTGCCTCTGTGGTAGAGAGAGCTACACACCTTTGCAATCTGGATTGCCATGACACAGCTCCCCCTGCAAAAGTAAGTATGAAACCTGATGTGGACTTCCTTGTATCAATATCTCTCGCCATATCTGCATCTGTGTAACCAATCAGCACAGCTGGACCACCCCCAAAGCTTAAACAAACTTTGGAGCTTCCTCTGAGATATCTGAAGATCCACTTCACTGCTGCCCAATGCTCTTTCCCTGGATTTGCAAGAAATCTGCTAGCAACACCCACTGCATATGCGATGTCTGGCCTCGTACATACCATCGCGTACATCAAACTTCCGACTGCTGAAGCGTAAGGAACCTTCTTCATTTTCTCCTTCTCCTCATCACTTGAAGGACTTTGCTCTGAGCACAACCTGAAGTGACCTGCAAGAGGAGAACCAACTGGCTTTGCATTGATCATACTGAACCTATCCAATACCTTCTCAATGTACTTTTCCTGTGACAACCATATTTTCTTGATTCTTCTATCACGGGAAATCTGCATACCCAGTATTTGCTTTGCTGGTCCCATATCCTTCATTTCAAATGAATTGCTCAGCTCCTTCTTCAACCTGTCAATCATAGACATATCTTTCCCAAGAATAAGCATGTCATCAACATAAAGTAGGAGTATGACAAAATCCTCACTAAACCATTTGATATACACACAATGATCTGAAGCCATTCTTTTGTATCCATTTTCAGCCATAAATGAATCAAATTTCTTGTACCACTGCCTTGGAGCTTGCTTCAGCCCATATAAGCTTTTTTTCAATCTGCAGACAAGATTTTCTTTACCTTTGACTTTGAAGCCTTCTGGTTGCTCCATATAGATTTCCTCCTCCAAATCACCATGAAGAAAAGCTGTCTTCACATCTAACTGCTCAACCTCCAAGTCTAGACTAGCAGCAATACCTAGAGCAACACGAATTGAAGACATTTTAACAACAGGAGAAAAAATCTCTTCAAAGTCAATACCTTTCTTTTGACCAAAGCCTTTCACAACCAATCTGGCCTTGTACTTTGGTTGAGAACAATGCTGTTGAGTCTTTAACCTGAAAACCCACTTGTTCTTTAAAGCCTTCCTTCCTCTTGGTAGTTCCACTAAATCATATGTGTGGTTCTTCTGTAAGGCATCCATTTCTTCCAGCATACCTACTAACCACTCCTTTTTCTGCTCACTTTCAACTGCCTCCTGGTAACATTCTGGTTCACCTGCATCAGTAAGCATTATATATTCATCTGTAGAATACCTTTTGGAAGGTTGACGTTGTCTGATAGATCTTCTCAGCTGAGGCTCTGTAGGAGGTTGCTCCTGATCTCCTTCCTGCTCAACATGTCCTACAGGTGAGTTAATACCTGCTCCTGCACTATTTTCTTGCACATCTCCCTATCACCCTGATTTACTAGAGGAGTAACTGGATCACAGTCTGTTAATCCTCCTGCAGAAGACTTGACTGACACCTCCTTCTTGAAGTCTTGAAGGGTTTGATCTTCAAAAAATACCACATCTCTGCTTCTGAATACCTTCTGCTTTTCTGGATCCCAAAGTCTATAACCAAACTCATCATGTGAGTAACCAAGCAAAGCACATTCTTTTGTCTTACCATCCAGCTTGGACCTCTCAATGTCTGGAACATGTGCAAATGCACGACAACCAAACACTCTCAAGTGCTTATAAGAGACATCTTTTCCTGACCATACACGCTCTGCAACATCACCATCTAGAGCTGTACATGGTGACAAGTTTATTACATCAACCGCTGTCTTCAATGCCTCATCCCAAAATCTTTTAGGTAACTTGGACTGTGAAAGCATACATCTGATCTTTTCCATGATGGTGCGGTTCATTCTCTCTGCAATTGCATTATGCTGAGGAGTACCAGGAACTGTCATCTCATGTTGAATGCCATGTGATCTGCAATAATTATCAAATAACCCTGTGTACTCACCACCATTATCTGACCTTATACATTTCAGTTTCTTTCCTGTCTCTCTTTCAACTCTGGCATGAAACTCTTTGAAGACATTAATAACCTGATCTTTAGTCTTCAAACCATAGACCCAAACTTTTCTGAAAAATCATCTATAAAAGTGACAAAATAAAGTGCACCACTGATGCCTGGAACATTAACTGATCCACTAGGAGTTTTTGTCCTCAGAGGACCACAAACATCTGTATAGATACGATCCAAAACATGCATTTTTCTAGATAAAGCAGGACTAGCAAAAGAAACTCTATGTTGCTTGCCAACCAAACAATCAACACATGGGTTCAGATGTACACCTTTGAAGTCTGGTAGAACTTCTCCTTGGAAAGAACTTGCAGCCCCTTCTCACTCATGTGTCCCAGTCGTTTATGCCACAACTCCATGCTGAAGTCGTTCTCTGTAACATTCAACTGTTCACCATAAGCTTTAGCCTGCAACCTGTATAAAGTGTGACATTTCTTCCCACTGGCTACAACAAGTGAACCTTTACTGAGCTTCCATTGCCCTTTATGAAATCTGCTATCAAATCTTCATCATCAAGTCTTCCAACTGAGATTAAATTTAGCCTCAAGTCAGCTACATGCCTTACATCCTTGAGCACCAACTTACAGCCAAGATTGGTCTTCATGTGGATGTCACCCATGCCAATGATGTCTGCTGTGCCTTGATTTCCCATCTTGACAACACCAAAATTTTCAGTCTTATATGTAGAAAAAAACTCCCTCCGTGGTGTAGCATGATAAGAAGCACCTGTGTCAATCACCCACTCATGATTCTGACACTCACATGAGAAGATACCATCAGAAGTAGACAAAATCAAATAATCATCACTCTGCACAGTAGCTGTGATATTCTCCTTTGACTCTGTATCCTCCACTTCTTTTCCCTTTTTCTTACTCTTCTTAGGCTTCTTACACTGATTCTTGTAGTGCCCTTTCTCACCACAGTTATAGCAAGTAATATCTTTTCTTGACCTTGATTTGCTTCTACCCTTGTATGAATTGTCTCTATTTCTAGACTTTGACCGTCCTCTATTCTCTGAGACAAGTGCCTGTGAATCAATCTGAGAAGTTGCTGAATTTTTCTTCTTAACTCCTCATTCAACAAACTGCCTGTTACTTGACTCATGGTGATAACACCGTCTGGTGCAGAATTACTGAGGGAAACTACCAGTGTCTCCCAACTTTCTGGCAATGAACTGAGAAGTAACAATGCCTGCAACTCATCATCAAGAGACATTTTCATAGAGGATAACTGGTTATTAATACTCTGCATTTCATTCAAATGCTCAGCAATAGAAGCACCCTCTTTATATTTCAGATTCACTAGTTTTCTGATCAAGAAAGCCTTGTTGCCAGCTGTTTTTCTCTCATATAGACTTTCTAACTTTTTCCAAAGAGAGTTTGCAGAAGTCTCAGTGGAAACATGGTGAAAGACACTATCATCCAACCATTGCCGAATAAAACCGACTGCCTTCCGATCTAACATGATCCAAGCATCGTCTGTCACTGTAACGGGCTTTGCTTTGACCCCTTCTAAAGGTCCATATAGATCCTTGCAATATAAGAGGTCCTCCATCCTTGGTTTCCATATCATCCAATTGTTTCCGTTCAGACTGATCATGCGGGAAACATTACCGGCCTCCATGCTCGCACACAAAAAAAATTCACAGGCTCTGATACCAGTTGATGGGAAAGAATCCGTGTACGAGCAAATACTAGCAGACCGTAATACGCAGCGGAATAATAAATAAAAATGCGCAAACCACACAATCACAGAAACACCAAGATTTACGTGGAAAATCCCTTCAAGATAAAAGAAAAAAAACCACGGGCAAGCCAGAGAAGAAGATCCACTATAAAATAATAAATATCCAAGTCTCAAAGTCCCTTGCCAGAACTTGAGAAACAATCACAAGAGAATAATAGGGATATAAGGATTACGTCACCGAAAAATACGGTCTCCTGCGTTACCTCCTTATTTTCTTCCCTTCTCTTCTTCTTCTTCTCTTGTTTTTCTTCTGCAGCACCTTCACGTGATTCCTGGAGTGGAAGTCCTCCCACGTAGTCAAGCACCAAGCAGCAGCCCTTCCTTCTCTTCCCCTAGCAATCCATGCTCCTAGAAAAAAAGAAATACCTGCTACATGCTTCCCTCTTTTTTCAGACGGCTGCTCCTTGAAAAAGAGAAAACCAAAAAAGGAAGGCGGCTACTCCTTTTATAAAGAGAGAGAACAAATCCTGGTAGAAAAAGGAGTAGCGCTCCCTTTTGCCCTAATGGGCTGAATAAGTAGGCCATGGGCCCAACAATATGGTCAAATTATCTTATATGAGACTCACACCAAAATGTTGCTTGCGCACCTATAAAAGAAATACTCAACGAGGAATGAAAGAACATTTAATCTTCACCATAACTCATCTACATATAAATCATCTCGAAGGAGTAAAATTATACTTCTCCTTCTCCCTCTCCATTATACTTTATTTTATTCACAAACCTAAAAAGGCCTCATCTCCATCTCTACTAACTTAAGTGTCAAAGGACCCTTGTAGAAAACCCTTAACATCTTTCTTTCACTTTTTCTCTGCCAGTTTAAATTATGTCCGTGATACCTCAACTCTTGATATTCAACATTCTTCCAACTTTATTTTCAAATCATCACCCTTATCCTCTTATCATATTAGTGTGCATAATCTACTACTATATTTTGATATCACTGAGAACTAATATTATCCTTGATTTATCACGACGTAATGGTAATTTCATACTTTTTTGGAAGTCCATCAATACTTACACAACTTCAATAAATCACTCATTTCTTCCTTTAAATTAAAATGGAGTGATTCAAGAAACATTGAAAAGATAATTAAACAAAAAAACGTATATAGATTTGCATGAAAAATTTAACTATATTGGCTTTGATATATTTTTTTTGGCATCGATTTGTATTAATTAAATTATATTTACTAATGAAGCTAGAGCTGATACTCACACATACATATATTTCTTTTCCAAGTATAACGAGCTAGGTCTCTGATATGACTGATCCCAGTGTCGTCAGAAAAGGTAACGGCAGCCACTGTCATTCCCCCTACCCCCGGTACCCCTCGGGGTCGGGGGTAGGGTCATCATTTCTTAACCCCGAGGCCCCCACCGGTCTCGGGGTGCACTGTCATTCCCCCTACCCCCGGCACCCCCTCGGGGTCGGGGGTAGGGTCATCATTTCTTAACCCCGAGGCCCCCACCGGTCTCGGGGTGCACTGTCATTCCTCCTACCTCCGGTACCCCCTCGGGGTCGGGGGTAGGGTCATCATTTCTTAACCCCGAGGCCCCCACCGGTCTCGGGGTGCACTGTCATTCCCCCTACCCTCGGTACCCCCTCGGGGTCGGGGGTAGGGTCATCATTTCTTAACCCCGAGGCCCCCACTAGTCTCGGGGTGCACTGTCATTCCCCCTACCCCCGGTACCCCCTCGGGGTCGGGGGTAGGGCCATCATTTCTTAACCCCGAGGCCCCCATCGTCTCGGGGTGCACTGTCATTCCCCCTACCCCCGGTACCCCCTCGGGGTCGGGGGTAGGGTCATCATTTCTTAACCCCGAGGCCCCCACCGGTCTTGGGGTGCACTGTCATTCCCCCTACCCCCGGTACCCCCTCGGGGTCGGGGGTAGGGTCATCATTTCTTAACTCCGAGGCCCCCACCGGTCTTGGGGTGCACTGTCATTCTCCCTACCCCCGGTACCCCCTCGGGATCGAGGGTAGGGTCATCATTACTTAACCCCGAGGCCCCACCGGTCTCGGGGTGCACTGTCATTCCCCCACCCCCGGTACCCCCTCGAGGTCGGAGAGTGGGGTCATCGGTGATTAGCATGCGACTCGACTGCCAAGAAAACAACAACTATCAGGTTGCATGGTGCTCACACATGATTTTCAGCGCATGGCCATGCCTGGCCACGGCGTACCATTCCGTACTCCCGTGATTGTGCCCCATTACGGAGGGCCATGCCTCATAACGATGTTTGGCGCGTTGCATGCCCCTGTGCATGACCATGCCCTGCCACGGCATACCATTCGGTACTCCCGTGATTGTGCCCCGTTACGTAGGGCCATGCCTCATAACGGTGTTTGGCGCGTTGCATGTCCCTGTGCTCCACCATGCCTCACTACGGCGTACGGCTCACTACCTCTAGCAATGGTGCCTAGTCATATCAACCGGCGGCGTACACTGAACGCCTACACAGCTACCGGACACGTGTGACACCACACGTGTCCACGGTACAATGGAGATCTTCTAAAGCCGCAAGTTGGGGTATTCAGACAGGTATAAAAGGCACATGCTCACACTGTAAGTGGGATCTGAACTCTGGTTTTTCTGAGCTTTCTTCCTCCCAGCAAAAACCCTAACCGCCTCAGCTCCTTTTCGCTGGAGCGGTTCTTTGTCTGAGCCCAAGCAACTGACTTGATCGTCGGAGGGTCCCCACCGGTGCCACCGGTCCCCGGGGACTTTTCTTGCAGGACTTCGAGGAGAGAGACGTCCGTCATCCCCGACGTTCGAGGAAGGTGTCTTGGCGCCATCAGATTGGCACACCAGGTAGGGGGAGCGCAAGAAAGACATCGAACCAGTAGCTTTCTTCTTTCTCCTGTCTTCAGGACTTCGAAGCCATGGTGACGACTCGAACGAAAGGAGTTTCAGCCGGTCGCGCTAGGGGGCAGCGCTGCGGGGCTGGTCCACCGGCGGAGGCCCCCCCGGCTCCCGCATCCTGTTTCCCGGAGCCTTCGGATCTCCAGGGGGCAGGGCCCTCCGCTCCGCAGAATGACGTCCCTGCTTCTGCTCCGCAGCAACTTCAGGAAGATCGATTCGCTGCCCTGGCCACGCAGGTCCAATCGTTGGCGGCGATGGTTCAAGGCATGCAGCACCAGCAAGCAGCCTTCCGGCAACCGGAGCCGAACCCGTCTGTCCCTGGGGTGATGCAGCCTAGCCAGCATTCCTCCCGTCGGAGATCGCCAGTTCCCGCAGATCATCACCGCCGATCCTCGGCCAAGCCGCATCACCACGAAGCATCCAAAAGGCCCCGGTCTCCTTCTCGTCATGCCAGCGTCTCTCCTAAGCGGCAGCACGGAAAGGAGGCGGAGCGCCCGCGCTGGCATCGCCGCCCCCGTTCTTCTTCTGAATCATCAGGGGAGAGCTCCGTTGATGGCCGGATGCCTCATCGAGCTGAGCGTCGACTCGAGGAGTGCAACCAGAAGCTGGAAGAACTTAGCCGTCGGATCACCCACCTGCCAGAGACTGACTACGACAGTCGACCTCCCCTGTCCCGCCGCATCATGGAGGAGCCTATCTCTACCAGGTTCCGCCTTCCTCAACTGGACCCATACGACGGGACTACGGACCCCTTGGATCATTTGGAGAGCTACAAGGTACTCATGCAAGTTCAAGGGGCCACCGACTCACTCATGTGTGTTGCTTTCCCGGCTACCCTAAAAAAAGCTGCCCGGGCTTGGTATTCTCGCCTGCCGCCGCGAAGCATCGACTCCTTCCGCCAGTTGGAGAGGGCTTTTCTGGCCCACTTTGATGCTTGCCGGAAGATTCCGAGGGTGGCGGACAGCCTGTTCGCCGTGCAGCAGAAGAATGGCGAACCTCTGCGGGACTATGTTGCCCGGTTCAAGGAGGCCGCCTTGGAAGTCTACAACCTGGAGGACTCGGTGGCAACCTTGGCTCTGAAGCGGGGGCTCCGCCCTTCTCGCTTCGCATACTCTCTTGACAAAAAGCCGCCGGGCTCCTACTCCGAACTTTTGGTTCGCGCCCAGAAGTACATCCGGGCAGACGAAGCTGACTTTTCCCGGTGTGAAGCTGGCGGGAGCATACCCAGGAAGCCAGCCCAGCCAGAACCTGCCGATGCCCGCCCCAGGAGGACCGAGCCTCCTCGCCGACCAGATCACCGTCCTCGACCTCCTGTACCGAGAGATGGGCCTTATACTCCGCTGCTTGCCCCGATATCCCAGATCCTGCTCGAAATCGAAGGGGAGCCCTATCTGCAACGCCCTCCTCCCATCAACCCGAAGATTCCTCGGAACAAAAATCTCTACTGCCGCTACCACCGGGACCATGGCCACAACACCGACGACTGCCGGCAGCTGAAGAAAGCCATTGAAGACCTCATTCAACAAGGCCATCTGAGGAAGTTTGTCCAAAGGAACAATCCGGGAGCTCCTGGCCCGTCAGCGCCTGCACCGCCGGTAATTGATAACACCCCGACGGAGAAGACAGTGGCGATGATTTCCTGGGGGGCAGGAGGCCCGTCGAAGAGACCAAGGGGAGAGGGAGGAGTGGAAACTGTAATTCCTTTTTTTGAAAAGGACTTGGAGGGGGTTGTAAATCAAGATGATGATAGCGTCGTCGTATCCATGACGATTGCTAAACATCCTGTAAAACGAATCCTAGTCGACAGTGGAAGCTCCGTAGATGTTTTGAACTACGACGCCTTTGTTCGCATGAATCTGTCGCGCGATCTACTTCGACCTGTCGTCACGCCTTTGATGGGATTCACAGGAGATTCTGTGAGGGTCGAGGGGGAAATTACTCTTCCCGTAACGGCTGGAACGGCTCCATGCCAAAGCACTGTCTTTATAAAATTTTTGGTAGTCCGTGTGCCCCTGGCGTACAACGCGATTCTTGGGAGGCCCGGGCTCAACCTCTTGGATGCCGTCATATCCACCAAGCGGCTACTTGTGAGGTTCCCAACCGCCAGAGGGGTCGGCGAGATGCGAGGAGAGCAGGGCCTACCGGCGCTTTGCTATCACTTGGCCCCTAGTCCCCAGGAAGCAGCCCCTGCACCACCGTCTGCACCGACACCCGAGGCCCTTGACCCGCGAGACCTGGAGAGGAGGGGGGAACCGGCCGAGCGGCTGCTCACTTTCCCCCTCGGGGAGGACCCCATGCAGACGGTTCGCATTGGAGCCTTACTTCCGGATGAAGCTCGTGACCGGCTCCTTACCTTTCTGCGGGCCAACGCCGACGTCTTCGCTTGGTCAGCGTCCGACATGCCCGGGATCCCGGAGGAGGTGATTATACATCAGCTCAACATTCGACCGGAGTGTCGGCCCGTCAGGCAGAAGAAAAGGAGTTTTGCCTCGGACCGACAGAAGGCTGTTGACGAGGAGGTGCGGAAGCTGTTGGCGGCTGGCCACGTCCGCGAGGTGCGCTACCCCGACTGGTTGGCAAATGTCATGATGGTTCGTAAGGCCAGTGGAAGCTGGAGAATGTGCGTGGATTTCACCGACCTCAATAAGGCGTGTCCCAAGGACAGCTTTCCGCTCCCCCGAATCGACCAGCTGGTAGATGCCACCTCCGGGCATGGGACGCTCAGTTTCATGATGCGTTCTTGGGGTATAACCAAATCAAGATGAGCTCAGCAGATGAAGAAGCAACCTCCTTTGTCATGGAGAAGGGGATCTACTGTTATAGGGTGATGCCCTTTGGACTAAAAAACGCCGGGGCTACTTACCAAAGATTAATGAACAAGTTTTTGAGGATCAACTGGGGCACAACATGGAGGTATATGTAGATGACATGCTGACCAAGAGCACCAACGCAGAAGACCATGTAGCAGACCTCGAAGAGACTTTCAACAATCGCCGGTACCGGATGAAGCTCAACCCCCACAAATGCGCCTTCGGAGTAGCGGCTGGCAAGTTCCTGGGTTTCATGGTGACCCAGCGCGGGATCGAGGCCAACCCCGACAAGATCAGAGCCATCCTGGAGATGCGGCCTCCGGTCAGTAAGAAGGAGGTGCAGCGCCTGACGGGGAGGGTGGCGGCCTTGAGTCGTTTCATGTCAAGGTCGGCGGAGAGGTGCCTACCTTTTTTCAAGGCGCTGCGCAAGATTAACGGCTTCGAGTGGACAAAAGAGTGTCAGGGCTCCTTTGAAGAGTTGAAGCAGTTTCTCTCTACTCCTCCGCTACTGTCCAAGCCTGAAAATGGAGAGGAGCTCTTTTTATATCTGGCCGCTTCCCCCGAGGCTGTTAGCTCCGTGCTTGTGCGCATGGATACCGGCGGAGCCCAGAAGCCAATCTATTATACCAGCAAGGTACTCCATGACGCTGAGACCAGGTATTCAAAAACTGAGAAGATTATCTTCGCCTTGGTGGTCTCTACTCAGCGCCTTCGGCCTTACTTTCAAGCCCATCCCATCGTGGTGCTCACGGACCAGCCCCTGCGAGCTATTCTGTCTCGCCCCGACACCTCCGGCGGCTGGCTAAATGGGCCATCAAGCTAAGCGAGTTCGACCTGTCCATCCGGCCAAGATCGGCCATGAAGTCCCAAGTGTTGGCGGATTTCCTAGTCGAGTGCTCCTGGACCGAGAAGGACGTGGAGGAGGAGCGACCGGAGGAGCCTAGGGACTCTCCCTCACTGGAGAGGCGGAGGACTGGATCCTGCATGTAGATGGAGCGGCAAACTCTCAAGGGAGCGGAGCCGGACTCATTCTCGCGAGCCCGGAGGGAGACGTGGTGGAGTATGCTCTCAGATTCCAGTTCCTGGCGACCAATAACCAGGCGGAGTACGAAGCCCTGCTGGCGGGGATGAGATTAGCCGAGGAGCTGGGCGCGGGCGCTTAAGGGCCTTCACGGACTCTCAACTCATTTCTGGACAAGTCGCCGGGGAGTACGAGGCTAGGGACCCCACCATGTCCCGCTACTTGAGCAAGGTGCAGTCCCAGGCGTCTCATTTTTCTTATTTTCGTGTCAGCTATATCCCCAGGGCGGAGAATGCCAGGGCTGACGCGCTGTCCCGTTTGGCCACTTCGTCGACGGGACGTTGGGAAGAACATATGTGGAGCATCTACAAGTCCCAAGCATTGAGGCCGGATGAAGTGCTGCCGTGGAGCAGGAGCCCTCCTGGATGGACGCCTACATCGGTACTTGACTGACGGCACTCTCCCGGAGGACCCCGCTGAGGCCAAGCTGCTCAAACGAAGGGCCCCGAGATTCTTGATGATGGACGGGAAGCTTTATCGGAGATCCTTCTCGTACCCGGTCCTCAGGTGTGTGGGGCCAACTGAATCAGATTATATCCTCAGGGAGATCCACGAAGGCGTATGCGGGGTCATCTGGGGGGCAGAGCCCTAGCTTACAAGGCTCTGCGCCAAGGGTACTTTTGGCTGACAATGAAGGAGGACGCGGCCGAGCTCGTCAAGAAGTGTGATAGCTGCCAACGTCATGCCAATATCCAGCGACAGCCGACATCTCACCTGACCCCCCTGGTGGCGCCTTGGCCCTTTGCCCAGTGGGGCATGGATATCTTGGGTCCATTTCCCCCGGCTTCCGGGCAGCGGAAGTTCCTCTTGGTGGCGGTGGACCACTTCACCAAGTGGATCGAAGCCGAGGCTCTGGCCAAGATTACCGAGAGCAAAGTGAGATCTTTCTTCTGGAAGTCAATCATATGTCGGTTCGGGCTGCCGCGCACACTAGTCACTGATAATGGCCGGCAGTTTGACAATGCGCCTTTCCGGGAGTTCTGCTCCGAGCTGGGTATTTGTCAGAGGTTTACTTCCGTCGGGCATCCTCAAACCAACGGGGCAGCTGAAGTGATCAACCGAATCATCCTCCAGGGACTGAAGTCTCGACTGGATGGCTGCAAGGGACGATGGGCAGAGGAGCTCCCCAACGTTCTATGGGCCTATCATACAACGCCTCGAGCCCCCACTGGCGAAACGCCGTTCAGCCTAGTCTTTGGCTCTGAAGCTGTTCATCCCTGTGGAGATCGGGGCACCCAGCCCCCGGGTGGAGGCTTATAGTGAAGAAGGTAACCCTGACCAACTGCGAGCCAACCTCGACCTGGTGGAGGAAGTGCGGGACAGAGCGCGGCTTCGAATGGCAGCCTACCGGCAGCGGGCCGCGAAATACTACAACGCACGCGTACGCCCCCGGACGTTCCTACCAGGAGATCTAGTCCTTCGACGGGCGGAGGTCTCGAAGCCAACTGAGGGAGGCAAGCTAGCCCCTAACTGGGAGGGGCCTTACCGGATCACCGAGACGCTCCATCACGGGCTTATAAAGTTGAAGAACTTGATGGGACACCACTCCCCAGGACGTGGAATGCAGATAACCTCCGTCGGTATTATCAGTAATGTATTTCTTCTTTCATGACTAAAGCAACTTTCCTGTGCTCGCTTGGGTTCTCGCCCCTTGTTCAATATTAACGAATCAATTTTAGCTACCTAAATTTTCACAGAAAAGCCCGATGCCCCGTCGGCATTCGCACAAAGCCCAGTGTACCACTGGCAGAGCAGTGTGCCACTGGCTCTCAACAGCAAAAGCCCGGTGCCCCGTCGGCACTCAAAGCCCTGCACTAGCCAGGCACAAAGCCCAGTGTACCACTGGCAGAGCAGTGTGCCACTGGCTCTCAACAACAAAAGCCCGGCGCCCCGTCGGCACTCAAAGCCCTGCACTAGCCAGGCACAAAGCCCAGTGTACCACTGGCAGAGCAGTGTGCCACTGGCTCTCAACACAAAAGCCGGCGCCCCATCGGCACTCAAAGCCCTGCACTAGCCAGGCACAAAGCCCAGTGTACCACTGGCAGAGCAGTGTGCCACTGGCTCTCAACACAAAAGCCCGGCGCCCCGTCGGCACTCAAAGCCCTGCACTAGCCAGGCACAAAGCCCAGTGTACCACTGGCAGAGCAGTGTGCCACTGGCTCTCAACACAAAAGCCCGGCGCCCCGTCGGCACTCAAAGCCCTGCACTAGCCAGGCACAAAGCCCAGTGTACCACTGGCAGAGCAGTGTGCCACTGGCTCTCAACAACAAAAGCTCGGCGCCCCGTCGGCACTCAAAGCCCTGCACTAGCCAGCACAAAGCCCAGTGTACCACTGGCAGAGCAGTGTGCCACTGGCTCTCAACACAAAAGCCCGGCGCCCCATCGGCACTCAAAGCCCTGCACTAGCCAGGCACAAAGCCCAGTGTACCACTGGCAGAGCAGTGTGCCACTGGCTCTCAACACAAAAGCCCGGCGCCCCGTCGGCACTCAAAGCCCTGCACTAGCCAGGCACAAAGCCCAGTGTACCACTGGCAGAGCAGTGTGCCACTGGCTCTCAACAACAAAAGCCCGGCGCCCCATCGACACTCAAAGCCCTGCACTAGCCAGGCACAAAGCCCAGTGTACCACTGGCAGAGCAGTGTGCCACTGGCTCTCAACAACAAAAGCCCGGCGCCTCGTCGCACTCAAAGCCCTGCACTAGCCAGGCACAAAGCCCAGTGTACCACTGGCAGAGCAGTGTGCCACTGGCTCTCAACAACAAAAGCCCGGCGCCCCGTCGGCACTCAAAGCCCTGCACTAGCCAAGCACAAAGCCCAGTGTACCACTGGCAGAGCAGTGTGCCACTGGCTCTCAACAACAAAAGCCCGGCGCCCCGTCGGCACCCAAAGCCTGCACTAGCCAGGCACAAAGCCCAGTATACCACTGGCAGAGCAGTGTGCCACTGGCTCTCAACAACAAAAGCCCGATGCCCCGTTGGCACTCAAAGCCCTGCACTAGCCAGGCACAAAGCCCAGTGTACCACTGGCAGAGCAGTGTGCCACTGGCTCTCAACAACAAAAGCCCGGCGCCCCATCGGCAACCAAAGCCCTACACTGGCTAGGCACAGAGCCCAGTGTACCAATACTTGACAAGGCGCTGCGCCTGTGGCCCCGAGGGGGCCTACCAGCCTAATCTCCGACCGACGGTGTCCCTGCTCCTAAAATTTAACTCCACCTAGCTCTAACTCTCGGGTTCAAGCGACTAAGGCAGGGTAGCGCGGGTGGGAAGGTGTCCCCCGAAGTATCAGAATGAATAAAGTCGTGGGGCCACATATCAATTGATGAAGTCAACAACAATACGGAGATCATTGTGAAAAGTATTTTCATTGACTAAGGACTACAAAACTCCGACGTAGTCGGGCTTACAAAAGCAAGAAAAGAAAAAGCAAAGTCGCGGCGCAAACTCATGGCTCTGCCGATGCGGGCTCATCGTCGGAAGAGGCTTGGTCTGACAACTCGACCTCCAGGGCCCGGGGGAAATTCAAATCCCTGGCCACCCTCTCCTTAGCGTGCTGGAACCCGTCGAGGAATACAGCGGCCGAAGCTTCGGCCAGGTCATCTGCGAAACGTCCAGACGCCTTGTATTCTTCAACAAGCCCAGCGGCCCGAGCTTTCTTCACAGCGAGGGCCTCCGCCGCGGTTCTTTCAGCCTCTCGAGCGTGGCTTATCTCCTCTCGAGCGTGGCTTATCTCCTCTCGAGCGTGGCTCATCTCTTCCTTGCACCGGCAGGTCTCCTCCCTTGCCACTCTTACTTCTTCCGCCGCCGCGCCCGCCCGGTCCTCAGCCTCCTGGAGAGCTGAGGTCAACTCAGAGATGTGCATATCTCTGGCCATGACCGCGCTCTCAGCTTCCGTCATCTGAGAAAGCACCGCACGCGTGCGGTTGGCCTCCATCTCCGCCCGGCTCATGGCGGCCCTCACCTCGCCCGCACAGGTGTCCTTGACCGCCTCCAGCGCCCTCTCTGCCTCTTCCGCGCGGTGCTGGGCCTCTTCGACCTCCTTCTGCGTCTCCCGCAGAATGTTCTTTCCCCCTTGGATTACCTCCCTGGCAGCCCTCAGGGAGTGCGCGATCTGCACGCATAAGCCCAGGTCAGCAGAATATATTTGTATGAACAAAAAGGGGGAGAAACGAAAAAATTGCTTACCTTGACCACGGCGGCGTAAGAGTCCCGGAAGAATGCACCCGCCCCCAGATGACTGAGATCCTCAATAATCCTAAGTTCAAAGACTGGACCCAGGGCCTGCTCGGCCCAATGGCCGTTGTCCAGGAAGCCTCGGGGCAGCCTGGGTGCGCCCTCGCCTCCCTCCGCCGTTCCTGATGTCCCCGGCTCTATGTGCGGGCCACTCCCAAGCGGCCCCTCAGGGGGTGGGCTCATGGGGCCGGATGGTCCCTCGCCCCAGTCCCTGGCAGCGTCTAGTGGGGTCGCTCCCTCGGGGACCGGGAACTCCTCGGTTGGCACGTGCGCCCCCACTGCTGGTTCCTCGGTGATGGCTCCCGCTGTCGCTCCTACCTCTGGTGGAGTGTCGGCCGTAAGGTCGACCTCCGGTATAGCTGGGACGTGTGGCGGAGCTGGGGGTGGAGAGACTGGTGCCGGGAGGGAGGCCCAGACCACCGGGCGTTTCGGGGCGGGGCCCGCTTGTCCCTGGGCGGCCCTTCTCGGGCCCTTTTCTTGGCGGCCTTTATCACTTTCGCAGTCGGAATTTTCATTGCTGCATAACACAAGTTAGGTTTTCAGAACAGTAAAAAAAAAAAAAAAAAAGAAAGAAGGGAAAAAGGAAAAAAAAGAGAGGCTGAATTTCTGGCTAAGTATGGAGAAGGCTTACCCCGATGGGAGACGAGGCCTGCCGACTCCAAGTGGTCCTCCGATAGCAGCAAGGTGTACCGGGGAATTTCGCTGGTCAGCAGCAATCCCATCGCCTCCCGGTCTCCAGGCTGAACAGCCACGGCATTCCCTCGGAGGTCGGGGTCTCCCCACCGGGGCCGGACTTGGTCGACGTTGGCAAAAAAGAAGCGGGGTTTCCACCCCTTGATTGATGAAGGCAGGAGGAGCTTCAGGACCCTATTGGGTCGGGGCTGGAACAGCCACCATCCCCTTTGGGCTCGGAGGGAATAGAAATTGCGAAATAAACTGATCCTAGGGGTGATACCTAAGCGATGGCAAAGGATGACGAAGGCACTGACTACCCGACAAGAATTCGGGACCAGCTGGGAGGGGGTCAAGGAGTAAAAATCAAGAAGGTTGACAAAGAAAGGATGAAAAGGAGGACGAAGACCTGCCTGTAGGCATATCTCGTAGAGAGCTACCCGACCGGGTCGGGAGGAGATGACCCGGTCGTCAGGAGTCGGCGGGAATAATTCAATCTTCCGAGGGATTCTGTAGCAGGCCCGGATCCTTTCTAGATCCGATCGCTTCATTGAGGAGGCCGTCCCCTCTGGGGACTCCTCCGCCCTCGAGGAGGTCCCGGCCCTCAGCCGGTGGCCCCTTGAGGAGGCTCCACCAATGGCCTGTCGCCGAGCCAAAGGGACGTGGTCCTCTGGATCGGAGGACCACTCAAGTGGGGGAGAAGGAATGGGAGAGACGTGGCGCCTCACAGAGGGAGGACGGTCCTCAGAACCGTCCTCCGAGGTCCAGGAGGGAGAACTCATGAGTAGGGTAGGGGGAAGCAAACCTGGAAAACCAAAGAAGACCGGACGCAGGCTCGCAGGTTGCAGGAGAAACGAGAGAATGAGCAAGGAAGAAGACAATGTAAAGGGCGGTGTGGCATCAGCCCACCCCCCTCACCTAGCTTTATTAAGTTTTCAAAATGTCCCGCCATGTCTCTTCGACCACGTGTCTCCTTGCCATACGCCGGTTCGCCTCGAGGAACGCCCCGGCGCGTGGTGTGGCACGCCTCCAGCCAGTGATGGGACCTTGCTGACGTCGCCGTAATAAGAGGAAATGATGATACACCTTTTCGCGCGGACTCCGAAGAGCCAGTCCTCATTCTCGAGGGTGATCATGGCTGGCACATTGTACGGAAGGCCGCCTCCTTGCATTCCCCGCGCCGTCCGCATAAAAGTCGAGGACAGGGATCAGCCACGTGGAGAACGCCCCTTGAGCCTCATAGGTGGGACCCGCTTCGCCCCAGGGGCGAGGGGGCATCTGATATGACTGATCTCAGCGTCGTCAGAAAAGGTAACGGCAGCCACTGTCATTCCCCCTACCCCCGATACCCCCTCGGGGTCGGGGGTAGGGTCATCATTTCTTAACCCCGAGGCCCCCACCGGTCTCGGGGTGCACTGTCATTCCCCCTACCCCCGGCACCCCCTCGGGGTTGGGGGTAGGGTCATCATTTCTTAACCCCGAGGCCCCCACCGGTCTTGGGGTGCACTGTCATTCCCCCTACCCCCGATACCCCTCGGGGTCGGGGGTAGGGTCATCATTTCTTAGCCTCGAGGTCCCCACCGGTCTCGGGTGCACTGTCATTCCCCCTACCCCCGGCACCCCCTCGGGGTCGGGGGTAGGGTCATCATTTCTTAACCCGAGGCCCCACCGGTCTCGGGGTGCACTGTCATTCCCCCTACCCCCAGTACCCCCTCGGGGTCGGGGTAGGGTCATCATTTCTTAACCCCGAGGCCCCCACCGGTCTTGGGGTGCACTGTCATTCCCCCTACCCCCGGTACCCCCTCGGGGGTCGGGGGTAGGGTCATCATTTCTTAATCCCGAGGCCCCCATCGGTCTCGAGGTTCACTGTCATTCCCCCTACCCTCGGTACCCCCTCGGGGTCGGGGGTAGGGTCATCATTTCTTAACCCCGAGGCCCCCACCGGTCTCGGGGTGCACTGTCATTCCTCCTACCCCGGTACCCCCTCGGGGTCGGGGGTAGGGTCATCATTTCTTAACCCCGAGGCCCCCACCGGTCTCGGGGTGCACTGTCATTCCCCCAACCCTCGGTACCCCCTCGGGGTCGGGGATAGGGTCATCATTTCTTAACCCCGAGGCCCCCACCAGTCTCGGGGTGCACTGTCATTCCCCCTACCCCCGGTACCCCCTCGGGGTCGGGGGTAGGGTCATCATTTCTTAACCCCGAGGCCCCCACCGGTCTCGGGGTGCACTGTCATTCCCCCACCCCCGGTACCCCCTCGAGGTCAGAGAGTGGGGTCATCGGTGATTAGCATGCGACTCGACTGCCAAGGAAAACAACAACTATCAGGTTGCATGGTGCTCACACATGATTTTCAGCGCATGGCCATGCCTGGCCACGGCGTACCATTCGGTACTCCCGTGATTGTGCCCCATTACGGAGGGCCATGCCTCATAACGATGTTTGGCGCGTTGCATGCCCCTGTGCATGACCATGCCCTGCCACGGCGTACCATTCGGTACTCCCGTGATTGTGTCCCGTTACGGAGGGCCATGCCTCATAACGGTGTTTGGCGCGTTGCATGTCCCTGTGCTCCACCATGCCTTGCTACGGCGTACGGCTCACTACCTCTAGCAATGGTGCCTAGTCATATCAACCGACGGCATACACTGAACGCCTACACAGCTACCGGACACGTGTGACACCACACGTGTCCACGGTACAATGGAGATCTTCCAAAGCCGCAAGTTGGGGTATTCAGACAGGTATAAAAGGCACATGCTCACACTGTAAGTGGGATCTGAATTCTGATTTTTCTGAGCTTTCTTCCTCCCAGCAAAAACCCTAACCGCCTCAGCTCCTTTTCGCTGGAGCGGTTCTTTGTCTGAGCCCAAGCAACTGACTTGATCGTCGGAGGGTCCCCACCGGTGCCACCGGTTCCCAGGGACTTTTCTTGCAGGACTTCGAGGAGGGAGACGTCCGTCATCCCCGACGTTCGAGGAAGGTGTCTTGGCGCCATCAGTCTCTATGGTATAACTTGGCTTTATCTTGATCAACTTAGGAGAATGATATTGGATTGATTCAGATCAACTTAATTAGATTTTTATTTTTTAATCCTTATTTAAGTTGGCCAAAAGGGCTGGGCTCTCATGAGAACCTCCTTGGTAGGTAGGTTAAATCATGTCTTCTTCACTTAATTGGTGTTGGATTCATCTCTCAGTATAGCACTCTGATGTAAACTTTCCTCTCCGTTTCTTTAATCAATTGGGTGATGCAAACCCCCTTCTTAAAAAAAAATAATAAAGAAAAAAAATAAATTTTGGCTGGTGGTATAAGATTTATCTGTTAATTATATACCTCGAGAGCGTTCAGAAAACAACAACAACAATAATAATAATAAGAATGTCAACCAATTAAACTGCAGGCTGAGACTCAAATCTGAGAAAGTTTCAAAGACAAAAAGAGGAAAAAATTGAAGGAAAAAAAATAACGTACGTTAGGACAACAACGTGGTGCAACCAAACACCAGGCTTGCAAGGGGAGAACAAGAGCGGGACCAAGCAAATACGCTAAATTCCATGTCTTCTAATGGCAACTTGGACTTCTATGGAGCTCTAAGGGAGTCGCAGATCGAAGGCTTAGAACAAGTCATTATTTATGGTTTCATCTCCACCATTGGGTGATCGGTCACCGTGTAGAGATGGATAAGATTGCATTTCGGCCATCAAAATTATCAAAGGAAAAAAATAAAATAAAAAATACTTTTTGATTCTGAAAACTTTTGCTCAAAATTTAGTTTGAATCTTAAGCTCTTGCGGTGCGGGTGGCTCAGGCATCCGCACTGTCAGGCGTTTCAGGGTTGATGCTTGCTGCCCCTCACTCGGCCCCTCCTCTTGGCAGCGGCCTTCATGAGTCTGCGGGTCGGGACCTTCATGGCTGTGCAACATCGGCCAGGGTCAGTCAAAAAAAAAAAAAAACCGATAATGAAACATGAAGACTTTGACTAAGTGTGAGGAAGACTTACCACGATAGGAGATGAGACCCGCCGACTTGAGGTTTTCCTCTGTTAGAAGCAGGTTGTACCGAGGGATGTCGGTAGTCAACAGCTGCCCTAACGCTTCTTTGTCTCCAGGATGGACAGTGGAATTCATGTTACCTCGAAGGTCGGGGTCCCCCCATCGGGACTTAACTTGGTCCAGATTGGCAAAGAAAAATCGAGATTTTCATCCCTTGACGGAGGTAGGAAGAAGAAGCTTAAGGACTCGGCCGGGTCGGGGCTAAAATAGTCACCAACCCTTCTGAGCCCGGAGGATGTAGAAAGAGCGAAAGAGAGAGACTCGAGGGGTAATGTGGAGATGATGGCAGAGGACGACGAAGGCGCTAACGACCCTAAGGGAGTTCGGGACCAACTGAGAAGGGGTCAGGGAGTAATAGTCAAGGAGGTTTATGAAAAAAAGAAGGAAAGGGTAAGCAGAGGCCCACTCTCAGGGAAATTTCATAAATGGCCACACGGCCTGGTCGAGATGAGATCACTCTATCGTCGGGGGTCGGGAGATAGAGCCCGACATCCTGGGGGATTCGATAACGGGCCCGGATGTTCGCTAAATCCTGGCCTGTCACCGTGGAGGTGACCCCTTCCGAGGATTCCGCCCCCATCCTCGAGGAGGTGCCGGCCTCCGCCTGGCGTCTCCTCGATGGGGCCCTGCCAGCCGCCGCCGGACGCCTCCCTGCGGGAGCCTCCCCGACAACCCGCCGCTAGGCCAGAGGGACGCGATCCTCCGAATCAGAGGACCACTCAAGAGGAGGTGAAGGAGAAGGGGGAGAAGAAGGAGAAGCATGAAGCCTCTCAGGAGAAGGACGACCCTCTGAATCATCCGCCGAGGTCCAGGACTGGGAACTCATTGTTGGAAGAAAGAACAGAGAGGTCTAAAAGAGACAAAGAGCTGACCTGGGGAAGAAAATGGCGTGCGCGGGCTCTCAAGTTGCAGGGAAGGCCAGGAGACAGAAAATCAGAGAATCAGAGGAAGAAGACAACGATGGCAGGAGCAGTGTGGCCAGATTCAACCCCCCACCCGAGTTTTATTCAGTTTCGAATTATCCCGCCTTGTCTCGTCAGCCACGTGGACTCCCACCATAGGCAGGGCTGCCTCGATGATCACTCGGCGCGTGATACGATCTGCCTCCAGCCAACCATGGGACGCCGCTGACGTCATCGTTATGATGGGCAATGATGGCGCGACTTTCCTCACGAACATCGAAGGATCAACCTTGCCTCGAGGACGATCACCGCAGATCGGGTGGACGATAGTGGCCGCCCTTTCACATCCCCCATGACGCCCGCATAAAGTAATTGCAGGGCCCAGGGACACGTGTCCGGGAGCGATTCGCAAAGGATGGGGATCAGCCACTTGGGATGTGACACCCCTTTCGCCTTGCTGGGGTGGGCCCACTCCGTATCAGGGGTGAGGGGGCATCTGATATGGCTGATCCAGCACCGTCAGAATAAACGGTAACGGCGGGCTGACGAAGGCCCTCTTGGCCTCCTGAGCCCTCTCAGTATCCTATGAACAGTATCTCAACCCCCGAGACCCTCTCGGTCTCGGGCTACAAGAACAGTGCCTGGCTTCGAGTTCCAATCTCAGCCTCGAGCCACAGCTCTCGGGCCCTATGAACAGTATCTCAACCCCCGAGATCCCCTCGGTCTCGGGCTACATGAACAGTGCCCGGCTTCGAGTTCCAGTCTCAGCCTTGAGCCACAGCTCCCGGGCCCTATGAACAGTATCTCAACCCCCGAGACCCCCTCGGTCTTGGGCTACATGAACAATGCCCAGCTTCGAGTTCCAGTCTTAGCCTCGAGCCATAGCTCCCGGGCCCTATGAACAGTATCTCAACTCCTGAGACCCCCACGGTCTCAGGCTACATTAATAGTGCCCGGCTTCGAGTTCCAGTCTCAGCCTCAAGCCACAGCTCCCGGGCCCTATAAACAATATCTCAACCCCCGAGACCCCCTCGGTCTCGGGCTACATGAACAGTGTTCGGCTTTGAGTTCCAGTCTCAGCCTCGAGCCACAACTCCCGGGCCCTATGAATAGTATCTCAACCCCCGAGACCCCCTCGGTCTCAGGCTACATGAATAGTGCCCGGCTTTGACTTTCAGTGTCAGCCTTGAGCCACAGCTCCCGGGCCCTATGAACAGTATCTCAACCCTCGAGACCCCCTCGGTCTCGGGCTACATGAACAGTGCCCGGCTTCGAGTTCTAGTCTCAACCTCGAGCCTAGCTCACAAGCCCTATGAACAGTATCTCAACCCCCGAGACCCCCTCGGTCTCAGGCTACATGAACAGTGCCCGGCTTCGAGTTCCAGTCTCAGCCTCGAGCCATAGCTCCCGGGCCCTATGAACAGTATCTTAACCCCCGAGACCCCCTCGATCTCGGGCTACTTGAATGGTGCCTGGCTTCGAGTTCCAATCTCAACCTCGAGCCACAGCTCCCAGCCCTATGATCAGTATCTCAACACCCGAGACCCTCTCGGTCTCGGGCTACATGAACAGTGCCCGGCTTCGAGTTCCAGTCTTAGCCTTGAGCCATAGCTCTCGGGCCCTATGAATAGTATCTCAACCCCCGAGACTCCCTCGGTCTTGGGCTACATGAACAGTGCCCGATACATGGTTTGGCCATTGAGCCAAAAAGCCTATAGCCTCGGGCCACCTGGCATGCCCGCGTGGTCCGCCGTACATCCATAGCAGTGTGTGGCCATACCTCATAACGGCATATGGTCCATCATGCATCTATCACTATGCATGACCATACCCCGTTACAGCGCACGATCCGCCACCCGCCTACAACTGTGCATAGTCACATCCGGCAGCGGCGCGCACCAGGTATAACCACGGATGCCAGACACCTGTGAGGCCATACTGACAGGTGACGCAGGACACCTTCGACAGGCACGGTGACAGTACGATCTGTCACTGTCAGCCTCATCTTTTTGTCTGTTATTGAATGAGGCGCTTTGAAATCAGCAATCTTTCGAAACGGAAAGGTGTATCTTCGAACAGGTATAAAAGCACACACTCTCACTGTAAGCAAGGATCCAAGAACTCTGGTTTTTCTAGCTTCTTCTTACTAATTAAACCCTAACTTTCTAGCTTCCTTCTGCTAGTCAGTTCTCATTTGTTCCCGAATGACTAACTTGAATGTCGGAGGGTCCCCATCGGAGCATCCGGTCTTCGGGGACTTTCTTGCAGGAGCCCAGCGAGGAGGCGGACGTCTGTTTCCCTGGCGTTTGAAGAAAGTTACTCGGCGTCAACAGATTGGCGCGCCAGGTAGGGGGGAAGAAAAAGATATCGAACCAGCAATCTACAACCTCTCTCTCCTTGAGCTCTTGAGCCATGGTAACAACTTGTGCGAAAGGGGTCTCTGTCAGTTGCGCTGGGGGGCAGCGTCAAGGAGCAGATCCGCTGGTGGTTGGCCCCTCAGCTCCCCCAGCCGGTGTCCCTGCACCGCCGCGTCTCCAGGCGGCTGGACCTTACGCTCCCCAATCGACATCTCTGCGCCTCCTCCACAGCAGCTTCTGGAAGACTGGCTTGCCGCCCTAGCCACACAGGTTCAGTCCTTGGCGGCGATGGTTCAAGGTCTGCAGCACTAGCAGGCAGCACCGTAGCAGCCGGAGCCATTCCCATTAGTTCCGGGGGTGGTGCAACCCAGCCAGCATTCCTTCCGAAGGAGATCGCCGGTCCTGGAGGCTCACCACCGCCGTGCCTCGCCCAATCCTCACCATCGGGGAGCTTCCAAGAGACCCTGATCGCCTTCTCATCATGCCAGCGTTTCTCCCAAGCGACGGCATGGGAAGGAGGCAGAGCGCCCTCGCCGATATCGCCGTCACTCTTCCCCATCCATAGAATCCTCGAGGGAGGGGTCCTTCGATGGCAAGATAGCCCGTCAAGCCGAGCGTCGACTCGACGAGTATAACCAACGATTGGAGGAACTCAGCCGCCGGATCACCCACCTGCCAGAGGCAGATTATAACAGCCGGCCTCCGCTGTCCTGCCGTATCATGGAAGAGCCTATCTCCACCCGATTCTGCCTCCCTCAGCTGGATCCATATGACAGGACCATTGATCCCCTGGACCATCTAGAAAGTTACAAGGTTCTCATGCAGGTCCAGGGGGCAACCGATTCGCTCATGTGCATCGCCTTCCCTGCCACCCTGAAGAAGGCTGCTCGAGCTTGGTACTCTCGCCTACCGCTGTGGAGTATAGATTATTTCCATCAGCTGGAGAGATCCTTCTTAGCTCATTTCGATGCCTGTCAAAAGATTCCAAGGGTAGCTAACAACCTCTTCGCTGTCTAACAGAAGAGCGGCGAGACCTTGCGGGATTACGTCGCTCGGTTCAAGGAGGCGGCCCTAGAGGTCTACAATCTTGAAGACTCGGTGGCCACTCTGGCCTTGAAGCAAGGGCTCTGTCTGTCCCGCTTCACATACTTCCTTGACAAGAAGCCGCTCAGTTCTTACACCGAACTTTTGACCCAGGCCCAGAAGTATATCCGCACCGACGAAACTGACTCCTCCCGGCGTGAGGCTAGCGGGAGTGTCCTTAAGAAGCCGGCCCACCCTGAGCCTGTTGAAGTTCAACCCAGGAAGCCCGAACCTCTCCGCTGACCAGGCAACCGTCCTCGAGCTCTTGCACAGAGAGACGGGCCCTACACTCCTCTGCTTGCCCCTATATTGCACATCTTGCTCGAGATCGAGGGTGAGTCCTA
Source organism: Calamus simplicifolius (assembly GCA_900491605.1). Taxonomy (NCBI): domain Eukaryota; kingdom Viridiplantae; phylum Streptophyta; class Magnoliopsida; order Arecales; family Arecaceae; genus Calamus; species Calamus simplicifolius. Next base: position 59,444 of record UESW01001955.1, on the reverse strand, counting down.
TCTTTAGCGTCCACCTCCGATGAACCCAAAAATCCCCCGCAACAAGAATCTCTACTGCCGCTACCACCTGGATCATGGCCATGACACCGACGACTATCGCCAGCTGAAGAAGGCGATAGAGGATCTTATCCAGTGTGGCCATCTGGGGAAGTTCATTCGAAGGAACAACCCAGATGCCCCTAGTCCGTCGGCGCCTCCACTACCGGTGGTCGACAATGCTCCAACTGAGAGAACGGTGGTGATGATTTCCTGGGGGCAGGTAGCCCACCCAAGAGGCCGCGGGGGGAGGGAGAGTTAGATTCTGTAATCCATTTTTCTAAAAGGGACTTAGAGGGGGTGGTAAATAAAAATGATGATAGCATCGTTGTGTCCATGACAATCGCTAAATATCTTGTAAAGAGAATTCTAGTTGATAGTGGGAGCTCAGTGTCTGTTTTGAGTTATGATGCCTTCGTTCGCATGAACTTATCGCCCGACCTGCTTCGGCCCGTCACCACGCCCCTGATAGGGTTCACTGGGGTTTCTGTGAAGGTCAAGGGGGAGATCACTCTTTCAGTCATGGCCAGCACGGCCCCACCCAAAGTATAGTCTTCATGAGCTTCCTGGTGGTCCGGGTACCCCTCGCCTATAATGCTATCCTCGGAAGACCTGGGCTTAATCTTTTGGACGTTGTCATCTCCACCAAGAGGCTACTCGTGAGGTTTTCAACCAGTGAAGGAGTTGGGGAGATGCGGGGGGAGCAGAATCCGCCCACACTTTGCTATCACATGGCCCCTAATCCACAGGGAGTGTTGCCTACACCTGCACCAGAAGCACTGGACCCCCGGGACCTGGAGAGAAGAGGAGAGCTGGTCGAGTGCCTGCTTGCTTTCCCTTTTGGAGAGGACCCAACAAAGATAATCCAGATCGGAGCCCTGCTCCCAGAGGAAGCCCGCGACCAGCTCCTTGATTTCTTATGAGCCAATGCCGATGTCTTCGCCTGGTCGGCGTCCGACATGCTAGGCATTCCGGAGGAAGTATTTACCCACCGGCTCAATATCAGGCCGGAGTGCTGATCCATTCGGCAGAAGAAGAGGAGTTTCGCCTCTGACAGATAGAAGGCCATGAATGAGGAGGTGCGAAAGCTGTTGGCAGCCGGTCACATCCGTGAGGTGCACTACCTCGACTGGCTAGCGAATGTTGTGATGGTTCGCAAGGCCAGTGGGAACTGGATGATGTGCGTAGACTTCACCGATCTCAATAAGGCGTGCCCCAAAGATAGCTTCCCACTGCCCCAGATCAACCAGCTAGTGGACGCTACGTCCGGACATAAAACTCTTAGCTTCATGGATGCATTTTCAGGATACAACCAAATCAGGATGAATCCGGCTGATGAAGAAGCAACCTCCTTCGTCACTGAGAAAGGGATTTACTGCTACAAGGTGATGCCATTTGGGCTGAAGAATGCCGGAGCCACCTATCAGAGGTTGATGAATAAGGTCTTTGAGGACCAGATTGAGCGTAACATGGAGGTGTATATGGATGATATGCTAACCAAGATCACCAATGTTGTAGACCATGTTGCCGATCTCGCAGAGACCTTCAACAACCTGCGCCGATACCGGATGAGGCTGAACCCCAACAAGTGTGCCTTCGGGGTGGCGGCAAGTAAGTTTCTGGGCTTTATGGTAACCCAGCGGAGAATCGAAGCCAATCCCGACAAGATCCGGGCTATCTTAGATATGAGGCCCCCAGCTAATAAGAAGGACGTGCAATGCCTAACGGGAGGATGGCGGCCTTGAGTCGCTTCATGTCAAGATCAGCAGAAAGGTGCCGCCCTTCTTCAAGGCGCTGCGCAAGGTCAACAGCTTCAAGTGGACAAAGGAGTTTCAGGATGCCTTCGAAGAGTTAAAGCAATTTTTGTTTACTCCCCTGCTGTTGTCCAAGCCAAGGGGCAAGGAAGAGCTCTTCCTGTATCCTGCAGCATCCCTCGAGGCTGTCAGTTCAGTGCTCGTGCGTATGGATGCCGACGGAGTGCAGAGGCTGGTCTACTATACCAGCAAGGTGCTCCCCCTGGTGGTCTCTGTCCAACGCTTCCGATCCTACTTCCAAGCTCATCCCATCGTGGTGCTCACGGACCAACCTCTCTGGACCATCTTGTCATGTCTTGACACCTCTGGTCGGTTAGCCAAGTGGGCCATCAAGCTGAGCGAGTTTGACCTATCTATTCGACCAAGGTCTGCCATGAAGTCTCAAGTGTTAGCTGATTTCTTGGTCGAGTGCACTTGGGTCGAGGAATGTTCGGAGTAATCGCGTCCGGAGGTGCGCATGGAGTCCTCCTCGGCCAAGGAAACAGAAAAGGAAGACTGGATCTTGCATGTGGATGGAGCAGCAAACTCTTAGGGAAGCAGAGCCGGGCTCATCCTTGCGAGCCCCGAGGGGAGGTGGTGGAGTATGCCCTTCGATTTCTGTTCCTGACCACTAATAACCAGGCAGAATATGAAGCCCTATTGGCGGGAATGAGGCTGGCCGAGGAGCTCGGTGCGGGGCATATGAGGGCCTTCACGGACTTCCAGCTTATTTCCGAATAGGTTGCTGGGGAGTACGAAGCAAGAGACCCGGCCATGTCCCGTTATCTGAGCAAGGTGCAATCCCAAGCCTCTCGATTCTCTTACTTCCGCATCAGCTATATCCCCCGAGCGGAGAATGCTAGGGCCGACGTGCTGTCCCATTTGGCCACCTCGGCCGACGGGACCTTGGGAAGAACGCATGTGGAGCACCTGCAGACCCCAAGCATTGAAGCTGCGGATGAACCACTACCGGTTGAGCAAGGGCCCTCCTGGATGGACGCCTACATCCAATATTTAACCGACAACACTCTCCCCGAAGACCCCGCTGAGGCCAGACTACTCAGACGGTGGGCCCCGAAGTTCCTAATGATGGACGGGAAGTTTTATCGAAGATCATTCTCTTACCCAGTCCCGAAGTGCGTCGGATCAACCGAAGAAGACTACATCTTGCGGGAAATCCATGAGGGCATTTACAGGAGTCTTCTGGGGGGCAGAGCCCTAGCTTACAAGGCCTTACAGTAGGGGTACTACTGGCTGACCATGAGGGAAGATGCGACTGAGTTTGTCAAGAAGTGTGATAGCTGCTAGCACCATGCTAATATTCAACGACAGCCGACATCTCAGTTGACCCCCTGGCGGTGCCTTGGCCCTTCGCCCAATCGGGTATGGACATCTTGGGACCATTCCCCCCAGCCTCCGGATAGCGCAAGTTCCTCCTGGTGGCCGTCGATCACTTCACCAAGTGGATTGAGGCCGAAGCCCTTGCTAAGATCACTGAGACGAGGTGAGATCCTTCTTTTGGAAGTCTATCATATGTCGATTCGGATTACCACACACTCTGGTCACCGATAATGGCCGGCAATTTGACAACACACCCTTCCAAGGATTCTGCACCGAACTGGGCATCCATCATATATTCACTTCTGTCGGACACCCTCAGACCAACGGAGCGGCTGAGGTAACTAATTGCATCATTCTCCAAGGACTGAGAACCCGACAGGATGATTGCAAGGGACGGTGGGTGGAGGAGCTCCACAATGTGCTATAGGCCTACCACACAATGCCACGAGCCCCCACCAGAGAGACCTCATTCAACCTGGTCTTCGGGTCTGAAGCTGTCATTCCGGTAGAGATAGGCTCTCCGAGCCCTCGGGTGGAGTCATATAGAGAGGAAGACAACCCGGACCAGCTACGAGCCAACCTCGACATGGTGGAAGAGGTGCGAGACCGAGCACAGCTCCAGATGGCGGTCTACCGATAATGAGCTGCCAAATATTACAACGCCCACGTGTGCCCCAAGACCTTTTTGCCGAGAGACCTAATCCTTCGACGAGCTGAGGTCTCGAAGCCGATGGAAGGAGGCAAGCTAGCTCCAAACTGGGAGGGGGCCTACCGGATCACCGAAGCACTCCGTCACGGAGCATACAAGATTGAATAGCTGGATGGGAGGCTGCTCCCCCGGACGTGGAACACTGACAACCTCCGTCGGTACTATCAGTAGTGCATTTTCTTCTTATATTAAATACCATGCTTGTATTCTTTTGGGTTTTCATCCCTCATTTCGCATCAATAAATTTGAGCTCCAGCATCTCAGTTTTTTAGCAAAAAGCCCTGGGCCAGCCAGGCACAAAGCCCAGTGTACCACTAGCAGGGCAATGTACCATCGGCTCTCAACAGCTAAAGCCCGACCTCGATCGGCACAAAAAGCCCTGGGCCAGCCAGGCATAAAGCCCAGTGTACCACTAGCAGAGCGATGTACCATCAGCTCTCAACAGCTAAAGCTCGACCCCGATCGACACAAAAAGCCCTGGGCCAGCCAGGCACAAAGCCCAGTGTACCACTGGCAGAGCGATGTACCATTGGCTCTCAACAGCTAAATCCCAACCCCGATCTGCACAAAAAGCCCTAGGCCAGCCAGGCACAAAGCCTAGTGTACCACTGGTAAAGCGATGTACCATCGGCTCTCAACAGCTAAAGCCCAAACCCGGTCGGCACAAGAAGCCCTGGGCCAGCCAGGCACAAAGCCCAGTATACCACTGGTAGAGCGATGTACCATCGGCTCTCAACAGCTAAAGCCCAACCCTGATCGGCACAAAAAGCCCTGGGCCAGCCAGGCACAAAGCTCAGTGTAACACTGGCAGAGCGATGTACCATCGGCTCTCAATAGCTAAAGCCTGAACCCGGTTGGCACAAAAAGCCCTGGGCTAGCCAGGCACAAAGCCCAGTGTACCACTGGCAGAGCGATGTACCATCAGCTCTCAACAACTAAAGCCTGACCCCGGTCGGCACAAAAAGCCCTGGCCAGTCAGGCACAAAGCCCAGTGTACCACTGGCAGAGCAATGTACCATTAGCTCTCAACAACTAAAGCCCGACTCCGGTCGGCACAAAAAGCTCTGGGCCAGCCAAGCACAAAGCCTAGTGTACCACTGGCAAAGCGATGTACCATCGGCTCTCAACAGCTAAAGCCTGACCCCGGTCGGCACGAAAAGCCCTGGGCCAGCCAGGCACAAAGCCTAGTATACCATTGACAACACGGCGTGCAATTGGCTCCTAGAAGCCCAAGTATATCTTGGCCTTCCGAGTCCGATGCTCCATTGGTCACCGGGAGTCCATACTCCTCGACTCTAGGATTCGGTCCTACAAGGCTAAGTCAAGGTTATTCTAGAATGAGTCAAAGGTTGCTCCTCACTACCGACGAAGCCCCTAAGGGTCTCACATTGACAGCCAAAGGACTTGGGGTAGAAACTGCAATTGGGAAAAGACAATTTTTATTGAAGAAAAAATTGTGCTTCATTAATTCGAAGTGTTTACAAAACGCTGACCAAGTCAGACTTGCACACAAAAAAAAGAGATGAAAGTAAAATACAACTTGCAGCTCATGGATCGGCCGGCGCGGGCTCATCGTCAGACGAGCCAACCTCGGAGAGATGCTCCGGCTCAACCTCAAGGGCCTGTGGAAAGTCCAGGTCTCGGACGACCTTTTCCTTTCCACGCTGAAACCCCTGGAGATACGCTTCCGCCAAAGCTTCGACCAGCTCGCCTATGAAGCGCTCGGATGCCATAAACTCCTCTATGGTCCTGGTAGCCCTAGCCTCAACAGCTGCCTCCACTTCGGCAGCTCGAGCTTCCTTCTCTGCAGCTAGAGATGTCGTCGCCGCCCTCTCAGCCTCCAAGGCATGACCCATTTCCTCCTCGACCTTCTTCACCCTCTCCTCGGCCCTCTTCACCCTCTCCTCGGCCTCTTTCACCCTCTCCTCGGCCTCGCCCATCCGATTCTTGGCCGTCTGGATGGTCGCGGATAACTCTGAAATATGCAGGTCCCTGGCCGTGATGGCGCTTTCAACCTCCATCAGCTGGATGAGGGCCGCCTGCAAACGGTTGGTCTCAACTTCTGTCTCGCTCTCGGCCACCTTTATCTAATCGGCCCGGGCGGTCCTGGCCGATTCCAAGGCCCTCTCGGCCACCTCTGCTCGAGCACAAGCCTCCTCGGCCTCTTTCTGGGCCTCCCGTATGAGGGTCTTTCCCCCATAGATGACCTCCCTTGTAGCAGCCAAGGAGTTCGCAATCTGCATGTAGGCCTCATGTCAAAAAGAGAAAGGAAGAAGAAAAGGGAAATCTAAATGCAAGGAGCTGTGAGACTGCTTACTTTGACCAGGGCCGCGTAGGACTCTCAGAAGAACGTGGCCGCCTTCAAATGGCTAAGTTCTTCCTGGACCTCAGGCACGAGGATTGGTGAGATGAGCCGCTCCGCCCAGCGCCCATCGTCCAAAATGGAGTCCCGATGCAGCCTCGGACTGGCTCCATTTCCTCCAGCAGCCTCGGAGGTTTCGGACTCGGCGCACGGAGGGCTGCTTGCTGGTGTCTGCTCCGGGGGCGGACTTGCTGCCCCCGATGGTCCCTCACCCCAGCTCCTTGTTACCTCGGTGAGGACTGGTCCGTGGGGAGCGGGGGGCTCCTCCGCTATCGCCGGCTCCTCCATGGCCGGCTCCTCTGTTGTCACCTCCTCGGCCACCGCCCTTTCTGGTGGGGTATCGGCTGTTAGATCGATCTCTGGAACGGCCGGGGGCTCTTGCGGTGCGGGTGGCTCGGGCTCCCGCACTGTCGGACGTTTCAGGGCCGGTGCTTGATGCCCCTCACTTGGCCCCTCCTGGGCCCTCCTCTTGGCAGTGGCCTTCATGAGTCTGTGGGTCGGGACCTTCATTGATGTGCAATATCGGCCGGGGTCAGTCAAAAAAAAAAAAAACGAGAACGAAACAGGAAGACTTTGACTAAGTGTGAGGGAGACTTACCACGGTGGTAGATGAGACCCGCCGACTGGAGGTTTTCCTCTGTTAGAAGCAGGTTGTACCGAGGGATGTCGGTAGTCAACAGCTACCCTAACGCTTCTTTGTCTCCAGGATGGACAGTGGAATTCATGTTACCTCGAAGGTCGGGGTCCCCCCACCGGGACTTGACTTGGTCCAGATTGGCAAAGAAAAATCGGGATTTCCATCCCTTGACGGAGGTAGGAAGAAGAAGCTTAAGGATTCGGCCGGGTCGGGGCTGAAACAGCCACCAACCCTTCTGAGCCCGGAGGATGTAGAAAGAGCGAAAGAGAGAGACTCGAGGGATAATGTAGAGATGATGGCAGAGGACGACGAAAGCTCTAACGACCCTAAGGGAGTTCGGGACCAACTGAGAAGGGGTCAGGGAGTAATAGTCAAGGAGGTTTATGAAAAAAGGAGGAAAGGATAAGCGGAGGCCCACTCTTAGGGAAATTTCATAAATGGCCACTCGGCCTGGTCAAGATGAGATCACTCTATCGTCGGAGGTCGGGAGATAAAGCCCGACATCCCGGGGGATTCGGTAACGGGCCTGGATGTTCGCCAAATCTTGGCCTGTCACAATGGAGGCGACCCCTTCCGAGGATTCTGCCCCCACCCTCGAGGAGGTGCCGGCCTCCGCCTGGCATCTCCTCGATGGGGCCCTGCCAGCCGCCGCCGGGCGCCTCCCTGCGGGAGCCTCTCCGGCGACCCGCCGCTGGGCCAGAGGGATGCGGTCCTCCGAATCAGAGGACCACTCAAGAGGAGGTGAAGGAGAAGGGGGAGAAGAAGGAGAAGCATGAAGCCTCTCAGGAGAAGGATGACCCTCTGAATCGTCCTCCGAGGTCCAGGACTGGGAACTCATTGTTGGAAGAAAGAGCAGAGAGGTCTAGAAGAGACGAAGAGCTGACCTGAGGAAGAAAATGGCGTGCGCGGGCTCTCAAGTTGCAGGGAAGGCCAGGAGACAGAAAATCAGAGAATCAAGGAAGAAGACAACGATGGCAGGAGCAGTGTGGCCAGATTCAACCACCTACCCGAGTTTTATTCAATTTCGAATTATCCCGCCTTGTCTCGTCAGCCACGTGGACTCCCACCGTAGGCTGGGCTGCCTTGATGATCGCTCGGCGCGTGATACGATCTACCTCCAGCCAACGATGGGACGCCGCTGACGTCATCGTTATGATCGGAAATGATGGCGCGACTTTCCTCACGAACTTTGAAGGATCAACCTTGCCTCGAGGACGATCGCCGCAGATAGGGTGGATGGTAGTGGCCACCCTTTCACATCCCCCATGATGCCCGCATAAAGTCATTGCAGCGTCCAGGGACACATGTCCAGGGACGGTTCGCAAAGGACGGGGATCAGCCACTTGGGAGGTGACACCCCTTTCGCCTTGCTGGGGTGGGCCCACTCCATCTCAGGGGTGAGGGGGCATCTGATATGGCTGATCCAGCGCCGTCAGAATAAATGATAACGGCGGCTGACGGAGGCCCTCTTGGCATCCTGAGCCCCCCTCGTTACCCTATGAACAGTATCTCAACCCCTGAGACCCCCTCGGTCTCGAGCTACATGAACAGTGCCCGGCTTCGAGTTCCAGTCTCAACCTCGAGCCACAGCTCCTGGGCCCTATGAACAGTATCTCAACCCCCGAGACCCCCTCGGTCTCGGGCTACATGAACAGTGCCCGGCTTTGAGTTCTAGTCTCAGCCTCGAGCCACAGCTCCCGGGCCCTGTGAACAGTATCTCAACCCCCAAGACCCCCTCGGTCTTGGGCTACATGAACAGTGTCCGGCTTCGAGTTCCAGTCTCAGCCTCGAGCCACAGCTCCCGGGCCCTATGAATAGTATCTCAACCCCCGAGACCCCCTCGGTCTTGGGTTACATGAATAGTGGCCGGTTTCGAGTTCCAGTCTCAGTCTCGAGCCACAGCTCCCGGGCCCTATGAACAGTGTCTTAACCCTCGAGACCCCCTCGGTCTCGGGCTACATGAACAGTGCCCGGCTTCGAGTTCCAATCTCAGCCTCGAGCCACAGCTTCCGAGCCCTATGAACAGAATCTCAACCCCCGAGACCCCCTCGGTCTCGGGCTACATGAACGGTGCCCGGCTTCGAGTTCCAGTCTTAGCCTCGAGCCACAACTTTCGGGCCCTATGAACAGTATCTCAACCCCCAAAACTCCCTCGGTCTCGGGCTACATGAACAGTGCCCGATACATGGTCTGGCCCTTGAGCCCAACAGCCTATAGCCTCGGGCCACCTGGCATGCCCGTGTGGTCCGCTGCACATCCGTAGCAGTGTGTGGCCATACCTCATAACGACGTATGGTTCATCGCGCGTCTGTCACTGTGCATGACCATACCCCGTTACAGCGTACGATCCACCTCCCACCTACAACTGTGCACGGTCACATCCGACAGCGGCGCACACCAAGTATAACCACAGATGCTAGACACCTGTGAGGCCGTACTGACATGTGACGCAGGACACCTCTGATAGGCACGGTGACAGTATGATCTGTCACTGTCAACCTCATCTTTTGTCCGTTATTAAACGAGGCGCTTTGAAATCAGCAATCTTTCGGAATGGAAAGGTGTATCTTCGAACAGGTATAAAAGCGTACACTCTCACTGTAAGCAAGGATCCAAGAACTCTGGTTTTTCTAGCTTCTTCTTACTAGTTAAACCCTAACTTTCTAGTTTCCTTCTGCTAGTCAGTTCTCATCTGTTTCCGAGTGACTAACTTGAACGTCGGAGGGTCCCCACCGGAGCATCCGGTCTCCGGAGACTTTTCTTGCACGAGCCCAGCGAGGAGGAAGACGTCCGTTTCCCTGGCATTTGAAGAAAGTGACTTGGCGTCAACAACATTCATAGCATTTTATTATATGAAATCAGTTAAAATTGATGGTATAATTACTATGTTACTCAAATGTAAACAAATGAATTAGTTGATAAGATGCAAGCTAGCTATTTCATCAATTTCTACAAACTCTATGAAATAAAATATTAGAAATGTAACATTCTTAAAACACAATGGATCAGCAACTCAAAATTTGAGGACCAAATTAAATTTTAAGTGAAGCTTTGGAGACTAAAAGTATATTTTCATAAAAAAAATTCTTGAATATTTTTAAATTAATAAAAATATTGTTGTATTTTATAGTAAATAGGTTTGATTTAATTTCAATAGAAAATGTAAATCAAGATTCATATGATTGAGTCATGACCGAATGAGAAAGAACCAAACCATATCATGATTCCATGGATGGTAATGGGGCCAACAAACCATAATAATGCTATACCACATAAAAGATTCACTCGGTCCATGAAAGAAAAATAACTCTAATAAAATAACTATATATAAAACTATACCAAAATCTATCCTAAGCTCGAATAAAGGAGAAGGATTGCATTAGATAGCTGACAACTAGCATAAAATACTGCCAGATTTTCTAAAACATGAATCTGCTAAATTAATCTATGCAAAGAGATAGAATGCCTCCGTTAAGAGAGTCGACTTATTCATGTAGCCAACCTCATGTAGTTGAAAAAAGACTTAGTTGAGTTAAATTTAGCTGAGAAAATAACTATATATAACTAAATCTAAATTTGATTATCTCTTTCGTTATTAGATCCGCATAAATTATTAGATCAAAAAGCTATCGATTAACCATTGTTAGCTACTTTGAAAAAAAAAAGAAATGATCTAAAATATATAAAAAAATAAATAGAAATAGACACCGATAGTTTTAGGGTTGATAGTAATTAAATACTTATCCTACAGAAATATATTCAAAGTAAATAACTAGTCTAAACTAATAAACATCTTGTTTACATGATAAAAAAATGTTATAGGAATAAACATAAATTTTAGACTTGAAATATTGGTGTTTAGTACGCCCTAAGATATGAGGTATATAGAGGTTGGACATGTAATGTACAGGCCTGTTGAGGGGTAAAATCGCCATTGCGTTAATATCCGTGCGAGGCGGTTAAGGCTAACCTCCTCCCTTCGGTTCCTTCCGGGCTTCCATAGCTCGGTTCCTTCCGGGCTTCCATAGCTCGGTCCCTTCCGGGCTTCCATAGCTCGATCCCTTCCGGGCTTGCACAGCTCGGTCCCTTCTGGGCTTCCATAGCTCGGTCCTTTCCGGGCTTTCATAGCTCGGTTCTTTCCGGGTTTCCATAGCTCGGTCCTTTCCGGGTTTCCATGGCTCGGTCCTTTCCGGGCTTCCATAGCTCGGTTCCTTCCGGGCTTCCACAGCTCGGCCCCTTCGGGCTTCCATGGCTCGGTCCCTTCCGGGCTTCCACAGCTCGGCCCCTTCCGGGCTTCCATGGCTCGGTCCTTTCCGGGTTTCCATAGCTCGGTCCCTTCCGGGCTTCCATAGCTCGGTTCCTTCCGGGCTTCCACAGCTCGGCCCCTTCCGGGCTTCCATGGCTCGGTCCTTTCCAGGTTTCCATAGCTCGGTCCCTTCCGGGCTTCCATAGCTCGGTTCCTTTCGGGCTTCCACAGCTCGGCCCCTCCCGGGCCCCTGTAACTCGGTCTCCTCTATGGCTCGGTTTCATTAGGCGATCCGTAGCCTAACACCCACCTTCGCAGAACTTGGCGCGGGAGAGCCCAGGCCTACCCGAACGGCATCCTAGACAAAGAATCATGTCGGGACGTGGCCTAGAGCCTATTGTAACAGCCCCACGCCTACCTGACCAGATCTCGAGGCATCAAGGAGCTCTCCCGGCCATCGATCCCTTAACAAACGAGTACGGAGCCTAACGGCCCCACGATGGCCTGATTCTGTCCGCCTCCGTATCGTAACAACCTTTGAACCTTCCAGAAGACGCTCAAGATCCGGATGACAGTCTATAAGTATCAGATTCACAGATTCTCTCAGGTACGCGACTCTGGACGCACACAAAACTCTGGGCTCGCTCCTCTCTCCCGGCAGCTCGTCGGTGCTCTACCCCTCCTAGAGCTTCCGATTGGCCGCCCCCTGGAGAGGTCTTCCGGAGAGATCCACCTCCCCATTGTCTGGTTGATCGCCGATTCCTTCCTCACTGACTTGAGCGTCGAAGGGCCTTCCGCGGAGGACCACCCCCAGCGTCCCTCCGCGTGTGGGCTTCCTTTTTTGCAGGTCCGCCGCACCCCTCTCCCTGAAGATCGACCGCGCCCGAGTCGGAGGACGGATCCCGGCGGCAACAGATTGGCGCTAGAGGAAGGGCCTCAAGTCCCATTAAAACTTGAAAAAAGGAGACAAGGATCTCAGTCCGGAGAAGAACCTCTCTGATGGCCAACCGGAAGAGAGCAACCTCTGATGCCCAAGATCAGGTCGCCTCCCAGAGGCCTGATCCGACTGGCGCCACAGCGCCACAACCCCCACCTGTCGAGACTCCATCGCCGCCTGCCATTCGGTGACCCAGGACTAGTTTGCTATGCTGGTCCAACAAGTCCAGGCTCTTACCCACCTGGTCCAGGAGCGCCTTGCAACTCCTTCTGCTTCGCATCCTCAGAAGGAGGCGGCGATTCCTTCTTCGTCGACGGCCTCCTCCTCTGATTTCCGTGGTTCCGCGGATCCTCCATATCGGCCCAGAGGGGGCAAACCAATCCCGCGGGGCGGTCATGATCGAGATCCTCTCAAATCTCGGCGAACCCGCTCCCTCTCCCCGGCGATGTCTCACCATGATTCGACGCCATCCTTGCGGTTCTCGCGCCAGCTGCTCCTCTCGCCGGCGAGGAGGAGATCCGCCGCCAGATCCAGGAGATGCGCCAGGAGCTGGACGCCACCAAGCAGACCCATCTGCCCCAGCCCAAGGCGGAGCTGGGTATCCCTTTCTCTAAGGGAATCATGGAGGAAGTGATTCCCTCCCATGTTAAGCTGCCAGCCGTCGAACCCTACCACGGCTCCACTGATCCGGATGACCATCTCAGTAGCTTCCGGTCGATAATGATGTTCCACGGAGTATCCGATGCGGTTTTCTGCCGCGCCTTTCCATCCACCCTCAGGGGATCCGCCCGAACCTAGTTCAACGCCTTGAAGCCAGGTTCCATCGATTCATTTGATGAGCTGAGTCGCCTTTTCATTGGCCAGTTCGTCAGCAGCCGCCGCCACCGGCAGAGATCTGACTCCCTCTCCGAAGTCAAGCAAAGAGAGGGGGAGTCCTTGAGGAACTACCTTGGCCGCTTTAATAAGGCCATGTTGGAGGTAGACCACCTTAATCATGAGGTGGCTATGTCCGCCCTGGCGGGGGGTGTCTCAAAGGAAAGCGACTTCTATCTTGCTATGGAGGTCAGCTACCCCCCATGTCTCTCTGATATGATGGCCCTTGCGGACAAGTACGCTAGGGTCGAGGAGTCGCGGAGAGTTGCCCGCATTGAGCAAGCCAAGAAGAAGGAGCCTAAACTCCTCGATAGACACCGTCCCATCCGCCGGCCAAGTCCGCCTCGCCGCCAAAGAGTCCCCCCACTGCCGCCGAGGAATCGCTCCCGGAGTCCCCCCAGGCGATTCGATCGCTACACTCCGTTGACTGTGCCTCAAGCACAAATCCTCATGGAGATAGAGTGCCAGCTTCCCCGACCAGTACCTCTCCGAGGGAACCCGACCCGGAGAGATCCTGCCAAGTACTGCCGCTATCATAGGGAGCCCGGTCACGACACTGAGGAGTGCTGGCAGCTGAAGAACGAAATCGAGAGACTGATCCAGCAAGGACGGCTGGACCAATTCAGGAGGGCGCCCGAGCCGCAGCAACAAGGAGGTGACGCCAGCCCGAGCTCCCACAACTCCCTCCTCCACCGAATCCGCCTGTGGTTGGCCATATCAACATGATTGAGGAGGCCGGCGGATCGAGCTCCAGGGGCGACGGTGATGCGCCGGTGCCGAAGAAGGCACGCACAGGCGAACTTTCCTTTTCTGATGATGATCTTCTTGGGATACAGCTCCCCCACGATGACGCACTTATTGTATCCCTTAACTTGAACAATTATGATGTAAGCCGAATCCTCATCGATAGTGGAAGTTCGGTAAACGTTTTGTACCTCGGTGTGTTTGCCAGGATGAAATTGCTCATGGAAAACCTTCGAGCCGTAGATTCCACCCTGATGGGATTCATCGGCGACATCATCATCCCGAAAGGAATCGTCACCCTGACGGTCTGCACGGGAACCTGGCCCCTCGTGACCATTGTACAGACCGATTTTCTAGTGACCGACCTCAGGTCCCCATACAACGTCATATTCGGCAGGCCCGGCTTGATGTCCCTTAAGGCAGTTGTCTCTATCCCACATCTGTCTATGAAGTTCCCCACCGAGCGAGGAATTGGAGTGGTTCGGGGAAGTCAGGCCATGGCTCAGCAATGTTTCGTCACGAGCCTTCAGTCCAGAATTCCCGAGGTTGACGGGCTAGACGCTCGCGAAGATTTCGCCGAACAGCGGGGAGAACCGGTGGAAGAGCTGGAAGAAGTACCGCTAGACGAAGCTCGGCCCGACCGAACCATAAAGATCGAGTCGCTGCTCAAAGGAGAGCCCCGTCGCGGGCTGATCGGATTCCTCCAAAGCAATGCGGACATCTTCGCCTGGACCGCCTCCGACATGCCAGGGATTAGCCTCGAGGTCCTCATCCATCGTCTCAATGTGGATGAGATGCACAGGCCTGTTAAGCAGAAGAAGAGAAGCTTCGCCCCAGAGCGGCAAAAAGCCATCGAAGAGGAGGTCGACAAGCTTATCAAAGCCAATTTTGTCCGAGAGGTGAATTACCCATGCTGGTTGTCAAACGTCGTCATGGTGAAAAAGTCGAACGGCAAATGGAGGATCTGCATCGACTTCATCGACCTCAACAAGGCCTGCCCGAAGGACAGCTTCCCCCTCCCTCGGATCGATCAGCTCGTGGACGCCACCTCAGGCCATCAAATGCTGTCGTTCATGGATGCCTATTCGGGCTACAATCAGATCCGGATGGCCCTCGAAGATGAAGAAAAGACCGCCTTCATAACCGACCGAGGTACCTATTGTTACCGCGTTATGCCTTTTGGTCTTAAAAATGCAGGGGCGACCTACCAGCGGCTGGTCAACAAGGTGTTCAAAGAGTAAATCGGCCGAAACATGGAGGTATACGTGGATGACATGCTGGTCAAAAGCAGGGAAGCGCCACGACATGTTGAGGACCTCGCAGAAAGCTTTGCAACATTGCGCAAATATGGGATGAAGCTCAATCCGACCAAGTGCGCCTTCGGCGTCAACTCGGGGAAGTTCCTCGGCTTCATGGTCTCCCAGCGAGGTATCGAAGCTAACCCCCAGAAGATTCAAGCTCTCCAACAAATGGTGCCCCCTGCATCTGTAAAAGAGGTCCAGCGCCTGACCGGGAGGATAGCGGCCCTTAACCGCTTTGTGGCGCGGTCGGCCGAGAGATGCCTCCCCTTTTTCAAAACTCTCCGATCGGCCAAAAACTTCCAGTGGACTTCCGAGTGCCAAAAGTCATTTCAAGATCTGAAAAAGTACCTCGGCTCTCCCCCACTTCTCAGTAGCCCAGCCCCAGGGGAGACCCTGTTCCTGTACTTGGTTGTTTCAGAGGGCGCAGTTTGTTCGGTGCTGGTCAAAGAAGAGGGCAAAGTCCAGAAGCCGATCTACTATGTGAGTAGGCTGCTCCGCGATGCTGAGACGAGGTACAGCAGGATTGAAAAGATGGTGTTGGCTCTGATCACTTCAGTTCGAAAGCTACGGCCGTATTTCCAAGCACACTCCGTAACGGTCCTAACCGACCAACCCATCAAGACGGTTGTTCACCGTCCCGAGACATCGGGGAGAATGACCAAGTGAGCCGTCGAGCTAAGCGAGCACGACATACACTTTCAGCCTCACCCAGCCATCAAAGCCCAAGTACTGGCCGACTTCCTCCTCAAGTGCACCATCCCAGAGGACGGTTCTGCCCCAGACTCCCCTGAAGAGCCAAGGTCCAGAGCCCGGTGGCTCCTCCATGTCGACGGGTCGTCCAATGCCCATCACTCCGGTGCGGGTCTAGTTCTCACCAGCCCCGAGGGGATGACCTTCGAGTATGGCATCCGATTCTCCTTCCCGGCTTCCAACAATGAAGCCGAGTATGAAGCCCTGCTAGCCGGTCTCAGGATCGCCCGCAACCTTAAGGTGGAAAAGCTCAGCGCCTTCACCGACTCTCAATTGGTGGCCGGCCATGTTCGGGGAGAGTTTAAAGCTCGGGAGCCAAATATGATTCGGTATCTCCAGGAGGTGCGTAATTTGCTTCCTCATTTTTCTGAATTTGAAATTATTCAGATCCCTAGATCTGAGAACGCCCGTGCCGACCTACTCTCCCGACTGGCAACCACGGAGTCAATGGATGCCGAGCAAAAATTCCACCTGGAGACCCTGGAAAAGCCGAGCATCATGGAAGCCGACCGAGTGATGCAAGTCGAAGCCGAACCATCCTGGTTCGACCCTATCCTCAGATACCTCAAAGAAGGGTCGCTTCCGCCCGACCGAAGAGAGGCTAGGAAGCTGAGGCTGCAGGCCACCCATTATGTAGTAATTGACAACCAACTTTACAAGCGGTCTTTTTCCATGCCGCTGCTTAGATGCCTTCGCCCATCCGAAGCAGATTATGCTCTGCGTGAGGTGCATGAAGGGATTTGCGGCAACCATTTGGGAGGCCGATCCCTGTGTCACAAGGTACTGCGGCAAGGTTACTACTGGCCGACCATGCAAAAAGATGCGGACGGTTTAGTCCGAGCCTGTGACTTCTGCCAGAGACACACAAACATCCAAAGACTCCCTTCCGCCGAGCTAGTCTCTATAACCTCCGCTTGGCCCTTTGCCAAGTGGGGGATGGACATCCTTGGTCCATTCCCGCTTGCGACGGGACAGCGGAAGTTCTTATTTGTCGCCATTGACTACTTCACCAAATGGGTCGAAGCAGAAGCAGTCGCGCAGATCACCGAGGCGCGAGCCAGGGACTTTGTTTGGAGATCCATCATCTGCCGATTCGGCTTCCCTCACACTATAATCACCGATAACGGTAAGCAGTTTGATAACTCAAATTCCGTCAATTCTGTGAGGAACACGGAATCCGCCACCACCTTACTTCGGTCGGGCACCCACAAGCCAACGGGGCGGCCGAGGTAACCAACAGGACCCTCCTCCAGGGAATTAAAGCTCGCCTCTCCAGAGCCTGAGGCAGATGGGCCGACGAGCTACATCATGTCTTGTGGGCCTACCGAACTACCCCGAGAACCCCGACCGGCGAGACTCCATTCAGGATGGCTTTTGGCACAGAGGCTGTCATCCCTGTGGAAATAGGCCTCCCCTCATTGCGAGTGGAGAATTATTCGGAGGAAGCCAGCGACGAGCAACTCCGCACCAACCTCGACTTGGTGGAAGAAGTCAGAGAAAAGGCCCGAATCAGGACAGCTGCTTACCAACACCGGATAGCTCGGTACCATGCCTCCCGGGTCAAGGGGAAAGCCTTCCTACCCGGCAACCTTGTCCTCCGGAAAGCTTCTGTATCCAAACCACTGGAGCAAGGCAAACTGGCGCCAAACTGGGAGGGCCCATATCAAATAACAGAGATTATTGGACCAGGAACCTACAAGCTGCAGGATCTTGATGGGAGGTCTATTCCCCGGACTTGGAACGCGGACAACCTTCGTAAATACTGTCAGTAGGGTATGTCCCCTCTAAACAATCTCCATATACCTCACTGCATATTCCTGTTTATCTGTTTCCTCAAAATCTATCGCGTGAATCATTACGCACTATATTGCTATAAATTGCGAAAAGAAACAGATACTGCTTACCAATCCTCGGCACGACCGAGCTGTCTGTTCGAACAGGAATCTCCGAACCTTGGCAGGGCCAAGTAAAACAAAGTGTCCGAACCTCGGCTGGGCCGAGCAACAAATCTCTGAACCTTGGCAGGGCCAAGTAAAACAAATCTCCGAACCTTGGCAGGGCCAAGTAAAACAAAATCTCCGAACCTTGGCAGGGCCAAGTAAAACAAAGTCTCCGAACCTCGGCTGGGCCGAGCGACAAAATCTCCGAACCTTGGCAGGGCCAAGTAAAACAAAGTCTCCGAACCTCGGCTGGGCCGAGCAACAAATCTCCGAACCTTGGCAGGGCCAAGTAAAACAAATCTCCGAACCTTGGCAAGGCCAAGTAAAACAAAGTCTCCGAACCTCGGCTGGGCCGAGCAACAAATCTCCGAACCTTGGCAGGGCCAAGTAAAACAAATCTCCGAACCTTGGCGGGGCCAAGTAAAACAAAATCTTCGAACCTTGGCAGGGCCAAGTAAAACAAAGTCTCCGAACCTCGGCTGGGCCGAGCAACAAATCTCCGAACCTTGGCAGGGCCAAGTAAAACAAAATCTCCGAACCTTGGCAGGGCCAAGTAAAACAAAGTCTCCGAACCTCGGCTGGGCCGAGCAATAAAATCTCTGAACCTTGGCAGGGCCAAGTAAAACAAAGTCTCCGAACCTCGGCTGGGCCGAGCAACAAATCTCCGAACCTTGGCAGGGCCAAGTAAAACAAATCTCCGAACCTTGGCAGGGCCAAGTAAAACAAAATCTCCGAACCTTGGCAGGGCCAAGTAAAACAAAGTCTCCGAACCTCGGCTGGGCCGAGCAACAAATCTCTGAACCTTGGCAGGGCCAAGTAAAACAAATCTCCGAACCTTGGCGGGGCCAAGTAAAACAAAATCTCCGAACCTTGGCAGGGCCAAGTAAAACAAAGTCTCCGAACCTCGGCTGGGCCGAGCAACAAATCTCCGAACCTTGGTAGGGCCAAGTAAAACAAAATCTCCGAACCTTGGCAGGGCCAAGTAAAACAAAGTCTCCGAACCTCGGCTGGGCCGAGCAACAAAATCTCCAAACCTTGGCAGGGCCAAGTAAAACAAAGTCTCCGAACCTCGGCTGGGCCGAGCAACAAATCTCCAAACCTTGGCAGGGCTAAGTAAAACGAAGTCTCCGAACCTTGGCAGGGCCAAGTAAAACAAAGTCTCCGAACCTCGGCTGGGCCGAGCAACGAATCTCCGAACCTTGGCAGAGCCAAGTAAAATATTCTCTGAACCTTGGCTGGGCTGAGCAACGAATTACCCGAGCCGTAGCAGGACCAGGTAAAAATCATTCAGGCGAAAAAGCCGAAGTATACAGGCCACGACTAAAGCCGAACGGTCCCCAAATAGTTCCCCAAAGGACTTCGCCCAGTTTGAAAACGAGCGCTAAGCAAAAACCATCGACACACGGAAAGAAGCCACCATCGGCAGAACCCCCTCTTGAGGCCGTTGAGCCCCGCATAATCGGCCGAGAGCCCCGAGCAGGGCTAGACGATTTCCCTCTCTACTACTGGAAATCTTTGGGTGACGCCTCTAAAACCCGTCGTTCAAAAATGCGCAAAAAGCGACAGGGCCGCGGCAACCCCCTAATTCATCGTACAGGTCGAGTCCGCAAACTCTCAAAGATAGAGACTTCAAAAATAAAACCCACTTTTCATTCATAAAGAGGAGAGCTACAAAGAGACTGCAAAAAGCAAAAACAAGAACGGGCAAAGGCCCTGGAGTCAGTCGCCCCCAAAGGCCAGTAACTCCTCTAGGCGTCCCGTCAGGTCAGCCACCTGCTGACGAAGGGACATAATCTCCTCCCTCTGACGGTCTATCAATCGGCGTGAGGCCTCCGCCTCCCTGACCGAAACGTCCAAGAATTCTCCGGCAGTCCTCGCAAGCTGCTCATTGCTCACGAAGCCCGACGCGAGGCTCAGCCCGTCGACAGTTACGGAGGTGCACCTCCCCTCCGAACGCGGCAGGCTGCTAAGTGAGGAATGCGAGTCACTTGACGATCGCGCTGGAGAGGCCATTCCTTTTCGGAGCTCAAACCGAGGGATGGCCGAAACCAATCCCCCTCGGTCATATTTATACCCGCCAGGCAGGTATCCCGATCGGCCGCGCCGCAAACGCTGACCCATGAGAGTTTGCCATGTGTCACCATTCTAATGCGTGAGGGATCCGAAGAGTCGCGCCCTATCCCGAGTAAGATCGATAAGCGCGAGCAGATTGTTCGGGGTTCCCCAGGCGAACATTTTCCGATCTGTCGCCCCTCGCATTAAACGCATTCGACGCTTCCCCAGGCTGCTTAATACGCCCCTCTTCCTCGAAAACGTGGAAGTCCATCGCTCGGCCGATAACTTGCCCCCTCGGAAAGAGCAGCATCGCCAATAAAAGCGTGACAATACACTGCCCGTTCGCTCGGGCGCCCCCTTTATCAAGCGCCACGTGGACCTAACGCTGCGGCTTACAATGACAGCTGAGTCGCTCCCTCCGAGCTACCAAATCTCTGAACCTCGGCAGGGCCGAGCTACAAAATTCTTCGAACCTTGGTAGGACTAAGTAAAGTGTTCTCCGAACCTCGGCAGAGCCGAGCTACAAAACTCTCCGAACCTCGGCAGGGCCAAGTAAAGTGTTCTCCGAACCTCGGCAGGGCCGAGCTACAAAACTCTCCGAACCTTGGCAGGGCCAAGTAAAGTGTTCTCCGAACCTCGGCAGGGCCGAGCTACAAAATTCTCCGAACCTTGGCGGGGCCAAGTAAAATGTTCTCCGAACCTCGGCTGGGCCGAGTGACTAAATCCCCGAACCTTGGCAGGGCCAAGTGATCCATCCTCCGAGCTTCGGTTGGACTGATCGTCAAGTTCCCCAAACCTCGGCAGGGCCGAGTGGATAAATCTTTGGACCTTGGCAAGGCCGAGGCAAATACCTTCGAAACTCGACTGACTCGAGCAACAGGTTCCCCGAACCGTAATGGAAGAAGGTAAAAGATCCCCCGAACTTCGGCCAAAGCCGACTCACGATACTCCGAGCTCCGATAAAAGCGGAGCACAAAAATACCAGACCCCTGACCTAAGCAAGGAGCGTGCTTTTGCCGAACGATCTCTGAACTATCGCGCGCGAACCTTAATTAGTCCGGGCGACGTGAGATCCTCGTCTAAGGACGAGCGAGACGCCTTTATGCCCCACAAACAACGATAGCAAAAAGCTCGGCACAAGAAAAGATAGAGATTGAGAAACAGAATATGATTCTCTTTATTGCCGATCATGATCAGTTACAAATGCCTCACAGGCGTTACAAGAGCATTGAAATGCATAAAATAAAGGCAAATACAAAACTCGGGCAACTAGACAGTCGTGATCGCGTCCCAGTCGGTTAGGGCCGATAATTGCCCATCGACACGGACCAATAGTTGCAACTGGCTCCGAGTCGTGGCGATATCTCGGTGACCCAACCGGGATATCTGGATGGCCATCCCAAACCACCCAACCGGGGGCGTACTCCCACGCCTTGCCATGTCTCAAGGACAAGGAGTCGGCGAGCGAGGCGCTCTCACCCCCTCCCCAAGCGGCTGATCCCGGGAGTCCGAACCAGGGGAGGAGGCGAAATACACACAAACCATGGGAGGCCCGCGTGCACTTCCTACCTTGCGCCCCCCGTAGCGAGCCGCAGAGACCGCACCGGAAGCGCATATGTGCGCTCCCCGTATGATCTCTGCGCCCCCTTGTGCGCTCTCCATATGATCTCCGGGACCCATCCCCTAGGGGCGAGCCATTCTTCAGCAGCTCCCCAGTCGCCCCAGCTATCCGGCGGCAAGGAGCCCATGAAAGGAAAAGTCGATCCTCCCACTCGTAACAACAGAGAAATGAGCATAATGGAAGCTCTGGCGAGAAAGAAGTTTTGGGGATAACCAGATGAGACCCCCTTTTTCCTTTTTGTAGGCGGAAATGGGCCGGGAAAAGCTACCCAGACTGCGGGTCCCGAGGTTAAACTTCCGAGCAGTACCTCCACGTGGTCTCTCAAGATTGGCGTAGCGCCCCACTGCGCGCCAAACCCACCGCCTAAACCAGGACATGTACGAAGATCCCCTCCTGATCCCGAATCACGGCCAGTAAATGCAGGAAATCGTCCACTGACGCTTCGAAAACCGACGAACTCAGAAAATCATCCTTCGAGAATAGTACCCTCCAGTGATAGGCGGTTGCGTACGCATCACGACAAAGCGACCTGTATGGGAAAAGAGCGCCTTCCAAAAAGCTCTGATGCAGCTTTATGCCCTCCACTGTGCCGTGTCACCGCTTCTGGTAAAGTAAAAACCGAATTGCCTGCGAGACAGTAGGGCGCTGGCAGGATGGCAGGAAGCGCGAAAACCTATTTTATCCGTCGGCCCCAGCCGACCTTTTTCGCCTGTCGGCCCCAGCCGACCCATTCCGCCCGTCGGCCCTAGCCGACCCATTTCGCTCGTCGGCCTTAGCCGACCTACTTCGCATGTCGGCCCCAGCCGACTCACTTTGTTCGCCAGTCCAAACCGACCTATTTTTGTCTGTCGGTCGAAATCGACCTATTTTGCCTATCGGCCCGAGCCAATACATTTTCCTGGTCTCGAATTAAAGGTGGCCCAAGAATATCAGCGAGCCGTGGGTCGTTCACAATCGAGACAAGACTACACAACGGTGAAGTCACGCAAGAAAGACACTTAGACGAAAAACAGGAAATTCCTCTGCTACGAAATGTCAAACAAATGTCTAAAAGGGCGAGATACAAGAGCGGCTCCTAAGAACCAGGAGCCCCACCGGCTTTGGGAATACCCTCAGTCACATCTGCAGGAGCGCGGCTAGATTCACCCTTCTCTGATATTTTCGCCCCCTCTTTGACAGTTTGCGACCGTCCCTCGGAGGCTACGGCTTCGCTGGGACCAGGGGCGCCGCCAGGCTCGACGTCAGAAACATCGACATATTCATCTTCGTCTTCTTCTTCGGACTCGCTGTCTTCGGAATCTTCGACGCTCAGAAAAGAAAGGTCCCATTCCGGGTGCCCATTGAGTATCCTCTGCTTGCACTCTTCCATCCCGTGATGGAACGCGTCTACGCTCATAGCGTCTTGCCTCCCCTTAAGTATGGCGAGCTGCGTGTTGGCCTCAGCGGCCCGTTTCTCGGCCTCTGCGACTTGGGCCCGCAAAATGATATTTTGCTCCTCGAACTCGCTAGCCCGCGTCTCGAGCTCCGAGCTCCTATCGCGAGCGGACGCTAGCTCACCTTGAAGAGCCCGAACCTCCGACTCCATCTTCGCCATCCGAAAAATCCAAAATCAAATCGGCACTGCGAGAACCCATTAGTAAAAACAAAAAGGGGAAAAATAAGAGCGTACCTCCCCCTCTCGCTCGGCCAACCTTTTGGCCATCTCTTCTGCCTCGCCCCTGGCTCTCGTCCTGTCAGCCCTTACCAGCTCGACCCTCTCCTACAGAGCGCTGATCTTCAGCTGTCTGGCTTCAATATCCCTCCGGGCTTGGGATAGTTCGTCGCTCACCCGAGCTATCGTTCCCTGGTCCCACTTAGCGCCCTCTTTCAAATGGGCAATCTCGCCATCACGGCGTTTCAGTCGCTCCTCCACTTCGCCGAGCATCCTTCCCAAACGCCTTCTTTCATCGTCGGCCTCTCTTCCCAGCCGACTCATAATTTCTCCATGTTCCCGCCGCATCGCCACCACCTCTGTGGAGTGTTTTGATTCAATCCTGGCCAGCTCCAGGCACGCATCGTCGCTCTTCGCCAGGAGTCCCTGCAGCTCCTTTACTTTGCGCTTCTGCTTGGACACCTCATCCACGGCAGCCTGATGTGCCACCCTTGCCGCCTTCGAGTTCCTATCCATCGTGTCCATGTGCTCTTCGAACTGCTCAGACACCTTCAGCCGTGACTGGAGCTCGACATTCTCCCTCTGGGCCTGGACACTGGCCCCCGTCGCCAAACTCAAGCGCCAGCAAATCGCCCGGGAAAGCAAAACGCTCTGCAAAGGCAAAGATTGAATAAGAGCCCACAATGGGGTCAATCGAGAAACATCTATCACACAAGAAAAGTGACTCACCCGCGAGGCATAAGCTCGGGTCATCCTCATCAAGGTTGTGTTATCAATGTCGGGAAGAAGATGGATACTTTCTGCCATGCCTTGCTGCCCGAACGCAGCATCGACCAATCCCAGGTCGGCAAACTTGTCCGCCGAGGGATCCGCGCCCGGATACAAGGCCGACCTAATCATGGCAGAGAACGCCTCCTCAATACTAGCGTCCAAACTGCCGGATGGACCAACCCCGCCTGAAGGACCGGCCTGGGCGCCCCCCGCCTGAGAGGCCTTCAACATCCCAGCCTCCTCCGTCAAGGCTCTGGCTTGGGTTTCCTTAGATAGTTCGGCTAGCCTAAGAGCCAGCCTCCCCAAAACCTTTCTCGAAGAAGCCCCCAATGCGGGGCTCCCGCCTTGCTGCATCCCCTCCTTCGACGCCCCTTCCTCGGTGACCACCATTTGTGTGTCCACCACCAGGCCCTCCAAAATCCCGGCCTGTTCCGCCACTTGCGTCTCCTCCGCAGGCTCCCCCGAAGTCCCGGTCTAGCCTGTCCCACTACTTTCGGACCCCCTGCAATGGGACCAAGAGAGAGTTCTCCCTGAACCTCTCCAGCTACGACCGTCTCCTCCCCCTCTCCCGCTGGGGCCGGTGGTGATCCCGCGGGGACAACGGCCCCCTCGGGAATGGCCGCCTCCGTCGGATCCGCCGTCGTTTCCTCCTTCAGGGGGAACGCGGTCCGGCGAGTCAACGGAGCTTCGTCCGAGCTGTCTGAAATCTCCAACACGAAAGGGTCGGACGCCATAACCGCCCTCCCCGGATCCTCTTTCGCCCCCGGCGCCTCTGTAGCGACTGCTCCAGCGCCCGACGGGCTCCTTGCGGATGTATGAGCCCTTTTTTCGGGCCGGCCGCTGTCCACACCGCTGCCTTCCCCTGGGCGCTTCCCTCTCTTCCTCTTGGAGAGGCTCGACAATGCCGACCTTGCGGCTATTAGAATAGAGCACACGTACTCAGAGTCAAGCACACTAATCGAGAAAGATACACGGCACGAAAGGGACTCACCTTGCGGGTCCAAGGGGCTAAGCCCGGCTGCGAAGAGGCCCCCTCCGATAGCAGGTCATTAGCCGAAAACACCTGCCCATTGCGGAGGACGTCCAAGTCCTCCTCTTCCTGCGCCGACAAGGCCGGATGCGTCTCCGCATCCCTTACAACATCCCCCCATCTCCGAGGGAAGTCGGAGCCGACGTTCCCCTCCGCGATGACAAACCGACTCTTCCACCCCTTGATGGAAGAGGGCTTATCCGCGATTACGTTGAAGGATTTCTGGGGCCCGATGTAGGGCCACTCCGATCTCCTCCTGGGAATCAGGTGGTAGCAGGCGCGGAAAAGGAGAAGGGTGTCAACGATCCGAATCTGATGGTACATTGAGATGAACCCGATGACATTCCGCCAACTATTCGGAGCCACCATTGACGGGCTGATGTTGTAGTGGGTCATGATCTCCTTCACCAGGGGATGGAGAGGAAAACGAAGACCCGCCTTCAAACTGTCTTCATAGATGAAGACCTCGGACTCTAAATCTCGGGTAACCCTATCTTCGGGTTCCGGTGCCCGTAAGACGATGTCCAAGGGCAAGCCATACCGTTGGTGAATCCTCCCCAAGTCCTCAGCAACGATCTCGGAGGCCACATCGTCTGGGCTCATCGCCATTGAAAGAGGTACCAAACGAGAGCAATAAGCGTCGAAGAAGATGAAAGACCAGAACCCTTTTTTGAAAACAAAACGAGAAGACGCCAAGCGCACATGCACAATATGTATATATATACACCATGCGGCCGTCACTTCGCTTCTCCGCCAAGGAAGCCGCCCTGAAGAGGCGGGGCGTCTCATCCCAGGCATCCGAAATTGCCTCGACAACCACCCGATCGATCGGGATTCGAAGCGTGGCGCAATCCTAACCGCCGCTCGTGGAGGAGCCTTAGCCCCGAAGGCTGAGATAACCCCGTCGCATTAATTAGGGCATCATTGCACGAGCTGTCTAGGCCAAGACGTTCCATCCGTGGCGCGCCATTCGAACTCGTACTCCCTACGCCCGAACCTGCGCTTCGGACTAGGGAGTGGAGGGCATGTGTTGAGGGGTAAAATCACCATTGCATTAATATCCGTGCGAGGCGGTTAAGGCTAACCTCCTCCCTTCGGTTCCTTCCGGGCTTCCATAGCTCGGTTCCTTCCGGGCTTCCATAGCTCGGTCCCTTCCGGGCTTCCACAGCTCGGTCCCTTCCGGGCTTCCACAGCTCGGTCCCTTCCGGGCTTCCACAGCTCGGTTCTTTCCGGGCTTCCATAGCTCGGTCCTTTCCGGGTTTCCATGGCTCGGTCCTTTCCGGGTTTCCATGGCTCGGTCCCTTCCGGGCTTCCATAGCTCGGTCCCTTCCGGGCTTCCACAGCTCGGCCCCTTCCGGGCTTCCATGGCTCGGTCCCTTCCGGGCTTCCACAGCTCGGCCCCTTCCGGGCTTCCATGGCTCGGTCCTTTCCGGGTTTCTATAGCTCGGTCCCTTCCGGGCTTCCATAGCTCGGTTCCTTCCGGGCTTCCACAGCTCGGCCCCTCCCGGGCCCCTGTAACTCGGTCTCCTCTATGGCTCGGTTTCATTAGGCGATCCGTAGCCTAACACCTACCTCCGCGGAACTTGGCGCGGGAGAGCCCAGGCCTACCCGAACGGCATCCTAGACAAAGAATCATGTCGGGACGTGGCCTAAAGCCTATTGTAACCGCCCCACGCCTACCTGACCAGATCTCGAGGCGTCAAGGAGCTCTCCCGGCCGTCGATCCCTTAACAAACGAGTACGGAGCCTAACGGCCCCACGATGGCCTGATTCTGTCCGCCTCCGTATCGTAACAATCTCTGAACCTTCCAGAAGACGCTCAAGATCCCGATGACAGTCTATAAGTATCAGATTCACAGATTCTCTCAGGTACGCGACTCTTGACGCATACCCCCTGAGGCAACTCTGGGCTCTCTCTCTCTCTCTCTTTGGCCGCCCCCGGAGAGGTCTCCCGGAGAGATCCACCTCTCCACTGTCTGGTTGATCGCCGATTTCCTCTTCACTGACTTGAGCGTCGGAGGGTCTTCCGTGAAGGGCCACCCCCGGCGTCCCCCCGCGTGCGGACTTCTCTTTTTGCAGGTCCGCCACCCTCTTCCTGGAGATCGACCGCGTCCGAGTCAGAGGACGGATCCCGACGGCAACAAGGCCAATGCTTGTGCATCATATCTATTCGATCTCCATGATCGAGTCATTATTTATGATTTACATTTGAATATAAATTTGATTATTTTTTTAAATTAAATGTATATAAATTATAAATTATAAATATAAAAAAATAAAATAGCGTGGATGTAGGATGGAAAGAACGATCCGATGTTGTAAGGCTTAAACTATATCAGTTAAATCCAAACATTTCTCTTTATATATATATATATATATATATATATATATATATATATATATTTATATTTATATATTCCAAACATATTTGACATGAATACCATCCTAAAAATCTAGTAAACAATTTCAGTCAGCATACGCGCCGAGATACGTTCCATGAGAGGACGTCATCATCCATGATGGTGGCGGGTGCGGATTTGGATGCTCGAGAAAGTGGGTCCCCCCGAAGAACGAATCAACCGAGCGGAGTGGGACAGGCCGTCGGGCGCGGCCCGGCAGTGGGCACCAATGAAGCCCCGACACGTACGTGGCAGCCGAAAGGCCCTTTTTGACCACACGTGTACGGGGAGACGAAGGTGCTGGGTGAGTTGGTGGGGTCGCACCTGCCGCTAAGGGTGACGAGACGTCCACGCGTGCCTCCGGTGATATGCCGAGTTGGCACCCATGTTGCCACCCCACCCGCGGCCCGTTGCTCCTCGGTACGGTACGTGACAAAGATGTCTCTACGATTGTTAACCATACTGCCATTCCGATCCACCATCCACTGCGGTCCTTTTATAGCTCATCATGGTGTCAAGATCCATCTCGAGTTCACGCCTCCCCCCCACTTGTTAATTTTAGTGATGCCTATGAATTGAAGATGAGTAAATCAATCACCGTTAGGGGTGCAATTTGAGTCGGATTCAATCCAAATCTAATTCATCGAATCTGATTTACAGTAATGTTTAAACTCATGTTTGTCCAATCTGAATCCAAAAAACTCAGATTTAACTCTGTCCGATTTGCAATTGATCCGAATTCGAGTTGACCGCAATCCAAATCCGAAATAATTCGAACCCAAGAATTACCCAAACGGAGGATAGCTTATCGGCACCAGGTTTTTGGAGCGTTAAGAGCGCCAGTCGGATCGAACGAGATGATCAACTTGAGAGCGAGGAGGCCAAGACCGTCAGTCGCAGACAAGAAAAAGAAGAACAAACATAAAGGCGGATCATCCGCATATTCCATTTTACTTTTCGCCTCATCCTCTTCTTTGTTTATGACACATCCTCCTCTTCTTTGTTTCATATAAGACTGTTTTTTTAATACAATGTTAAATCCTGAGTCCAGCTTATGAGTTTGATGAGATTGAACAGAAAAACGATGGAGATAAATTTTTTTTTTAAAAAAAGCTCATCAAATTTAGATTCGAAGATGGGGATGGAAGCGAGAATTTTCAATATACCTAAATCTGAATCCAAATATTAATTGTTTTATAAAATAAAATTACTTTTATATTCATTAATTTTATCTAAATATACTTCAAAACCTTCTTACTTACCTTTTACTCTATTTAATTATAAATTCTAGACATTTGCATTTCCTAATACCATCACTTTGTACTAAATTTTTTTTTTCTTTAATGAGTTTCTCGATATGCTAATTGTGAAATAATTTTAGTTTTCAAATATGAATACTTGAATACTAAATTATAGAATGTCTTTTATAATTCTGCTAAAATTTTTAATTTTAATTTTGTTAATTTGTCATATTAACAAATACGATCTATGAATTTGTATTATATCTTTAAACTTAAAATATTTTTTTTAAAAAATAAGGATTAAAGATTCTTTGTGGAAATGGAGAATTGCAGGGATGAAGATGAAGAAAAAATTTAATTTCGTTTGGAGATCAAGGTAGGGTCAAGGATTAAAGATAGGGACAAAGAATAAACCCTTCATCCCAAATATATATTGTTGCCATCTCAACACTTGTTGTAATCTTTTTTGAGGGTCTTGCTTTCGATTTCGAAATAGCTATTTTTGGATCAAAGAAGTGGATATTGCTAATTAACCCAAGGGGAATGCAAGAACGATTATGAGACTTGCAATTTACTGTGATGCTTATGTTCCCATGACAAATGGCTGTGATCTATTGAGAAAAAAGTATTAACGTTCAAGTTTCAATAATGTTGTTAACCAAAATCATTACTTATATTATAATTGTTACCGTTGTCACTCCTTTTGTAACAAGTCATTGGAGACTGCTACTCACATCTTTCTAGTTTATTCTTTCTCCAAAAAGTTATGAGCCCCACAAACCTCCAATGTATTTGTCTTCATATCAGATTGAGTCATCATAATCTTCATCATCTTTGGCCATCTTGAAAAAGAAAAAGTCGTATCCCCTTAGAATGGAGCCTTGCTTGGACTTAGCTGATTTTTATTTTTTATATGGTAGCATATATGGAAAGAAAGGAACAATAAGCTCTTATCCTCTAAGACCTCATTCTTATCAGTTGTTATTCATCAAATTCGTCTCTTTTAACTTTAAAGTTGTATATCCAGTGGCAAGGCCAAAGGCCCATGAGCAACTCAAGTCTTTGCTGCACCTTTCTTAATGTAAATCTTTTGTTCTATTCTTTGTAAATAATTTTCATTAACCCCTATTTACAGCCAAGAAAAAAAAAATTGTTACCATAATTGTTTTCATCTATAACTACCTTGTTGGTAATTATACTATAAGGGTTTGTTCTATATGGGGTAAAGCAAGAAGAGTAGACAATTGATATAGATGACTGGATTCGGATCTTGATAAATTTAAGATATGTATACAAACACACATATAAGCGTGTGGGTATTTATCTACATAATAAGAAGGGAAGGAGCTTCATTTATAAAGAGACTCTTTGCACACATGAATACATGACTATCTCGGCATTAGACATGATTATTATGTATCTACTATATACAATGAGTTTCGTAACATAACATCTCATTCCATTTTAGAGAAAATCAATCGAGCGTTAAGTGAATTTTTGCATCCTAAAACTTTATTCCTTGCAATATTCGCATCTTATTGGAAAGTCTAGATCTTATTGTATACATGACTGCCATATAGACAAAGCTTTAATTAGTTATACAAGTCAAAAAGAAGTATAAGAAAACTATATTACCTAATTAATAATATTACAACAAAGAAATTATGGGTGTGGATATTTTCTTTCCATAAGTAATTGAGTGAAATGAAGATAACAAATCATATCAATGGATCATAAATGTAGAGTTAACTTCAAAGTATAACGATAAATGGCTCTACTAAAACTCAATTTGTTTATTAATCATGTCAAAAATCTAAATCTAAATCTATTTAATAATCAAGTCATGTTCACATTGATTCGAATGCATGATCCATATAACACATATAACTAATATAACCTATTTAATACTAATTCAATCATAAAATAATTAATTATA
Source organism: Calamus simplicifolius (assembly GCA_900491605.1). Classification (NCBI taxonomy): domain Eukaryota; kingdom Viridiplantae; phylum Streptophyta; class Magnoliopsida; order Arecales; family Arecaceae; genus Calamus; species Calamus simplicifolius. The sequence goes on along the minus strand of UESW01001955.1, from coordinate 29,071 downwards.
TAATTAAAATACAAACATTTTTTTATTTAAGAAAAAAAAAGAGAGTTAAACATAAAATCATTCACAAATGTAATAACCCGTCGCTTTTAATGGTCCTTATTTATTACTATCGTTTTACTAATTAAGAAGTGATAACAGCCCCTCCTTAAATGTTGTTGAACGTTTGCTTGATGGGAGCATGTGGTGAAGGGATTTGAGTATAAATAGGGAACCTTTCCTAAGGCTTTCAACAAGGTTATCGAAAGAAAAACCTAATAAGCGGAGGCATTGAGTCCCTGATCAAGAGTACATCCTGAGGGCATACACCATCAGAGTGCGATGGCTCGTTGATTGGAAGAACTCAATCAAGATCCATCGAGAGGAGGAAGATCAATCAAGATCTATCAAGAGGAGGAGGAAGATCCATCGAAAGAAGAAGATCGAGATCCCTAGAGAAGGAAGATCAAGATCCTATTCAAGGAAGATCGAATTCCTTACCCTCATCGGAAAGAACATTAATAATAATGGCTGGAGGTATTTATCGATCATAATAAATATATTGATACCGTATTTCCGCATATTTAGTATCGTGATCAATATATTTAAATTAAGTCTTACATTTGGTTTCAGAGCTTTTTAAACCTCTGCCTTATTTTGTGAGTGTTTCCATCAGAGTTTCTCTTTTCAAGCAATTTATGCCGCATATTTTTCGTTTCAGTTTTTTGGATCTCAAGTTTATTTTTGCTCAGTTCTTCACGGAATTGAACATAAACCATTAAACCTATCTCAGATTCTGATTTTTTGCAGAAACAAAACGTGGCCTCTTTCTTTCTATTAAAGATTTCTTTCTGGCATTAAAGGTTTCCCGGATTTCTTTTGGTATTAAAGAGATAGTATTAAAGAAAAGAAATGTGGCATTAACGAAAAGAAAAACTAAAGAAAAAAATTAAATAAATTCACTATTCACATAAAATCCTTTCATAAAATCCCAAACTAACTACTACCAAAAGCATATTAACACCAACCTACAATAAAATCGTAATGGTATATCCAACCTGCATAGCTTTAATTATCCTTCAATCCATTTTCCATCCAACTATACATCCTATGTGATGATAAAATAATGATTAATTAAAAGATAACTTTAAACTTAGATAAATAGGTTTGGTGGTTCATTTTGAGTTAGCAGATCAATAGAAAAACCGACTTATTTATTAATTATGTTTAAAGATCAACTCAATACTCTTTTTATTTGTATTTGGTGCTTGTATTGTCGGTTTCAATTTAAACATGGGTTTGATTCACACTCCATGTTCTGAGATAAGGCTTCCAAAGGAGTTTGAAATGAAGAGAGTGGAGCTTCTCTCAAGATATTTTGGAATTGCTCAAAGAAAACAAGTATAGTGTTAAGCATCCTTTCTTTCTCAAATAAGATCATGGGGGATGCAACTTTTTCTTACCACAGAAAATCATTCTTTTCGTTCTCAAACATTGTTTATCCAAACTTATTTATGCTCAATTCAAATCTACTAACTTCAAATCAACTTTGAGTCATATCTAAAATTATCACCCTTGGAGCAAAAGTCTTGGAATGAAATCATGAATGTGATATATTTGCTTTTTATCATGATTGCATGGATCATGGATGTGAAAATCTTCCTTCCATATGGTAGTTGAACAGAAATATTGGAGGCAGAAATAATAGATGAGTATATCCATTTTATCATGATTGCACAAATCATGGGCATAAATAATTCCTTCTAATATCAAATAATAATGCCTCCACCTGGAGGCGAGTCATGCATGACTCTCTGTAGCTAGTCTCTAATGTTAGGTAGCTAATTAATAAAGGCAGTCATATTGTGCACTAATTTATTTTACACTTCAACTAAATTATCGACAGTTACACCAAAGATCGGATTTGATGACGCCAAGTCACCTTCTTCGAACGTCGGGGAAAACAAACGTCTCGCTCCTAGAAATCCTGCAAGAAAAGTCTTCGGGGACCGGTGGCACCGGTGGGGACCCTCCGACGATCAAGTTAGTGGCTTGGGTTCAGACAAGGAACCGCTCCAGCGAAGAGGAGCTGAGGCGGTTAGGGTTTTTGCTGGGAGGAAGAAAGCTCAGAAAAACCAGAGTTCAGATCCCACTTACCGCGCTAGCTCCCGCCCTTATATTGGCCTGAATACCTTATCCTACAATCTGAGGAGATTGCCCTCGTACTATAGCCGTACGTGCCGGAGACATCCCCGTACCCTTTGTGGATATGATATTTTACGTGTCCAGCGGCCGCGAAGGCATGCGGTGCGCACCGCCAGCTGATGGGACCAAGCACAGTTGCAAGCAGTAGCGTGCCGTACGCCGCAGTAAGGTATGGCCATGTACAGGGACATGCAATGCCCCATACGCCATTTATGAGGCACGGCCCTCCATAACGGGTGCAATCACGGACGTACTGAGAATCACGTGGAAGTACCATGCGGCCTGTGGCCATCGTCCCCCTCGACGGCTAAGTTGCATGCCTATCGCCAACAGCTTCCCCACTGAGACCCGGGAGGGTCTCAAGGGAGCGAAGTGCTAGAACATCTCGAGGAATTCTATGGTAGTGGTCCCGCCCCCTGACCCCGAGGGGGTCTCGGGAACGGGGAGATGATAGTGGACCCAGAGGCTGGTGGGGGCCCCGGGGTTAAGAAATGATGGCCCCACCCCCCGACCCCGAGGGGGTCCCGGGGGTGGGGAAACGACTGTGAACCCCGAGGCCGATGGGGGCCCCGGGGTTAAGAAATGATGGCCCCATCCTCCGACCCCGAGGGGTCCCGGGGGTGGGGAAATGACTGAACCCCGAGGCCGGTGGGGGCCCCGGCGTTAAGAAATGATGGCCCCACCCCTGACCCCGATGGGATCCCGGGGGTGGGGAAATGACAGTGAACCCCGAGGCAGGTGGGGGCCCCGGGGTTAAGAAATGATGGCCCCACCCCCGACCCCGAGGGGGTCCCAGGGGTGGGGAAATGACAGTGAACCCGAGGCCGACAGGGGCCCCGGGGTTAAGGAACGATGGCCTCACCCCCCGACCCCGAGGGGGTCTCAGGGGTGGGGGAATGACAGTGAACCCCGTTACCTTCTGACGACTCTGGGATCAGTCATATCAAATGCCCCCTCGCCCCTGGGATGAAGCGGGTCCCACCGCTGAGGCTCAAGGGGCGTTCTCCACGTGGCTGATCCCCAGCCTTGTCTTTTATGCGGACGGTACGGGGGATGCAAGAGACGGCCTTCCGTACACCATGCCAGCCACGATCGCCCTCGAGAGTGAGGATTGGCTCTTCGAAGTCCGCGCGAAAAGGCGCATAATGATTTCTTCTCATTACGGCGACGTCAGCGGGGTCCCACCACCGTTTGGGGGCGTGCCGCGCCACGCGCCGGGGCACTCCTCGAGGCGAGCCGGCGTATGGCAAAGGGCCGCGTGGCCGACGAGACATGGCGGGATGTTTTGAAAACCCAGTAAAGCCAGGTGAGGGGGGACGAACTGATGCCGCACCACTCTCGCCATCGTTTTCCTCTTTGCCTGCTCACCATTTCTGCTGTGACCTGCAAGCTCGTGCCTAGCTTTCTTTGCCATCCAGGTTAGCCTTCCCGATCTTAAATTTCCTTTATTCATGAGTTCGTTCTCCGGACCTCGGGGGACGGTTCTGAGGACCGTCCTCCCTCCGCGATGCACCAGACTCCTCCCTCCCTTCTCCTCCAATCGAGTGGTCCTCTGATTCAGAGGACCACGTCCCTTTGGCCCGGCGACGGGCCGCCGGTGGAGCCCCGTTGAGGGGCCGCCGGCCGGGGGTCGGGACCTCCTCGAGGGCAGAGGAATCCCCAGGGGGGGTGGCCTCCTCGATGACGCGGTCGGATCTGGAAAGGATCCGGGCCCGTTATCGGATCCCTCGGGAGATCGACTTATTCCTGCCGACCCTCGACGATCGGGTTATCTCCTCCCGACCCGGTCGCGTAGCCTTCTACGAGGTCTGCCTACAGGTAGGCCTCCGTCCCCCTTTCCATTCTTTTTTCGTCACTCTCCTTGACTTCTACTCTTTGATCCCTTCCCAGCTAGTCCCAAACTCTTGTCGGGTAATTAGCGCTTTTGTCATTCTCTGCCACCGCTTAGGTATTACCCCTAGGGTTAGTTTATTTCGCAATTTCTATTCCCTTCGGGCCCAAAAGGGATGGTGGCTGTTTCAGCCCCGACCCAATAGGGTCCTGAAGCTCCTCCTGCCTTCGTCAATCAAGGGGTGGAAACCCCGTTTCTTTTTTGCCAACATTGACCAAGTCCGGCCCCGGTGGGGGGACCCCGATCTCCGGGGGAACACCGTGGCTGTCCAGCCTGGGGATCGGGAAGCAATGGGATTATTGCTGACCGTCGAAATTCCCCGGTACACCCTACTGCTAGCGGAGGACAACTTCGAGTTGGCGGGCCTCGTCTCCCATCGGGGTAAGTCTTTTTCGCACTTAGCTAGAAATTCTGCTCTTCTTTCTTTCTTCCTTCTTTCTTTTTTTTTTTTTTTTTTTTTTACTGTTCTGAAAACCTGACTTGCGTTATGCAGCGATGAAAATTCCGAGGGCGAAGTTGATAAAGGCCGCCAAGAAAGGGGCCGGGAAGGACCGTCCGGGGGCAGCAAGCCCCGGCCCCAAAGCGCTCGGTGATCCGGGCCTCCCCTCCAGCACTGGCCTCCCCTCTCGGGGCTCCGCAACACGTCCCAGTCATCACGGAGGTCGACCTTACGGCCGACACTCCACCGGAGGCGGGAGCTGCAGCGGGAGCTACCGCCATAGAGTCAGTAGCGGGGGAGCCTGCGCCAACCGAAGGGCTCCCGGTCCCCGAGGGAGCGACCCCATCTGGCGCTAGCAGGGACTGGGGTGAGGGACCATCCGGTCCCGCCAGTCCGCCCCCCGAGGGGTCGGTTAGGGGCGACCCGCATACAGAACCGGGGGATCTGAGGCCGCAGAGGGAGGTGGGGGCGTACCCAGGCCGCCCCTAGACTCCCTGGGCGATGGCCACTGGGCCGAGCGGGTCCTGGGCCCGGTCCTGGATCCTAGGATCATCGAAGGTCTTGGTCATCAGAAGACGGGCGAGTTCTTCGGGAATCTTATGCCGCCGTGGTCAGGGTAAGCAACCTTCTTGCTTTTTACCCTTTATCGTTCATGTATACACATACTTTACTGACTTGGGGGCTTGTGCATGCAGATTGCGCACTCCCTAAAGGCCGCCAGGGAGGTGATCCGCGGGGGAAAGAACCTTCTCCGGGAGGCGCAGGACCGCGCGGAAGCAGCAGAAAGGGTGCTGGAGAAGGTCAAAGAGTCCTGCGCTAACGAGGTGAGAGCCGCCGAGAGCAGGGCGGAGATCGAGGCCAACTGCGCGCGCGCAGCGATCTCCCAGATGACAGAGTCCGGCGCGGTCATGGCGAGGGATATTCATATCTCGGAGCTGACCTCGGCTCTTCGGGAGGCTGAGGAACGGGCGGGAGCGGCGTCGGAGGAGGCTAGAGTGGCGAGGGAAGAGGCCGGAGTGGCAAAAGAGGAGGCCGGCCAGTATAAGGAAGAGACAGGTCGCACCAGAGAAGCTGAAAGGGCCACGGCGGAGGCCCTCGCTGCGGAGAAAGCTCGAGCTGCCGGGCTCGTCGAGGAATACAGGTCGTCTGAGCGTTTCACAGACGACCTGGCCGAAGCTTAGCCGCCGCATTCCTCGACGGGTTCCAGTACGCCAAGGAGAGGGTGGCCAAGGATCTAAATTTCCCCCGCGCACTGGAGGTCGAGCTAGAACAATCGTCGGACCTGGCCCCTTCCGACGACGAGCCCGCACCGGCGGAGCCTTGAGTTTGCGCCCGTTATCTGCTGTCTTTTCTTGCTTCTGTAAGCCCGACTATGTCGGAGTTTTGTAATCCTTCTCTGTTAATGAAAATACCCTTCTCAACGATTTTTGAACTGTTGTTGACTTTGTTGATTGATATGTGGCCCCACGACTCTATTCGTCCCGACGATTCTGGGGGACACCTTCCCACCTACGCCACTCCGCCTTAGTTACATGAACCCACGAGTTAGAGCTAGGTAGGGTTGAATCTTGGGAGCAGGGGCACCGCTGGTCGGGGATTAGGCCGGTAGGCTCCCTCGGAGCTATAGGCGTAACGCCCGGTCAAGTATTGGACCTGGTGTTGGTCTGGCGCGCAGCTTGATGCCCGCGGGACTTAGCTTTGGTTTGACGGCAGGGTGTCGGGTCTTGACTGCGAAGAATCGTTGGTGCACCGCTCCGCCGGCGGTTAGCCGGGCTTTATGCCTGATTAGCGCAGGGCTTTGAGCGTCGATGGGGCGCCGGGCTTTTGTTGTTGAGAGCCAGTGGCACACTGCTTTGCCAGTGGTACACTGGCTTTGTGCCTGGCTAGTGCAGGGCTTTGAGTGCCGACGGGGAGCCGGGCTTTTGTTGTTGAGAGCCAGTGGCACACTGCTCTGCCAGTGGTACACTGGGCTTTGTGCCTGGCTAGTGCAGGGCTTTGAGTGCCGACGGGGAGCCGGGCTTTTGTTGTTGAGAGCCAGTGGTACACTGGGCTTTGTGCCTGGCTAGTGCAGGGCTTTGAGTGCCGACGGGGTGCTGGGCTTTTGTTGTTGAGAGCCAGTGGCACACTGCTCTGCCAGTGGTACACTGGGCTTTGTGCCTGGCTAGTGCAGGGCTTTGAGTGCCGACGGGGAGTCGGGCTTTTGTTGTTGAGAGCCAATGGCACACTGCTCTGCCAGTGGTACACTGGGCTTTGTGCTTGGCTAGTGCAGGGCTTTGAGTGCCGATGGGGTGTCGGGCTTTTGTTGTTGAGAGCCAGTGGCACACTGCTCTGCCAGTGGTACACTGGGCTTTGTGCCTGGCTAGTGCAGGGCTTTGAGTGCCGACGGGGTGTCGGGCTTTTGTTGTTGAGAGCCAGTGGCACACTGATCTGCCAGTGGTACACTGGGCTTTGTGCCTAGCTAGTGCAGGGCTTTGAGTGCCGACGAGGTGCCGAGCTTTTGTTGTTGAGAGCCAGTGGCACACTGCTCTGCCAGTGGTACACTGGGCTTTGTGCCTGGCTAGTGCAGGGCTTTGAGTGCCGACGGGGTGTCGGGCTTTTGTTGTTGAGAGCCAGTGGCACACTGCTCTGCCAGTGGTACACTGGGCTTTGTGCCTGGCTAGTGCAGGGCTTTGAGTGCCGACGGGGTGCCGGGCTTTTGTTGTTGAGAGCCAGTGGCACACTGCTCTGCCAGTGGTACACTAGGCTTTGTGCCTGGCTAGTGCAGGGCTTTGAGTGCCGACGGGGTGCCGAGCTTTTGTTGTTGAGAGCCAGTGGCACACTGCTCTGCCAGTGGTACACTGGGCTTTGTGCCTGGCTAGTGCAGGGCTTTGAGTGCCGACGGGGTGCTGGGCTTTTGTTGTTGAGAGCCAGTGGCACACTGCTCTGCCAGTGGTACACTGGGCTTTGTGCCTGGCTAGTGCAGGGCTTTGAGTGCCGACGGGGAGCCGGGCTTTTGTTGTTGAGAGCCAGTGGCACACTGCTCTGCCAGTGGTACACTGGGCTTTGTGCCTGGCTAGTGCAGGGCTTTGAGTGCCAACGGGGTGCCGGGCTTTTGTTGTTGAGAGCCAGTGGCACACTGCTCTGCCAGTGGTACACTGGGCTTTGTGCCTGGCTAGTGCAGGGCTTTGAGTGCCGACGGGGTGCCGGGCTTTTGTTGTTGAGAGCCAGTGGCACACTGCTCTGCCAGTGGTACACTGGGTTTTGTGCCTGGCTAGTGCAGGGCTTTGAGTGCCGACGGGGTGCCGGGCTTTTGTTGTTGAGAGCCAGTGGCACACTGCTCTGCCAGTGGTACACTAGGCTTTGTGCCTGGCTAGTGCAGGGCTTTGAGTGCCAACGGGGAGCCGGGCTTTTGTTGTTGAGAGCCAGTGGCACACTGCTCTGCCAGTGGTACACTGGGCTTTGTGCCTGGCTAGTGCAGGGCTTTGAGTGCCAACGGGGTGCCGGGCTTTTGTTGTTGAGAGCCAGTGGCACACTGCTCTGCCAGTGGTACACTGGGCTTTGTGCCTGGCTAGTGCAGGGCTTTGAGTGCCGACGAGGTGCCGGGCTTTTGTTGTTGAGAGCCAGTGGCACACTGCTCTGCCAGTGGTACACTGGGCTTTGTGCCTGGCTAGTGCAGGGCTTTGAGTGCCGACGGGGTGCCGGGCTTTTGCAGGGATTCAGATAGCTAAAATTGAATCTTGTTAGTATTAAATAGGGGGTGGAAACCCCAACAAATACAGGGATGATGCTCAATCATGAAAGAAGGAATACATTACTGATAATACCGGCGAAGGTTATCCGCATTCCACGTCCTAGGGAGTGGTGTCCCGTCAAGTTCTTCAATTTTGTAAGCTCCATGACGCAGTGCCTCGTGATCCGGTAGGGTCCCTCCCAGTTAGGGGCTAGCTTGCCTCCCTCAGTTGGTTTTGAGACTTCAGCCCGTCGAAGGATTTGGTCTCCTGGTAGGAACGTCCGGGGGCGCACGCGAGTGTTGTAGTATTTTGCGGCCCGTTGCCGATAGGCTGCCATTCGAAGCCGCGCCCGATCTCGCATCTCCTCCACCAGGTCGAGATTGGCTCGCAGTTGGTCTGGGTTATCTTCCTCACTGTAGGCTTCTACCCGAGGGCTGGGCGCACCGACCTCCACAGGAATAACAGCCTCAGAGCCAAAGACCAAGCTGAATGGCGTTTCGCCGGTGGGGGTTCGTGGCGTTGTATGATAAGCCCATAGCACGTTGGAGAGTTCTTCTACCCATCGTCCCTTGCAGCCATCCAGTCGAGTCTTTAGTCCCTGGAGGATGATCCGGTTAGTCACTTCAGCTGCCCCGTTGGTTTGAGGATGCCCGACGGAGGTGAACCTCTGACAGATGCCCAGCTCGGAGCAGAACTCCCGGAAAGGTGCGTTGTCAAACTGCCGGCCATTATCAGTGACTAGAGTGCGTGGCAGCCCAAACCGACATATGATTGACTTCCAGAAGAAAGATCTCACTTTACTCTCGGTAATCTTGGCCAGAGCCTCAGCTTCAACCCACTTGGTGAAGTGATCCACCGCCACCAGGAGAAACTTCTGCTGCCCGGAGGCCGGGGGAAATGGACCTAAGATATCCATACCCCACTGGGCGAAGGGCCAGGGTGCCACCAGAGGAGTTAGGTGAGACGTTGGCTGTCGCTGAATATTGGCATGACGTTGGCAGCTATCGCACTTCTTGACAAGCTCGGCCGCATCCTCCTTCATTGTCAACCAAAAATACCCTTGGCGTAGGGCCTTATATGCTAGGGCTCTGCCCCCAGGTGACTCCCGCATACACCCTCGTGGATCTCCCTAAGGATATAATCTGATTCTGCTGGCCCCACACATCTAAGGACCGGATATGAGAATGATCTCCGATAAAGCTTCCCGTCCATCATCAAGAATCTCGGGGCCCTTCGCCTGAGCTGCTTGGCCTCCGCCGGGTCCCCTGGGAGAGTACCGTCGGTCAAGTATCGGATGTAGGCATCCATCCAGGAGGGCTCCGGCTCCACTGGTAATGCTTCATCCGCGGCCTCAATGCTTGGGACTTGTAGATGCTCCACGTATGTTCTCCCTAACGTCCCGTCGACCGAAGTGGCCAAGCGGGACAGCGAGTCAGCCCTGGCATTCTCTGCCCTGGGGATATAGCTGACACGGAAGTAAGAAAAATGAGATGCCTGGGATTGCACCTTGCGCAAGTAGCGGGACATGGTTGGGTCCCTAGCCTCGTACTCTCCGGTGATTTGTCCAGAAATGAGTTGAGAGTCTGTGAAGGCCCTCAAGCGCCCCGCGCCTAGCTCCTTAGCTAATCTCATCCCCACCAGTAAGGCTTCGTATTCCGCCTGATTATTGGTCGCTGGGAACTGGAATCTGAGGGCATACTCCATCACGTCCCCCTCCGGGCTCGCAAGAATGAGTCCGGCTCCACTCCCTTGAGAGTTTGCCGCTCCATCTACATGCAGGATCCAGTCCTCCGCCTCTCCCGATGGGGGAGAGTCCATAGGCTCCTCCAGTCGCGTCTCCTCCACGTCCTTCTCGGTCCAGGAGCACTCGACTAGGAAATCTGCCAACACTTGGGACTTCATGGCTGATCTGGGCCGGATGGACAGGTCGAACTCGCTTAGCTTGATGGCCCATTTAGCCAGTCGGCCGGAGGTGTCGGGGCGAGACAGGATGGCTCGCAGGGGCTGGTCCGTGAGCACCACGATGGGATGGGCTTGAAAGTAGGGCCGAAGGCGTTGAGCGGAGACCACCAAGGCAAAAATAATCTTCTCTGTTTTTGAATACCTGATCTCGGCATCATGGAGCACTTTGTTGGTATAATAGATTGGCCTCTGGACTCCGTCGGGACCCATGCGCACAAGCACGGAGCTAACGGCCTCGGGGGAAGCAGCCAGATATAAAAAGAGCTCCTCCCCACCTACAGGCTTGGACAGTAGCGGAGGAGTGGAGAGAAACTGCTTCAATTCTTCAAAGGAGCCCTGATACTCTTTCGTCCACTCGAAGCCATTAATCTTGCGCAGCGCCTTGAAGAAGGGCAGGCACCTCTCCGCCGACCTTGACATGAAACGACTCAAGGCCGCCACCCTCCCCGTCAGGCGTTGCACCTCCTTCTTGCTGACCGGAGGCCGCATCTCCAGGATGGCTCTGATCTTGTCGGGGTTGGCTTCGATCCCGCGCTGGGTCACCATGAAACCCAGGAACTTGCCAGCTGCTACTCCGAAGGCGCATTTGTGGGGGTTGAGCTTCATCCGGTATCGGCGCAGATTGTTGAAAGTTTCCTCGAGGTCGGTTACATGGTCTTCTACATTGGTGCTCTTGGTCAGCATGTCATCCACATATACCTCCATGTTGCGCCCCAGCTGGTCTTCAAAAATCTTATTCATTAATCTTTGATAAGTAGCCCCGGCGTTTTTCAGTCCAAAGGGCATCACCCTGTAGCAGTAGATCCCCTTCTCCGTGACGAAGGAGGTTGCTTCTTCATCCGCCGGGCTCATTCTGATTTGATTATACCCCGAGAACGCATCCATGAAGCTGAGCGTCCCATGTCCGAGGTGGCGTCCACCAGCTGGTCGATTCGGGGGAGCGGAAAGCTGTCCTTGGGCACGCCTTATTGAGGTCGGTGAAGTCCACACACATTCTCCAGCTTCCGCTGGCCTTGCGAACCATCACGACGTTTGCCAACCAGTCGGGGTATCGCACCTCGCGAATGTGGCCCGCCGCCAGCAGCTTCCGCACCTCCTCGTCTACAGCCTTCTGCCGGTCCGGGGCAAAACTCCTTTTCTTCTGTCTGACGGGCCGCACTCCGGTCGAATGTTGAGCTGATGTGTAATCACCTCCTCGGGATCCCGGGCATGTCGGACGCAGACCATGCGAAGACGTCGACGTTGGCCCGCAGAAACGCAAGGAGCCGGTCCCGAGCCTCGTCCGGAAGCAAGGCCCCAACACGGACCGTCCGCACAGGGTCCTCCCCGAGGGGAAGGTGAGTAGCTGCTCGGCCGGTTCCCCCCTCCTCTCCAGGTCTCGTGGGTCAAGGGCCTCGGGTGTCGGTGCAGATGGCTGTGCAGGTGCCGCCTCCTGGGGACTGGGGGCCAAATGATAGCAAAGTGCCAGTAGGCCCTGCTCTCCTCGCATCTCGCCGACCCCTCTGCCGGTCGAGAATCTCACAAGGAGCCTCTTGGTCGATATGACGGCGTCCAAGAGGTTGAGCCCGGGCCGCCCAAGAATTGCGTTGTACGCCAGGGGCACTCGTACCACCAGAAATTTTATAAGGACAGTGCTTTGGCACGGAGCCGTCCCGGCCGTCATGGGGAGAGTAATTTCCCCCTCGACCCTCACGGAATCTCCTGTGAACCCCATCAAAGGTGTGGCGACAGGTCGAAGTAAATCATGCGACAGGTTCATGCGGACAAAGGCGTCGTAATTCAAAACATCTACAGAGCTTCCACTGTCGACTAAGATTCTTTTTACAGGGTGCTTAGCAATCGTCATGGATACGACGACGCTATCATCATCTTTATTTACAACTCCCTCCAAGTCCCTTTTGAAAAAAGGAATTACAGCATCTACCCCTTCCTCTCCTCTTGGCTTCTTTGCCGGGCCTCCTGCCCCCAGGAAATCATTGCCACTGTCTTCTCCGTCGGGGCGTTGTCGATCACCGGTGGCGCGGGTGCTGAGGGGCCAGGAGCTCCCGGGTTATTCCTTTGAACAAACTTCCTCAGATGGCCTTGTTGAATAAGGTCTTCAATGGCCTTCTTCAGCTGCCGGCAGTCGTCGGTGTTGTGGCCATGGTCCCGGTGGTAGCAGCAGTAGAGGTTTTTGTTCCTGGGGATCTTCGGGTTGATAGGAGGAGGGCGTTGTAGATAAGGCTCCCCTTCGATCTCGAGCAGGATCTGGGATATTGGAGCAAGCAGCGGGGTGTAAGGCCCGTCTCTCGGTGCAGGAGGTCGAGGACGGTTGTCTGGTCGGCGAGGAGGCTCGGGCCTCCTGGGCGGGCTTCCGCAGGTTCTGGCTGGGTTGGCTTCCGGGGTATACTCCCGCCGGCTTCACGCCGGGAAAAGTCAGCTTCGTCCGCCCGGATGTACTTTTGGGCGCGGATCAAAAGTTCGGAGTAGGAGCCCGGCGGCTTCTTGTCTAGAGAATATGCGAAGCGGGAAGGGCGAAGCCCCCGCTTCAAAGCCAGGGTTGCCACCGAGTCCTCCAGGTTGTAGACTTCCAAGGCGGCCTCCTTGAACCGGGCAACGTAGTCCCGTAGGGGCTCGCCGTTCTTCTGCTGCACGGCAAACAGGCTGTCTGCCACCCTTGGAATCTTCCGGCAGGCGTCAAAGTGGGCCAGAAAAGCCCTCTCCAACTGGCGGAAGGAGTCGATGCTTCGTGGCGGCAGACGTGAATACCAAGCCCGGGCAGCTTTTTTCAGGGTAGCCGGGAAAGCAACACACATGAGCGAGTCAGTGGCCCCCTGAACTTGCATGAGTACCTTATAGCTCTCCAAATGGTCTAGGGGGTCCGTGGTCCCGTCGTAAGGGTCCAGTTGAGGAAGGCGAAACCTGGTGGAGATAGGCTCTTCCATGATGCGGCGAGACAGAGGGGCCGACTGTCATAATCAGTCTCGGCAGGTGAGTGATCCGACGGCTGAGCTCCTCCAGCTTCTGGTTGCACTCCTCGAGTCGACGCTCAGCTCGACGAGGCATCCGGCCATAAAAGGAGCCCTCCCCCGAATACTCAGAAGAAGAGCGGGGCGGCGATGCCGGCGCGTGCGCTCCGCCTCTTTTCCGTGCCGCCGCTTAGGAGAGACGCTGGCGTGGCGAGAGGGAGACCGGGGCCTTTTGGATGCTTCGCGGGGATGTGGCTTGGCCGGGGATCGGCGGTGATGATCTGCAGGAACGGGCGACCTCCGGCGGGTGGAGTGCTGGCTAGGCTGCACCACCCCTGGGATGGACGGGTTCGGCTCCGGCTGCTGCAAGGCCGCCTACTGGTGCTGCAGACCTTGAACCATCGCAGTCAACGACTGGACCTGCGTGGCCAAGGCTGCGAGTCGATCTCCTGGAGCCGCTGCGAAGCAAGCGCGGGGGCATCCTTTGATGGAGCAGAAGGCCCTGCCCCCTGGAGATTCGGAGGCTCTGGATAGATGGATGTGAGAGCCGGGGGGCTTCCGCGGGTGGACCAGCCCCGCAGTGCTGCCCCCCAGCGCGACCGGTTGAAACTCCCTTCGTTCGAGTAGTCACCATGGCTTCAAGTCTTGAAGGCAGGAGAAAGAAGAAGGCAGCTGGTTCGATGTCTTTCTTGCACCCCCCTTCCTGGCGCGCCAATCTGATGACGCCAAGTCACCTTCTTCGAACGTCGGGGAAAACAGACGTCTCGCTCCTAGAAATCCTGCAAGAAAAGTCCCCGGGGACCGGTGGCACCGGTGGGGACCCTCCGACGATCAAGTTAGTGGCTTGGGTTCAGACAAGGAACCGCTCCAGCGAAGAGGAGCTGAGGCGGTTAGGGTTTTTGCTGGGAGGAAGAAAGCTCAGAAAAACCAGAGTTCAGATCCCACTTACCGCGCTAGCTCCCGTCCTTATATTGGCCTGAATACCTTATCCTACAATCTGAGGAGATTGCCCTCGTACTATAGCCGTACGTGCCGGAGACATCCCCGTACCCTTTGTGGATATGATATTTTACGTGTCCAGCGGCCGCGAAGGCATGCGGTGCGCCGCCAGCTGATGGGACCAAGCACAGTTGCAAGCAGTAGCGTGCCGTACGCCGCAGTAAGGTATGGCCATGTACAGGGACATGCAATGCCCCATACGCCGTTTATGAGGCACGGCCCTCCGTAACGGGGTGCAATCACGGACGTACTGAGAATCACGTGGAAGTACCATGCGGCCTGTGGCCGTCGTCCCCCTCGACGGCTAAGTTGCATGCCTATCGCCAACAGCTTCCCCACTGAGACCGGGGAGGGTCTCAAGGGAGCGAAGTGCTAGAACATTCGAGGAATTCTATGGTAGCGGTCCCGCCCCTGACCCCGAGGGGGTCTCGGGAACGGGGAGATGATAGTGGACCCAGAGGCTGGTGGGGGCCCCGGGGTTAAGAAATGATGGCCCCACCCCCCGACCCCGAGGGGGTCCGGGGGTGGGGAAACGACTGTGAACCCCGAGGCCGGTGGGGGCCCGGGGTTAAGAAATGATGGCCCCACCCCCCGATCCCGAGGGGGTCCCGGGGGTGGGGAAATGACTGAACCCCGAGGCCGGTGGGGGCCCCGGGGTTAAGAAATGATGGCCCCACCCCCCGACCCCGAGGGGTCCCGGGGTGGGGAAATGACAGTGAACCCCGAGGCGGTGGGGGCCCCGGGGTTAAGAAATGATGGCCCCACCCCCGACCCCGAGGGGTCCCGGGGGTGGGGAAATGACAGTGAACCCCGAGGCAGGTGGGGGCCCCGGGGTTAAGAAATGATGGCCCCACCCCCGACCCCGAGGGGGTCACGGGGTGGGGAAATGACAGTGAACCTCGAGGCCGGCGGGGGCCCCGGGGTTAAGGAACGATGGCCCACCCCCCGACCCCGAGGGGGTCCCGGGGGTGGGGGAATGACAGTGAACCCGTTACCTTCTGACGACTCTGGGATCAGTTATATCAGGATTATTAACTGCTTCGCTTGATGCGATCGACTCTAGTTCTTGCCTTTCCAAGGTTGAGAAGTTCTCTTACTTTAGATTTCTATTTCCCTAATTGTAACCATGAAGAAGAAGCTTCTTCAGTGCCTCACCACCCTGAGCATCTGATTATTTATCTTGAAGAAGGTTTATTTTTCAACACTTCTGCAAGATCTTCACTATCTGTTGTCAATATTCTGGAGAAAAAAGATTCAATCTCTCATCCATTAGGCTAGTTTGGGATCAAGTACTACTTTTCTTTGCCTCTTGGACCATTTGAAAAGCATAATTCAAGAATCTTTCTGAATTCTTCCTCATCTTTCTCTAACTCCAAATCCATTTCTTATAAAAATTTTTTTTTTTTATTAGATAAGTTTGAAGAAAGATAATATCCGGATAATATTATCTATTTGAATGTATTTGAGAAGATGTTGTTGCGTGCACGGCACTGTCCTTAAGAGTAGATTCGTACCTCTCGAAGATAATATCTCGATGCAGAAGATTAGAGCACAACTACCCTCCAGGATATAAAGTCTTCTAACAGGCGTGTACACACCAATGTCAGAAGAGAATGAACAACCGAGATGATTTCATCTTGCTTATCATGCGCACATCCGTGAGAACCAATGGACGGAATTTGTATCCCTCCCTGCGCACGATGAACACACGCGATGCTCCCGATTAACAGGTTTTCAAAATCGGCTTCACCGATCTGTATTGAGCTTGGCCCGGCTCGTGCGTGAGCTTTCTCAACCAAACAAGAAAGAGAGTCACACACACACACACACACACACACACACATATATATATATATATATATATATATATATATATGTATGTAAGAGTAAGATTGGATGATTTTTCATGTGGAACTAAAAGAGTGGTTTCATGAGAAAAAAAAGAAAAAGCTTTGTAGAAAAACTTTTGAATATTAGAATATAAAAATTTCAAACACTTTTTGAGCTTGGAGATCCCTGTATTACTTGTCAACCCTCAACCTTGACTTGACTTGTCTTGCTCTCCTAATTTTTCTTTCTTGTAAATTTTCATTTATCTCTTGCACATGGCTTGTAACTTTTGCATATCTCTTCAATAAAAATTTGGGGGCTTCTTTTTACCATCCACAACAATTCCTCTTGCTCACTTGCTCACTCAAAGTTTAACCATTTGATTCCAATGATGTGTGAGCTCTCTCACCCTCTCATTGCCGTGACTCACACTCCCATAACCTTGACTTGAAAAACTTTTGGTAGGATTAATTTGGTCAGCCAGCCAATGCATATCATCTCATACAACAATTTGCTCAAGTCCAAAACAAGCTTGCATCCAATTAAATAGGAAACTGGATCAAGCTTGCACTGACAATGTCAACCAAGATAGTCTTCTTGTCGTGATAGATAGCTCCGGGGGCCTGCATATAGAATTCTTCAGAAATGACAACCACCACTCACACTACGATTGGCACTGAGAATTTTTTTTTTTTTTTTTTTTTTTTTTTTAACAATGAAGTCTAGGGTCTAGATTCTAAACTTGCTTCTTGACCATGTCCAATACTTAGATGGTCATATCCGTGGCGCCGACCAACTTGCTTATAACGTTGGTTTAGATAAATGGACTGGCCATGACGAAGGTTGATGTAGGCTGATGATAATATATATTTTTTGGGAGGCATGGAACGGAAAAAAAAAAAAAAAAAATCAAAGATCACCCGATATTAAATCGCAGAGAATCTGATTTCCTCGGTCATGCTTAAGATCTTGTCAAATAAATAATGCTGCTCCCCGTGGACCCCAAAAAAACTTGTATTGACCTTGATAATTAAATCAAGCAGTGAAGTGATCATTCTAGATTTGTTGAATCTATTGATAAATTAACCGACTTCCTTGAGAGATGTACCACCTACCTCCATTTTCCCATTGCTTTTGCAATTAAGTTGTTGCATGCGAGCAATATTGCTATTGGCGTTTGCACTTGCAAATATGCAAGACTTTAATGTATACCTAGTCCGATTAATCTGATGAAAAAATAATAACACAATAACAATAAATCATAATATGCAGCGGAGATATGTTCCTTCAACTTGCAAGAATTTATGAGGAGCAATAAAAATTTATGGCAGCAATTGAATATCACAACACACAAGAGACACCAGAATTTTTAACATGAAAAACCCTCAAAGCAAGGGTAAAAACCACGCTAGACCAAAGAAATAGCTCCAGTATGATCAAATAAGGGTATAAGAGAATCTCAAATAAGAACACAAATGAGTGCTCACAGCCAACCAAACAATAAAGCTAAGAAGCTTACAATAGAGAATCAAGAAGTTTAACAAACCCAACAAATAGAGCTACTATCCGACCAGGGTTTCTCGAACCTCAGACTTTGTTTCACCGATCCAACCGTTCAGAATGAAGAACCAGATGTCAAATTTTCAGCCCGATCCAACGATGAACGAATCTGCAGTAGCGATTTTACGGTGGCTGTTCTGAGTATGTGCGGGAAGGGCTTCTTCTACTCTTCTCTCTCAAATGGCGGCTCTCTTCTTTTCTTTTTTTCAAAAATTAACCCTAATATCACCTAATAGACTCACCACTGATTAGGAATTCTTACCAAGTTTGATTTTTACCTAATCAGACTCACCACTGATTAGAGATTCTTACCAAGATGGATTCATAACTGATTATGGATTCTTACCAAATCAGACTCACCATTTAGACAAGTGTGACACAAAGTAGGCTTACACATTTGGGTCTTTTCTCTACATAAGAAGAGAGCCTAAACCCAACATAATCATGAATGAATAGGTAAATCATGTGTTGTCTAATGCTTGCATGTCAATGTAATTTTTTCATCATACAAACATATAGGGACAAATACGTATAATTGGATTTGGTTATATGTTTCCTTTCCGTCCTTAAATTCGTATAGATTTTAAAATAATCATGTCTTTCTATTTTTAAGATTTATAATTTATATAAATTTAAAGAATAAAAAAAGTAACTGGATCTAAGCTTGACTATGTATAAGCGTAGCTAAGTCAAACTATATATATATATATATATATATATATCAAATTCTAAACTTTTTTTATTGCCTACAAGGACGATTGATAAAATCATTAAACATAATCTAAGCTTAAAATCCATCTTTCAATTAAAGCTTCCTTCCTCATTGTTGCAAAATAAAATTGTAAATCTTGTCTTGAGCTCTTGGATTTGTTCCGATCCAAGAATCGGTTCGATAAATTTGAAGAAAAAATTGATTAAATTTTGTTGATAAAATATATGGTAGAGAGAATCATAGAGAGAAACTTAGAATGTTTCAAAATTAAAATTTTGTAACTGCCCTTTTTAAACCTTTATATCTTGGAATAAAAAAACATTGAATCACGTAAATCTTATAGTATATAGTTTTTATTTAATACTATTTTTTTTTTTTGAAAAAGGTAGGTGACACAGTTATCTAATATGAACCAGTCTCGATAAGTTATAAAATAGAAATTATTTAAGTACAATAGGATAAAGATCATCCTGCTTTCAAACTCAAAAACAAGGAAGATGAATCATACCGTGAATTGATTTAACGATAAATATATCAGATTTGGAATATGAAGAAACCTTCTGCAATATAAATCAGACGTTCAGCAAAGGATTCATTTGAGACTAATTATAATATTTTCTGTCGAAGCCAACGTATAAAGTGAGAGAGTCTTCCTTTAATAAAGAGACTTTAGGTATGAAAAATTTATGTAGCATAGAAAATACTTGCTCATGCTGCGCTAAGTATTTGATACCATATTGATTGCGCGAGTAATTTGTCCTAACAAAAATTGGGATCCTGAATTGGGATCTAAAATAAATTCTAAATGCTGCCTTCGAGGAGGAGATGCCACGAGCTCCAGCACCCCGGTGACGAAATCCCGTACCAGCGTTGCTTGCGATACACGGCAAAGTTTAACTTCCGGTCGCGCTGGTGGCTGGTGCACCAACATGATGAGGCTTGGCCCACTGGCACGGCGCCCCGTGGCGAGTTTGAAGTGAAGTCCACTCGTGGAGCTGGCAGCGGGGTCCAATGGATGCCGTAGGCTAGGGACCTAAATTCATGGCTCCACCTGTTTGCCCCCTTTGTTTTAATCTTGAGAATTAATTAAAAACATCGTCCTTCATCGTATTTCACAACATGGATGTACGAATTCATCATTCATGCATTCATGCAGCAGCCGATCCACACGGCTAAATTGCGATGTCTACTTTGCTCCCTAAACCCCCCTCTCAAAATTTAATTTGATCCTCAAATTTTCAACTGCTGTAGCCTAATCTCTAATGTTATCAAATATTGTATTTTTTGATACTTTGTTATATAAGAGATCAATTAAAATAGATATGTGTTTTTTTTTTTTGTGTTTGAATGGCATGCATGTTATTTCATTAATCTAAGTATTCTCTAAATTTGCGCTTTGTTTTTTTTTTTTTTTTGTGCAAATCATGAGCAAGGTGCTGATTTGATAATCAATCAAAAAAATATGTGGTCTTTAGATCTATATGTGATGACTGAGCATCGTCAGGATAAAAGGTTAACAACCCCGAGAATACATTGGACCCTCGGATGATGGGTAACCCCGAGACTCCCACCGATCTCGGGGTGCATTTTTTTGACCCCTTTCGGTTTGTCATCATCTCTTGAGCACCGGTCTCGGGGTGCATGTTATTTCATTAATCTCAAGTATCTCTCATCATCTCTT
This sequence comes from Calamus simplicifolius, assembly GCA_900491605.1. Taxonomy (NCBI): domain Eukaryota; kingdom Viridiplantae; phylum Streptophyta; class Magnoliopsida; order Arecales; family Arecaceae; genus Calamus; species Calamus simplicifolius. The sequence goes on along the minus strand of UESW01001955.1, from coordinate 9,158 downwards.
CAAATAGTCAATATCTTGCAAAAAATATATATATTTTTTAATTGAAAGTTTGGAAAATTAAAATGAGTTTTGAATGAATGTATTTTGAAGATTAAATTTGCGCTTTGTTTTTTTTTTTTTTTTTTGTGCAGTTTCTATTTTGTTATCATGAGCAAGGTGCTGATTTGATAATCAATCAGCAAACCCAAAAATATGTGGTCATATTTTAGATCTCACAAGATATGAAAGGGCCAAAAAAACTGCAGCACGCCAGCACCTGGTCTAGTGGATGAGTATTATATATAGAATTACCCTCCAATGAAATCACTTGGGCATCCGTGCAAGGATAAAGTTATAAGCTGGAATAGCCACAAAGTCATATTAGTTGGAATAGTTGACATCCTTTCAAGCAACATGCATGCTGCTGGTGGGGTCATTGCATTTTAGCATGGAATGGCCAAAGAGATCATGGCTGAATGGCAAGCATCCATCAGAACACCCACCTCTTCCTTAAAATAATATATAAACAAATTATTCTATATCTTATATTTGATGAAAAATGAAATAATAAATTAAAAGGAATTATATTCTAAGAAAAAATAGTAGCTATATTGCGAAGAATAATGGTAAAAAATTAAGAGAAAATAAAGTAGTAGTGAAGTGAATAAAAATAAAAATATCTTTTCTGATGAAATAAATTATTCCTTCTTTGATGCGGTTAGCCATCCAATGGAACAAATATAAATATAAACATATATATACTAAACGGATAAGTATGTGTACTAGATGATAAATATGTACAGTAAATAAATAAATATATATAAAAAATTGAAAGTTATAGAAATATCCATTAGAGATTAAAGTTATAATCTTAGGGCTACTATTAAATACCCATGATACTTTTTGCTGGCAGGATAAGAAACAAGTCAGGCCTATGAGCTGTAGCATGAACAAAAATACCATGCATCAAGAGACACCAAATACCAAGCACCTGATGCAAGCGACAACATGATTTTTTTTGGTCATTCACTAGCTGAGATTTACTTGACCCTCAGCTAATGTTTGATTCATAAAAAATTATTTTTAAATAAATATATAAAATAACATTTATTAAAAAATAGTTCAAAAAATAATCATCTTTTTTTTTTAATAACAACTTTATCATCAAAGGATAACTCTAGTTATTCCTGAAATCCCTAAAAAATAAGTTCAGAGAATAACCCACCATAGGTTATCCTCTCTGATTAAACTTTTTCATAATTATTTCTTCTAATTATAGCTTTTAGAGATAAGCGGATATCCTTCCTTTATCCTCCGTATCAAACACAAAATAATGAATAATAAATGCTATAACTAGGGGATAAAAGGGAATATATCCTCAAAGGCTATATAAAGAAAATAATTTTGAAAAAGTTTAATAAGAAAGGATAATCTATGTTTAACCATGAATTCTCTGAACTTATTTCTAAGTTTATTCTCTAGAAATTTTAAAAATAACTAGAGTTATTTCTTGATGATAAAACAGTTATTTATTAAAAAAAATTATTTTTTTAAGCTATTGCCTAAAATAAATGCTATCCTTCATGCTTATCCAAAACCAACTTTTTATGAATCAAACCCTAAGGTTGAAGTTTAAAGTGAGACCAGTCCCACTTGTTTTCAGTACATTGGGACCGTCCGAATAATGAATGGGTCCATGACACCTGTTCCAACGCGATCGATTGAGAAGCCCAACGACTCCTTCATAATTCTATATATATATATATATATATATATATTCTAGAATGAGCACATGTTTTACGTTCTCCTTGCGTAAACGATTTTTTGTTTTAAATTAAAAGAAGCGATTAATTCTAAAGGCGTTGAATACATGGCATTGATTTATATGAGACATTTTGGGCCAATATACTTGACGTGATACGCGTGAGTTCAATAGGCATTATTTTCTTAATCAGAGAGTGTACGATATTATCAAGTTAAAGGGTACAAATGTTTAATTCAAGTCATTAATTTCTTATTGTCTGCCATACATCGATTAATCCAAGAGAAGGGAAACTCCATTAACTACGCGTTTGAAGCGTAGCGGCATGGGGAGATCTAATGGTTGAGGGCCGGGCTTCGTTCGCTCTCACTTGGGTCCTCGTTTGGTATTTATTTTCCAACGACTAGTTCTTCAATTAAATGCGAAAAAAAAAAAAAAAATTAACGAGAGAAGCTTCCTCCTTCCGCCTACCAAATTGGGGGCTAAGAAAAGAGAAGATAAGGGAGAGTCCAACTTTTTTTTTTAAAAAAAAAAAAAAAGTCTATGGTCCAGTTTAATATTTTATTAAAAAATCTGGTTATAGAAAAGTTTTAAAAAATATTCTCTCTCCCTTTTTTTTATTAAAAAGGTGACATGCACATGTGCTAGCCCAATAAATAATCAAGTTGATAAATTTTTAAAAATATAATTTGTTCTAATGGTCACATCCAATATTCATCATCTTGCTATCAAATTTTATGTCGGTATCCCATTATTACAGTACTGGTGTTAGTACATGGATCAATTTGATAGAATCCAAACTAAACTTTGATTCAATATATAATACAGTGTAATATGTTCGATATGAGACACATCAATATGATATATTATGATCAATGTGTTAACTCAACAAGCAAGATTCAAGATTTCATTTTTAAATAATGCATCCTTAAAAATTTAAGCCTGATTAATTATAAGATAAGTTTTTCTTTATTGGGTTAAAAGAAGTTGGAAGACCGACTTTAAAGAAAATGGATCACACCATTAAAAAACTTATTTTTTCAAGTCTGTTTCGATGCTAGGTGCGTTCCATTAAACCTTAAATTTCGTCACAAGTTTGGTATCAAAGGCGAATAGAATTTTCACAAGCAAAATGTTTGCAATCTTAATTTTATACGTAACAAAATTTAATAGTTGAAGCAGTAATTTTCTATTGGGTCATCACCTAATCTTTAATCGCCACCCTCTGATTACTGTATTTATTTCGGACTAATAACAAGCTATGTGCCCATTGAATGGAAGAAGAAAATAATACATCGTGATCTTTTAGATAGACCACAAAAAAAAAAACATAATCTCTTCTCTACTCTATATGTTTTTTAATTATTTTTAAAAGAATTAGCATTTGGATACTTACTAAAATAACTAATATTTGAAGATAGCCGCCACACACTAAGTATAATTAATAATGATAATTTGTTAATATTTAACCAGTACATCTAATTACAATTATAATTCAATAATTATAATAATTAGTATGATATAATAACATTATTATTTAATATTAAATATTAAATAGCATTATTACTTAATATTATAGTATTATATATTTTAATAAATATTATAACTAATAGAGTATCAATTACATATAATAATAATAATAATAATTAACGTAGTAATGGTTTAGCTTAAAAACAATAATGTCATAAACAAGGATTAGCTTTGCCTAAAAATTATATTTTGGAATTCAATTATAAATTATATTCAAATGGATAGAATTTATAATAAAAGAAATAATTTTATGATTTGATAGCCGGGATTGGAAAGACCTAATGACTGGCTGCTGCAAAGCCCATGGCTGGGTACAGCATGGGCCACACCACCCAGTGAGCCAGGTGGTGCGATGCCATGGTCCACAGCATGTGGGGTGGAAGGAACCATGGAGAGATAATGAGATATCTCATGCCACCCACATGATTGACTCATTGACCATCTGGCTGAGCCATAACATGCCACATGACTCACCCATGGGCCTCTCATGTGTGACACATGACATGTGCGAAGAGAGAGACAAAACATCGTAAGATTCTCGACCATGCCAAATTTTTTTTTTTTTGATAAGAATAAAAAATTACACTAGTTTAGTATGAGTTAATCTAAATATATCAAAAAATATATAATTTTAATATAAGAAAGCATAAATTATCTTGTTTTTAAATCTAAAAATCAAAATGATAGACGAAGCAACCCAAAGATTCTAGACCATGCCATTTTACCAGAACAAACTTGGTTAGATTAAAAAAAAAAAAAGAAGAAGAAGAAGAAGAAGAAGAAGCCAAGAAGTATAGGGGTGAGGGACCTAAGAAGTTGGACCAACCTACGGTGCTGAAGTTGGACCAAAGCAAACTTTGCATGGCATGCTGATGGAGAAATAAGCATGGCCACCGGCACCGCATGTCGCATCGCGACACTGGTCGCGACTTTTGCGGCTTGCTGCGAGAATCCCATGCCATGCACGTGGCGGTGGTCTGGGCGCCCGAAAACGAATGAAGTGACGTATCATGGAGCATTTGATCCTTATCTCATCCGGATGTTATAATCTGGGCTAAACTCATTTAAATCTATATGAATATTCCTAGAAAAAAAAATCTCTGTACATAGTTTTCAATAAATAAAAATGCACATCAAACGCATAAATTCAGCATGCAATCCATACAAAAAAAAGCACATGCATTTAGTGCGTAATTTTACGCACCAAAAGCGATGCATAACATTGTTTCCATACTTCTAAGAATAAAACTATACTCATAAGAGATGACCCAAAATGAAAATAAGTCATGCCTGAACTCGATCTACTATATATATATATATAAATACAAATAAAAAAAAGATCAAGTATAGGCATTAGACTAACCAGCTACATCCGAATACAATAAAATTTAAAATTAATGTTCTTTTTTATTATTATTAAATCTATATAATTTATAATTTTTAAAAATAAAAAAATTAAAATAAATAAAATGACTTTGAGATGCATATAAATTTAAAAAAAAAAAATAATTAGATTCTTTATTTAACTATATTTGAATGTAATTAAATTTAATTTTTTTAAATAATTATGTTTACTTAGTTTATATTGTACAATAGTGAATTTATAGTTATTGTTTATTATGAGGATTTTTTTTTTTTTTTTTTTTGGTAAATTTGTCACTGGTGGACGTGGATTAGTGAAAACGGGGATAAACCTGGTTTCAAAAGATATAAGAAACCAATGAATCCAACTTATTCTAGGTTTGATTGAATTATTAGGGATAAATTATTTTGAAGATCAAAACGACTTGTTTGTTGAGGGCAAAGGCAGGACAAGTGGAGGATAAAGATGCTCCAACTGTTTCCGAATTGGGCTAAGCTTTATAGGCCCCAATCATGATTCTTCTGTGATCATCTACTTATCTTTCTTTAGGATAGTTTTCATTTTTCAATAGCTTTAATGCCTTCGTTTCTTGAGCACTGAAATCATTTCTAATTTTAGACTTCATTTTAGAATAGCTCTTTAGCCAACAACTCTTACATTAGTGAGACAGTATATCACTGGTAAAACCATTACCAGAAATCAGCCTTTCACCAAAGGACATCACCAAAGAATATGTTCTTTAAAAAATTACTAAGGGATTAGAAAGGAATTTTTAAAGGATTTTAAATTACATTTAAAATTTAGTTTCAATAAGGAATCTTTAAGGGATTTGCTCGAGATATATTTTCTTGATAAACTCCTTTGAAATTTGGTAATCTGTAAGGAATCAGTGACTGATTATTTAAACAATTATTAGCAAGAGATTTATAAGAAAAGTTTGGTACCTTAGAGATTTACTAAAAGATAAATTCCTTGATGCTGGTAAAATATTTTTAAAAAAAAAAATAATATTAGAGAGAGATTTCTTCTTAAAAATTTCTTAGTGATTTTAAAATCTTATATCAAGTATATGTCATTTACTGATTCTATTACTAGCATAAAAATAAAAATCATAAGTAAAATTAATATTATGTACTGATTTTTAATACTATTAATCAAATAAAAATTTTCTTCATTTCTTTCCTCTGTAACTCGTTCAAAGCTTATCAAAACCCTGGGCTTACATCATTTGTTGCTAACGATCATATTGACCCAGCAATAAGGGGCTAGCCTTTGAACCTCTTTGGTCGCGGGCCTTTGCTAAGTGGTGGGATCTCCTCGCTGAAGAAATATCCTAGGCAATCAGTTGGTGCAATAGGATAATCAGTTGATCGTGGGTTCAAATCACGATGACCATAAATTCTTACAAATAACTTAGATAGCCAATTTTTTTAGTAAGAAAATTCTCTTGACGAATCCCTTAGTAATCATCGGGGATTTATGCATTTTGGTTAGTTAATTCACTAAAAATTTGGTTAGTGAATCCCTTAGTAAAAGTTTTAAGATGAAAGATTAATTGCTGATAGTAGCCAGAATTGGCACATGGATCAAAAATACTCAAGAGACAACAACTCACAAATTTCAAACACCTGATATTCCTCTGAGCTACAAAGTCAGCGACCAGACTTTTATTTTTCAGGCAAGATTTCATAAGAGTCACCCATCCCCCTTGATTGCGGAAGAGATTCCGTTTTGAATTCCAACAAACAGCGGAATGCTAAATCGTAGGCAATTTCAACCCGCAAGCAGGAGAGAAAAAGCCATGTGGTTCGATTCAAAGAGTACAAGTCGCCCTTTAGACAACTTCCACATGATTTGAGAGCAATTTAGTAGCACATTTGAAGATGGTGCGTCCTCCCTCACATTTAAAAAAAAAAATCTTAGAAATCCAATTAATTTTTAAAAACTTCTCATAAGAATTATCTCTTTTTAAAAATAAAAAATAAAAATAAAAATTCTTTGAATCTATGATATAGTAAAACGAAGAGTGCTTCCCATCTTATTGTCCTATCTCAAACAGCATTAAATTTTCTCCCCAAGTAGCAGTTACTTTCCACCTGTTGATAAGTTTTTTTTTTACCTTTCTTCCTCTCAATATATATATATGATTTATTGTCAGGCGGCAGAATAGAGACAGAATAAAGCTCTAACTTATTATATTCAAAAAATATTAATTTAAAGTACATATTTACTTTAAAAAATCAAACATTTCTATTACATAAATAATTTAAAGATAATCCACTTAAATTTAATATATTATCTTAAACAATTAAAGAACAAAAATAAGTCCCAAAAAAATATAGTAATTATATTTTGCATTATTTTATAAAATAACAAATTTATTTATAAATAATATTTTTTAAAAATTAATTTTTAACTTAAAAATTGAAGTATCAACAGTATTGCACAAGAATATATGTAATATAATGATCCGATCCGTAATACCCACGAATCTGTTTCGTTACAAGAAAGTAAGATGAATAAGGTCCACACCAATTGAAGCCTTAAAAGGATCACATTGGTACTTATCATCTTACTTAATTGGGCATCACAATCTATCCTCTTTAGATAAGGGGCGTTCTCGTCGCCGAGGCATATGATTGTATCCATCAGGTAGGCAGGACTCTAGAGGTGCTTCCTCCACAAGCTCAAAAGGTGGCTCCCCCCACAGATTCAAAAAGTGGTCTTTATTGATGTAATACTTTGCCCTATGTGGCATTTAATTAGCTTCCTGCAACACACGAATCCATTTAGTTACAAAAAAAGCAAGACAAAGAAGGTCCACATCAACTTGAGCCATCACAGCCAAAAAAAAATTTAATTGATACTTATTCATTTTATTTAATTAATTATAAATATCATTCCATCCTTTCTTAATTATATTCTACGTGGAATCAATCGAGAGGGGGCATCACATCTAATTAGGAAGTAATTCCTCTGAGCATCCGAAAGCCAGCAACTTATGTGATCACGTAGGCGCTCGCATTAATTTAGTTTAGCAGAGGGCTTAATTCCCACACTTGACTCGATACCGTTAAGCTTAGAGCGTCTTGTTGTCCAAAGATAACGTTGACATCGTCCTTCAAAGCCAGCAAGCAGCGCACGTGTCGCGTCATCATGCTCCACGTACGTACGTACGTACGTACGGGAGATGGACAAAATACTTGGCCCATGCCGCGCGCGCTTGCGGCCGGTGCAACTCCAGGCTTGCCCTTGCGTCAAGCAAGACTACCTCACACCATGTCGACTTGTATTGTTCCCTTCTTAATTTCTTACTTCAAGACCAATTCATGCATCCATGTTTACGTACGCAGCAGGCCTTGGCGTTTGTTAATTTAATTTTGCAAGCTTTACAAACGCTGTTAAGGTGGATGACAAGGACGTACATGAAATGAAACCATGCCCACCAACAATATAATATGATATAATATAGCGTTTGTTTTTTATGAGGCGACGAGCTGGCCGAAGGCCATTGGAAGAAGAACGAAGAATCCCTCCGGAGGCCACCACAAGACCCCCACACTTTTGAGACCTGGGCCGTTGCCGACAAAAGCGAACGTCTGAGAGCAGGACTTTGAGGATGGTTTCGGCCTTTGAATAGACCTCATCGATCGATCCCTTCGAACAGTGCCTGTCGCTTGAAGAGTTGAAGTTCGAAGGCGATGGCAATATTGCTTCGTAGATTAATTAATTAATTGGATTCCGATCCGATGATCACCGAGCGCGGCCGGCCGGGGCGTCTTTCTTTCGGTCGAACAAATTAATCCCGCGAAACGAATTTAATTATATATATATAGTAATAGAATGAGTTGGTTTTAAAGGTTTGAATTGATGATGGATTTATTCATGTATTTTATACCTTTTAAGGTTTTCTTAAGAACTCAGATATGTAGTTCATGCGTGCTGTTTGTCTGGTGTTGAAAGTAATTATCAATGGAGAAGATTCAAAGTACAAGAGATTTGGAATTAAGTTTGGGTCTAGACAAAAGTTGCTTGACTCAAGGGAGGGAGGGAGGGAGATGGTGGCTAATTTGTGGATTAAACAAAAAGAGGTTTTGGTGTCCAACTGCCATACCAAGGAATTTTCAGGAGGGTTGGTGCTTCACACCAGGGGAATTGAATTGTCCATTAATCTTGCCTCGTTAATTTCTCATTAAAAGGTTCTTTTTTTCACACTCTTTTGATGCAGTTTTGGGAGTTGAAAAAACTGTTCAGTGTGGAGTTTTTATATGAAGAGTTGCTTTCTATCCAAGAACTCGCGTGGAATGTGGACGGCCTCTCCTACTTGCGAAGGAGTACAGCTAAAAGCAAAGGAACTCTCGGGATTGTTTCATATAACTTCAACTTAAATTTTGAGATATATATATATATATATCATTTAATTTGTTAGAAATTTTCTAATATATGAACTAGCATAATTATATATTATTTAAATTAATTAAATATTAAATTAGTAAAGTATTTTATATGTTCAATATAATTAGT